>CM053511.1:33380990-33736905 GCA_028627145.1 Eidolon dupreanum | reverse complement strand
ATATAATGCATCTGGGTTGGAAAGGACTCTCACTATTTGCAGATGACATGATACTGTATGTAGAGAACCCTAAAGATTCCACCAAAATTTCGAATAAATGAAATCAGCAAAGAACCAGATTATAAAGTTAATATTCAGAAATCAGTTGCATTTTTATACACCGATAATGAACTATCAGAGAGATTAAGAAATTAACAATCCCATTACAGTTGTGTCAAAAGAAATAATAAAATACCTAGGAATAAATTTAATCAAGGAGATAAAAGACCTGTAACTGGGAAAACTGTTACGACATTAATTATTGAAAATGAAGATGGTACAAATTGGAAATGGAATGTAGTAACCTATGTATCCATCAATAAACCAATGGATAAAGAAGATATGGTACATATATACCATGGAATATTACTTAGTTTTTTCAAAACCTGTATGACTATTGCATGGACATATCATAGTTTTTTGAAGCAGTCCCCTATTGATGGACTTTTAGGTTTAGTCTTTTGCCATTAAAAATAATGCCGCAGTAAATAGCAAGCCCTATGTATGTCATTTCTTTTTGCCAATATATCTTTGGTGTGGATTCCAAAACATAAGTGAGAAGTTAAATACATTTGTAACTTTGCTAGTCATTATCACATTCTTTCTTTTTGGGCTATATTATTGACATTCCTTCCATCAATATATGAAAGGTCTATTCGATCACAGTCTTACCAATAGAGTATATTGTCACATATTTGGATTTTTTTCAATTTTGAAAGTGAGGAAGGATCGCTCAAGGTTCTCTAATTTGTATTTTATTGTGAGTGAAATAGAGCATATATTCATGTATTTAATGCTCATTTCCATTTCAGTAAGCCTGTTGGCCCATTTTAAAAATCAGGTTTTTTATCTTCATGTTGCTGTTTTTCTCCTTTTAGCTTTCTGTATGAATCAGATGTTTTACGACTGTGCATCTCTACTGTACTCAATAGCAGGAAGCTCCTCAAACAATTTAAATCAAGACAGTGCCCAGATGAATATTAAAAAAGCCCATGTAGCATCTAGTAGTATCCTATAACCTTATAATTTTCCGACTCGATTGCCTTCTGAATCTAATATTTTTGCCTTGATTCATAACAAAGTTTTGAGCATCAGGATTTTAGAAACAGAAAGGAGTTTAATGATCATTTAGTCCTAACGTCTTATCTTTATGGATAAGGAAACTAATTCTGTAATCTTAATTTATAGATAAAACCTTATAGGTGATCATTAAAATATCTTATTTCCCAGATGAGAGAATGAAGGACTAGCTGAATATATATCTGTATAGGAAACAGGAATGGAAGTTCATTAATAGGAAGAGACCAACATTTAAATCATAATTCATGAGTTTCATATTCTGTAAATGTGATTTTCCTTAGACTCTTCGAAAGCCTTCCAGGTAGTCTCTGAACACGACCAGATTTGAAAGTAAATGAAAAAAATTCTTTCTAATGTCTAAATTTGTCATGAAGGTTTCTGGGCATGAGTAACATAATATGGTTTATTTTCAAATAGTTCTTGTATTTTATTGTTTATATATGTATCTAACCTTTAAAGTTATTTTGTAATTCGTAATCATTGGCATTTAATTTGCTCATTATGGAATAGGCATTCATAATTTATTTGTTCAAAGCATGAATGTTTATATACTTTTTTCTTAGGAGTTCCTCTGTCACACAGTTCAGTCTTCTGGAAAGTGTGTACAGAATGTTCAGGAGGGATGACCTGCTTTCAAATATCACTCGGCAAGCATTTGTAGACCGTTCTCTCCTCACTCTGCTGTGGCACTGTAGTCTGGATGCTTTGAGAGAATTTTTTTGTAAAATTGTGGTGGATGCCATTGATGTGTTGAAGTCCAGATTTATAAAGGTATCATATATCTATTATTAAGTTAAATGATAATAGGAGTTGATAGATCTCTCTAATCATTATCGATAGAAACTGCGATGTTGGTTTACTCAAGGGTTTTCTATTTTGCTGGGTGCACCACTTCTATATTATTATCTTTTAATTACTTTTTAAGTTTTTATTTTTTATGGTAATATTGTTAACAAAATCCAATAAGTTTCAACTGTACACTTTAACAGTAAGGCATATATATATTTATACTGTGTGTTCACCTCCCATAGTTAGATTTCTTTTTGTCACCACATATTTAAGCCCCTTTACCCCTCCCACCTCTCCTCTGGTAACCACTAGTCTGTTTTCCATGTCCATGAGTCTCTGTTTGTTTGTCCTGTTCATTTGTTGCTTTTAGGTTTATATCTCAAATATAAGTGATATCATATGACTTTCAATTTTTTCTATCTGGCTTATTCCGCTTAGCATGATTATCTTGAGATCCGTCCATGTTGTCACAAATAGCAGTATTTCATTTCTTCTTGTGGCTGAGTAGTATTCCATTGTTTATATGTACCACAGTTTCTTTAGCCAATCAGTCATCTATCATAGGACACTTCAGTTCCTTCCCTGTCCTGGCCACTGTGAATAATGCTGCTATGAACATCGGTGTGCAAATACCTTTTCGGATATGAGTTTTCAAGTCTTTGGGGTAAATACCCAGTAGAAGGATTGCTTAATCAATTCCTAGTTTTTTGAGGAATCTCTGTACTGTTTTTCATAGTGGTTGTACCATCAGCATTGTATGAGAGTTCCATTTTCTCTGTATCCTCTCTAGCATTTATTAACTTGTCCTGTTGATTACAGCTATTCTAACAGGTATGAGATGGCATCTCATTGTGATTTTCATTTACATTTCCCTAATAGCTAGTGATGTTGAGGAACTTTTGAAAAATTTGTTGGCCATTTGTATGTCCTCTAGGGAGAAATGTCTGTTCACATCCTCTGCCCACTTTTTAACTGGATCATTTTTCTTTTATTTTTATTGACTTGTATGTGTTCCTTGTATATTGTGGATAGTAGGCCCTTATCGGAAGTGTTGCTTGCAAATTCTCCTATTTGGGTGATTGTCTCTTTATGTTCTTGATGGTTTCTTTTGCTGAGCAAAAGCTTTTTTTGATGTAGTCCCATTCATTTATTTCTGCTTTTATTTCCCTTGCCTTTGAGGTCAAATTTGTAAAATCTTTAAGTCCACGATCTTGAGTTTAGTTCCTTTGTTTTGTTCTATGCATTTTATTGTTTCACGTCTTACATTCAGGTCCTTAATCCATTTTGAATTAATTTTGGTGTATGGTGATAGACAACAGTCTAGTTTCATTCTTTTGCAGGTGACTTTCCAGTATTCCTAGCACCATTTATTGAAGAGTCTTTCCTTTCTCCAATGTATGTTTTTGGCTTTTTTGTCAAAAATTATTTCCGTGTATAAACATGGAATTTTTCCCAGATTCTTGATTCTTTTCCACTGGTCTGTATGTCTGCTTTGCTGCTAATACCATGCTGTTTTGATTACTGTCACTTCGTAGTATACTTTGAAGTCAGGCAGAGTGATGCCTCCATACTCATTCTTTTTTCTCATGATGGCTTTGGCCGTTTGGGGTCTTTTGTGCTTCCATACAAATCTGAAGATTTTTTTGTTCTGTTTTTTTAAAGAATGCCAATGGGATTTTGATGGAGATTGCTTAAACCTGTATAATGTTTTGGGTAATATGATCATTTTAACTATGTTGATCCTTCCAACCCAAGAACACGGAATATCTTTCCATTTCTTTGTATATTCTTTGATTTCTTTTAATAGGGTCTTATACTTTTCATTATATAAATCCTTCATGTGTTTCGTTAGACCACTTCTTTTTCGGACACTTCATTCTCAGAGTATAGAAACGTTATGAATTTTTGAATGTTTATTTTGTATCTGGAGACTTTACTGTAGTTGCTTATTGTTTCTAGTAGTGTTTTTGTGGAGTCTTTAGGGTTTTGTATATAGAGAATGATGTCATCTGCAAATAGTGACAGTTTGACTTCTTCATTTCTTATTTGAATGCCTTTATATCTTTCTCTTTTCTTATTTCACTTGCTAGGGCCTCCAGTGTTATATTGAACAACAGTGGCAATAGTGGACAGCCTTGCCTTCTTCCTGATCTTAGAGGGAACGTTTTTAGTTTTTCACCATTAAGTATAATGTTGGCTGAGGGGTTGTCTTACATGGCCTTTATGATGTTAAGATACTTTCTTTCTATACCGATTTTGTTAAGTCTTTTAATCACAAATAGATACTCTATCTTGTCAAAGGCTTTTTCTGCATCTACCTTGTCAAAGGCTTTTTCTGCATCTATTGATATGATCATATGATTCTTATTTTTTAGTTTGTTTATGTGGTGTCTCACATTTATCGGTTTGCGTATGTTGAACCATCACTGTTCCTCTGGGATGATGCCCACTTGATCATGCTGTATAATGTTTTTAACATGTTGTATTCGATTCACTAGTATCTTATTTAGGATTTTTTCATCCGTATTCATGAGAGATATTAGTCTGTAGTTTGCTTTTTTTGTGTTATCTTTACCAGGTTTTGGTATTAAAGTAATATTGGTCTCATAAAATGAGTTGGGAAGTATTGCTTCCTCTTCAGTTGTCTGGAAGAGCTTGAGGAGAATAGAGTTTTTTTGTTTTTTTTTGTTTTTTTTTTTAATCTCCAGAAGATCTATTCTGTTCTTTTTTAGGGTTTAAATATTCAGAAAGAACTCATTCTGCTTATCTAATTGCTTCTTCAATTCCTGAAATTGTTGATATGACTCATTTTGGATCTCACTGAGTTTTTTCAGAAGTACCATCCTGAATTCTCTGTTATTTAAGTCATATATTTTTATGTCTGTAAGCTTGTTTTCTGGAGATTTTTCTCTTTCTTTCTGAGCTGCCTTGTCACCTTAGTTGTTCATGGTGTTTAATGAATTATTTCTTTACTTGGGCATTAATGGTAGCGTAACTGCTTTTTTTTTTTTCCAGAAAGAATATTTATTGTATAAAGATCTCTCTTTAGCCTGTTGCAAGGAAGGTGCTTTTCTTTTGGTTTCCTAGTAGGTGGCATCTAAGCCTTTTAGATCCCTGCTTTATATAAAGCCTTAATAATGCCTTTTTTTTTCCTCATAGATATTTAATCACCTCACTCTCAGTCCCTGTCAGTGTTAGCTTCAGTTTCAGTAGCGTTTGCACAGATTCCCCTGGGGCTCCATGGTGTTTGGTCTCGGAGGGTATGGGGGTGCCCTCTGTGTTTGGGTTTAGGGGGCTGTAGCTCAGCCTAGGTTTTGCATCCGTGGCCAGTAAAAATCAACTGTTTTTTCTCTTATCCTCACTTCTCTGCTTTCTGCCCTGATGACTGGGCCCTACCCACAGCCTGCTGCGGGAGCTCACAGCACTACCAGGCAGGGTTGTTCAGGGAACTCACTGCACTTTCTCCTCTCCCCGTCCTCCTGCAGGGAACTCTGGCTGTGAGAAGGAGCTTATTCATTTCTCCCATTCCACTGCCCAACACCCGCGGTTCACACTTGTGATAACTCTTAATGTGCAGATCCCACGCTCAGACGTGCTGGCGTGCAGTTTGGGTGTTTTTTGTTGAGTTTTAGATGTTCAGCTTATTGTTGTTTCAAGGATCGAGATCAGGGGACATCTCTTAGTCTGCCATGTTTCTCCAAACTACCTCTGCATTTAGATAACAGCCTGTGGTTACATAGGATCTGCATTAATTTCCTGAAGCTACTATAATAAATTATCACAAATGTGGCTTAAAGCAACTGAATTTGTTCTCTAATAGTTTTGGAGGCCAGATCAGAAATCACTTTCATTGGGCTGAAATCAAGGTGTTGCCAGGGCTGCACTTGCTTTGGAGGCTCTATAGGAAAATCTGTTCCTTGCCTGTTGCAGCTTCTTTAGCCTGCCAGCGTTTGGCTTGTGGCTATATCACTCTTGTTTCTGCTTATGTGATCACATTGCTTCCTCCTTTTTTGTCTAATCTCTTTCTGCCTCCATCTTATAAATATGTGATTGCTTTTAGGGCCTCCTTAATCTCCCTATCTTGGGATCATTTACTTAATTCCATCTGTATAATATTTTTTATTTTTGTCATATAAGGTAATATTCACAGGTTCCAGGGATTAAAACATGGATATTTTTTGAGGCTATTATTCAGCTCAATACAAGTCACCTGGCCAAATATTTCCACTTGCAGACTAGATTTATCCTATCCCAACATCCCCCCCAAATTTGAATTCATTAAAGCATCAACTTTTAAGCCTCAGATCTCATTTAAATATCATTAGCTGGCCCAAATCTCACCATCTAAATCGTATAAATTCGGTATGGGTGTGATTCTGAGTATGATCCCTGTTGGGGCAAAATTCTCTCCATCTGACCTATGAAACTAGGAAACATTATTTGCTTCTATAATACAGTGGTGGGACTAGCATAGGATGACAGTGACAGACATTTCTATTTTAAAAAAGAGAAAAGGAGGTAAGAAAGGAGGTAGTATTTCAAAGAAATATCAAAATTAAGCCAGGCAAATTGTTAGGTTTCAAAACCTGAGAATAATGCTCTGTGGCCTGATGCTCTGACCTCTGGACCAAAGCCTCCATCCATGGAGTCATTCTTTTTTCTTGAAGGGTAGCATATGTTTGCAACTGAGTATTTTATCAATGTATTTCTTGCTTGTAGAATTTTGGGAGTACAGTAGCCTTTTTTCATTTCATCTAGAAATGTTTCCTCTGGTATAACATTCTCAAAAACCTTGTAATTCTCTTACATATGTCTGACGATTTACTCCAGTAGACAAAAGAGAATCATCCACTGATATCTGCTAGGTAATTTCATCTCTATTCCTGACTTCTGCTGAAATGATTGAGGGCACCCGTGAGACACATATGTAATTTTTTCCCCCCCTTTTTAATTCCTGCCCCACCTCCCTCTTCCACCCCTGACCTATGGATGTTGCCATTTCCCCTTAAGAACTGGATCTCTGAAGGCGGGCTGTCTCCTCCCACACACTCGTGGCATGCACTGGGGCCTGGCACCCCTGGCGTACCCTGGGGGCCTGGCGCACCTGGGGTATGGCCTGTGGCTCTACCTGGGGGGACGCGCACCCAGAACCTTCTGTGTGTAAAGCAGACGTGCTAACCACTACATTATGGAGCCACCCTCACATACTTAATTTTTTCAGCGGTAGCCACACATTGTCCAGCCACACCCTTGGTCTTCTGTCCAGTGAATCTCCTAAATGTTAGCATCTTTTACAATCTAGATAGGCTGAGAATTTCCCAAATTATCAAGTTCTGCTTCTTTTTGCCTAAGAGTTTTTGCCTCAGTTTATATCTTGTATCTCACATTTTATTATAAGCATCAAAGAAAGAATCAGGCTGTGCCTTCAACTAATTTGTTTGTAAATCTTCTTCGTTAAATATTAAATTGTATAGCTTACAAGTTCTGCTTTCTGCATAACTATAGAATACTATTCAGCAGAGTTTTTTACCACTATAACAAGGATTCCTTTTCCTTCAGTTTGCAAAAATATGTTTCTTATTTCTTTCTGAGACCTCACCGACAAGTTCTTTAATGTCCATATTTCTACCAGAAAGATGTTTATGATGGTTGAGATATTCTCTAAGACAACATTGGCTTTCTCTCTCATGCTCTTCATTTCCTTCTGAGCCCTGCCTTTAATGTCAGAATTTCTACCAGCAATCTCTACAAGGTAACCTAGGCTTTTTCTGTCATATATGACAAAATTCTTTCATCCTCTACCCATCATCCAGTTTCAAAGCTCTTTTATATTTTGGCATTTGTTATAGCAGTCCCCAACTCTTGGTACCAAAATATATATTAGTTTCATGAATCTGCTATAACGTTACCATAAACTCGATGCCATAGAACAATAGAAATTTATTCTCTCACAGTTTTGGAGGCCAGAAGTCCAGAATCAGTTACACTGAGCTGAAATCAGTGTGTTGTAAGGGCCGCACTTGCCCCTGAATTCCTTGCATCTTCAAGCTTCTGGTGGCTGCTGGCATTTCTTACTTGTGGTTATATCACTCCAGTCTCTGCCTCCATTGCCACTTTGCCTGTTTCTGTCTATCTGCTCTCCCTATTTACCCCTTTTACAAGGTTACATGCGGTGTTATTTTGGGTCCACATAAACAATCCAGAATTAACTCCCTATTAATAAAATTTGTAAAGTGCCATTTTGCTTTATGAAGATATATTCACGAGTTTCAGGGATTGGGATGTGGATATCTTTGGGGGTGGGGGCATCATTCAGCTTCCTGATGAATGCTGTTAAGAATATTGTAATTACCCAAATGGCACATTGTCAGTGGAGACTTTAATATACATAGTTGAAATTTTGTTCTTTAAAAATCAAATTTTCACCTGCTATTATCATACCTTCAATAAAATTTTATGTAAAAGTTGTATACTCATACCCTAAGCACACTCTTTGGACATTGTGCATTAATCCTGTTTCATCAGTATAACATATTAATACTTATTTCCACATTTTAGACCCTGGGCTATCTCTTATTAAAGTGATTTAACATCTTTGTTAAAATTACTTTCCATGTTAAGGGTATTGAGTATTAACTTTGACATATTCAGTCAATTTTTTTCATGTTAGATAAGACCAAAGATAATCATTTGTTACTTTTTCTTAGCTAAATGAATCTACCTTTGAGACTCAAATAATCAAGAAGATGGGCTATTATAAGATGCTAGATGTGATGTATTCTCGTCTTCCAAAAGATGATGTTCACTCTAAAGAATCCAAAATTAATCAAGTTTTCCATGGCTCATGTATTACAGAGGGAAGTGAACTTACAAAGACACTTATTAAGTAAGGTTTTAGTTTATTTTGGGTTGTATGTGATTTAATGTTTTTGATACATATATTTTTAAGCATGTATATAATGTGAATAAATATTTAAGTTTGTTTACTGAATATTTATAACTTTCTTGGTTTTTCGTATGTACAGACTACTTAGATGGGCTTTAATTTAGAATGTTATTGGGTCACAGGTTTTATCCTATACACATCTTTCATAAAGAACAAAAATCATTTTTTTCTTTTACTGTTTATCCTACTATTTTCCCCATCAATAGTTTTATATATTTTTAGTGGAATGATTTACAGACAGGAATAGTGTATTGTAATTTTTCTGACCATCATTTGAAATTAAAAGGAGCGTAAAAATGCCTTTAAGCAGGCATTATATAAAACACAAAGTAATCAAATACCTTTTCTCTAAAACCAGCCTTATAATGAAGTTTCCTCTCAGTAGATATTCTGCCACATCTCATTTTTCATACCTCTAACGAATGGATTGTTACTTTCCTGGTCTCCTAGTCCTTACTTTACCTCTTCAGTGAATGACATCACCGTTCACTCACTTGCATAACAAGAGACTTGAGAATTGTATTTTATTCCTCCTTCATCTTCATCTCTTCAACCTGATGCACACCCTAGTGGTTGGCAGATTGGGTAGATTTTATCTCCTCAGTATTTCTGAAACCAGTGGCTTTATTTCATTCTGCCTTCATACAGCCTCTTTGTAGCATCTGGTGTTCTTTGCTGAACCACTGCATTATCCTTTATAATTAATTCTCCTGCTTCTAGGCTTGTCTTTCTCAGTTTTCCATACTGCTGTAATAATAATAATAATTATTAATAATTATTATTATTATTAATAATAATATAGCTGTAGTACGAACCTGATTGTTTAACTTCTCTGTCTAAAACCCTTCCATCTTCAGTAGTAGGATGGACAAACTTTTTCTGCAAAGAGCCTGATAGTAACTATTTTTGGGTTTGTGGGCCATCTGGTCTCAGTTGCAGCTACCACACTATACTGTGAAATCAGCTGTAAACACTATGTAAATTAATGGGCATGGCTATATTCCAAGAAAACTATTTTCAAAAATAGTTGGTCACCAGGGCATGGTTTGGGGACCTTGGCCTATAAAATGAAGTCCAAGCTCCTTAGTATGGTAGACAAGCTCTTCCAGGAATGCACCACTCTGTACCTTTCACTCACTGCTGGGCTCTGCTTATTTCATCCTCTGAACATACCATGTGGCTTCTCCCTTTTTATAAGTGATAATACTTATAATGCCTGTGTACATTTTTTCTTGGGCTAATTTATAATTCAAAACTCTGATTTTTCTCTTAAAACCTTTTTTGGCTCCTGAGGCAGAACTACTTCTGTCCTCCTTGCTTCCATCTCTTTCCTTACTGTGCTTGTTGCTATCACTGTGCTTACTGCAGTATGATGAAAACCATGAACATGACCTTTGCCTTGAGATGTGTATGGGCACAGTGACTTGCTAGTCTTCTGTTCCCAGTGCCTAGTACTATGTTGGGCACAAACCTGACACTCAGAAAAGGCTGAACTGAATTGAGATCCTGTTGTCTGGCATTGTTGAACTTGAGCAACGATTTCCCTGTTACACATACTAATTTTTTACCTCATCTACACTGCAGATTGTGTTATGATGCATTCACAGAGAACATGGCTGGTGAGAATCAGTTGCTGGAGAGGAGAAGACTTTACCATTGTGCTGCATACAACTGTGCCATTTCTGTTATTTGCTGTATCTTCAACGAATTAAAATTTTACCAAGGTTTTCTGTTTAGTGAAAAACCAGAAAAGGTAAGCCATTCCTCAGGTGTACACTGTTGTTGTCATTATAGAATTTCAAAAGTTAGATTACATCAATTAAAGTTATATTGTAATTTGTATCTTATGTTATTATAGATGTAGGTTTTTTAGTTCCTCGTATATATAAAGTTGAAGTGCTTCTCAGTGAGTTATAAAGTAGCATCATTTTTGTAGTAGCATCGGTAATAAGGACTCCACTCTTCAGATATTTTTATGTCATTCTTTGGATTCACAGAACTTGCTTATTTTTGAAAATCTGATAGACCTGAAGCGCTGCTATACATTTCCTGTAGAAGTTGAGGTGAGTGAAATTTTTCAATGCTGTTTCTAAGTTTAAAAAAATCTTACCTAATGTTTATAGAGAAAAATATGCATTATGCCAACATATTAAATTTCCAGTATTCAAATCTGCTTTGAACTACAAAAACTGGCAAGTTCCAGTATTTCAATCTGAGGCAACTACAACAAAAAGGCAACTACAGTGAAATTCATCAAACTCGATTTTTCCCTTTCTTGACTAGTAAAGGAAAGAAATGCCAGTAAAAGGAGCTGTTAAGACAAATTCTAGCAGTTGTTTTCTGAGTAAATTCCTCTGGTCAAGGAAATTGCAATCCATTGGGTACAGAATTACGACCCTGTGGCCTTGGTTGAGTTATTTGGCAGGATAATGAGGTGCCATGTACAGGCGTCATGGGGATAATTGCAAAACTTGCTCTGGCAAATGTGACGAGCTTGATTTTAGCCAAGCTAAATTTGATATGCCAGCCTAAGCAATTGGTGGAAAGAGTGTGGATGTAGTCTTTCCCAGCCCATTGGAAATGTGAGGTTGGGCCAGGAGCTGTCATTCACGTACCTCTTCACAGCTATTGACCTTGACCATATCTCAGTGGTTCACCAGTTCATATAAATGGTTGCTTTTAGCCTTGTGCCCTTTTGGCACAAGATTGGTAACTTTTTTCTAGGCACACGTTCAAAGAACTAAAAAACAAAACACTGGTCTATTAAGCATTTAGGCACCTGCTATATGTTACTTCTAAACTTCACAACAGCACCAGAAGGTGCTATAATATATCATAACCATATAGTTGAGGAAACTGAGGCTCACAGGTTAAGTACAAATTATTGGTAATCCAGGCATGTCGCTGTTAGAGTTTAGCACACGTTGTGTCCCAGAGCCCAAAGAGGGAGGCGCGTGCTCCTCTGGGGTTCTGTGGGAATCTGTGGGAAAAGCTTTCCCTAAAGGATATTTCCTTGTGGATATTTTTGAATGTTTTTAAGTCTGATAAAAGTTTTGTTTAAAAATTTAATAATTTATTTTGGGGTTTTTGCCAGATTGATAATAAATAGAAAACATGTAAACATGATTCTAAAGTTTTAAATTGTGTATTTGTTCTGCCTAATAGGTTCCTATGGAAAGAAAGAAAAGGTACATTGAAATTAGGAAAGAAGCCAGGGAAGCAGCAAATGGGGATTCAGGTAGGATGTTTTGAACATGATGAGAAAGATTCTGATGATTGGTATTCGTTACATAAAGGAAAATACCTAAGTACCCTAAAACATTGAAATTGAGTTTGAAGTTTTTTTAAATGATCAATTGAATTGTATCTTGAAAGAAATGCAATTAACTAAACTTTTATTGTATAGAAAGATCTCTAAGTGGCCAAAGGGGGCTCAGACATGGTATACTTTCTTTAAAAAAAATGCAAGACTGGATTGATATTTGTTTGTATATGGATTATTATGTATGTATATTATTTAAAAGTCTGTGTTAAAATACAAGTCCCATCCTGCCACTTCTCTGCTCCAAAGCCCACTTCATCTCCCACCTTCCTCAAGACAGAGCTGCTCAAGCTGCCCATCCTCCTACCTGTGCCTGTAGGACTGGCCCACTTTTGCCTCTGGGCATTTGCACGAGCTACTCCCTCAGCCTGGAATAAACTTGGCCCCAGATAGCAGCATGGTTTGTGACAGTTTATTTAATGCCAACTCCTGAACGACATTTCTCCTGGCCTCTACTTAAAATTAAACCTCTCTCCATCTAGATACCCCTTGTTTCAATTTTCTGCTTAATTTTTCTATGTAGCTTTTTTTTTTCTCTCAATTTGAGGATAACATTTGGACCAGTTTTCCAAGTATCTTATGTATTTAAGATGTCATTTTTCAGTTATATCTTTTCCCACACTTGTGTTAAACTTTATGGGCAAAATGTACATCATAAAAATTTTAAATAAAAAAATTCTTTTAATATCTTATTTAAAACTTGGATCCAGTTTCACTTAATTTCTTTGTCCATGACAATAGAAAATAACTTCTCAATAATAAGAAAAACAAAAGGCAATCTTTTCCTTATTTCCTTTTTTGCTTTGTTAATCTGGATATGAGTTGAGAATCATAGGCTTAATGAAAAGCTTTAGTTAACAGTATTCTTTTAATATCATTCGAGCTTATTTCTTAATACATTGAATAAATGTATTTTCTTTTTATTTATATTTCAGGTGGTCCACATTATATATCTTCCTTGTCATATTTGGCCGACAGTAGCCTGAGTGAGGAAATGAGTCAATTTGATTTCTCAACTGGAGTTCAGAGCTATTCATACAAAGACCCTATATCTACCACTGGTCCTTTTCGAAGACGGGTGATCACATTTTACATATTAAAGAATATTATTAGCATTTGTAAAGGAAGAGGGCTTCCTTGTTACAGAGGAAGCCACTTCTCTGTCAGTAGTCCTCAGAGAACAGTATTAGTTTGGAGAATTTTCCAAGATCTAAGCCCCAGCCTGAGAAAGAGGAACGGAGGAATAACATATTTTTAAAGTTGAGCTTGACTATGCTTTATGTTGCCCCTAAAGTTGGTTCCTCTCTTTTTAAATGAATGCTTCATAGGGAAGACCATTCAATAGTTCTTTCACCGAGATCATCTGTGCTGGGTGATAAAAAAAATGTGACTTGTTCTATTATGGTTGCACTGTTCAGTGAGATTTTATTAATAGGCCATTTATAGCAAGGCATCTTGGGTTCACTACTCATGCCTTCTATCTGATTGCAAGACCCGAGGCTCCAGTTTTAGATTCATTCAGTCCTTATGAGCAGCATCTTGAGATACAGTGATTCTGAGTAAAAACATTGTTGCGTAAATATGAGTACAGTCAAATAACATAATTAATCTTTTAACATTAAGATTGCCGTGATTGATTTTATGGCTTACTGAATTTTTTATTGTCTCATGTAACCCTGATTGTGCATGAAATTTATTGTTTCAATGTTATTTAGTCCTGCTGTTACTAAAACATAACACCATATCCTATCACTTTTAAAACCCCGATTTTATAGAAATTATGCATTATGTTTGGGAGATAGACCGTGGGCATAGCAGTTTTAAGAGGAGTACGTTTCCAAATACTGTCCATCTAGGGAAGTGATATTCTGAAATCGTTCCTGCCACCAGGGCAGACAGAATTATAGAAATTATCTAGGGCCATTTTTATTTCTTTTTCTCTTCAGTCTCTGCAAGTACTTACTAATTGTCCAAAAATTTTCTCTAAGTCTATTTTTCCTGGAAATGATCTGTGCTAGAAAATACCAGACAAATTGTTCAACCCTGTGTGTGTGTGTGTGTGTGTGTGTGTGTGTATAAAATTAACTGTATGTATTATCACTGCTGTATTTTCTCAGAATATTTTAGAATCAAGAATGGTTCTAAAGTTTTGTTCCGTTGATTAGAATTTCAACACAAATTAAAGACTTTACAAAGATTTTCAGAGAAAAACTTTTTTTTCAGTTTACTGAGAAAAAAAATAGGCAACCATGTATCTTATAATTATACTTCAGTAGCTGTACTTTCTCCATAAAGTGGCAACTAAGGTTATTACTCTGAAGGTATTGAGGCTTCTGGGGCCTCCAAGACCCACTTGAAAAGATCTTGCTGTTTGTACAAAGCAGCACATGTGTGCATGGATGCTATGACCTGAGTGTGACCCCAAGGGAGTGACAATGTACACAAGGGTCATATGGGAATTATATATCTAGAATGTAGGAAGATATGAGGTCCTGTTTATATTTTTAGTTGTTTAATAAGAAAACATGCCAAGTGTGTTTGATATTATTACCAAATTATCATTGTTACCTAAGTGTGTGTTTCATAGTATTACATCCAAAATCAGAATATTATGTACACTGAAATTTTATTGTACTCTGTATAATCTGATTCTTCCCTTTTCTTAGGAGCATAAAGACCCCATTATTCAAGATGATATCCTGGAATTAGAGATGGATGAACTCAATCAACATGAATGCATGGCAACCATGACAGCCCTGATTAAACACATGCAAAGAAATCAAATCCTGCCTAAAGAAGAAGAGGTCTTTTTTCTGCTAATCTTATATTGTCTCACTTAATATTATTCATTGGTATCATGCTAAAAGTGAACATTTACTATCAAAGACTAAATCAAATTCCATGTCAGATAAACATGATTTTGTTGCTCATGTTTTACTTGGTCACCCTTGTCTCAAAATATGAAGTTATTTTATTCTGCTTTTTAAGATAATTTTGAGTGTATCATTTTAGGGTTCAGTGCCAAGAAATCTTCCTCCTTGGATGAAATTTCTTCATGACAAACTAGGGAATCCATCAGTGTCATTAAATATTCGTCTCTTCATAGCCAAGCTTGTTATTAACACAGAAGAAGTAAGTCATTTATTATTTCTTTAAACATTTTTGCAGTTATGTGCATCTACTTAAAACCCACAACAAAGAAAGATGTAAAAGAACAGAGCATAATATTTTTGTTCTCTGAATAAATTAGCCAGTTATACGTATTTGTTCAACATCATTCTTGTATCATTTTCTTTTAAAACATGTAAATTAACTTCTATTGAGTTAAAAGTGATCTTTTTATAAGTACATAACTTTGTTATGGCTGCCTGTTTGTATGAAAAAAACCAACTCGGATAGTTGCTGAATTTATCAGTTGGTCTACATACAGTACTGTGTTAGGGAGGAGCGTCCTCCACCACTGGGAGTTGGGACAGATATTCAAGAGAGCCCTTGAACTAAGTGTTGTAAAGTAGCAGTGAAAGTTTACATTCTTCATAGAAGCAGCAGAGTGAGCAGAGATGGGCCCTGAGAGAGCCAAGCACATCTGCATTGAATACACAGACCATGGTTACATGGTCCAGAAGAAAAGTGTAAATGGTATGACTACAGGTCTGTGTGGCAGATGAGCTGAGCCAGGCCTTCAGGTCCATACAAAGGGTCCAGCCTATTTGTTGACTGGTATGCAGCCACTGAAGGGTGCTAGGTAGAGTGACATGATCCACGTGGCTCCACAGAAGATCCTTCTAGGCAAGACTGCAAATGTGAGCCGAAGGCCACAAGGCTGTTGGGAGATGGTCGAGAGGGCTGACCTGAGACTATAGCAGGGCCTGTGTTTCTCAAGGTCATGCTTGGTTTTTAACTCCTAGGGCTGCAATATCAGAGGTACCACAAATATGGATGGCTTAAGTGACAAACTGGAAGCCAAAAGTTTGAGGTCAAGGTGTTGGTAGGGTTGGTTCTTTGTGAAAGCTATGAGGGAGAATATGTTTCAGGCCTCTTTTCTGGCTTATAGTGGCCTCTGGTATTTCTCAGCATGTAGATAGTCTTCTCCATGAGCTTTCACATTGTCTTCCCTCTCTGAATCACATATGTACAAATTTACCCTTTTAATAAGGATACTTACTGGATTAGGGCCCTCAGTGACCTCTCTTGATAGTCTTCAAAGATTCCATTTCTAAATAAGGTCACATTTACAGGTATTAGAAGATAGGACTTCAATATTCCTTTAGGGAACTCCGTTCAACTCAAACACTCAGGGTTACATGTGATTTCTAACACATATTCCTGTAAGTGCTGACTTGATGGCTAGCAAAAAAGGAACTGGCGTTTTTCTGTTTTGGGTTATTTCTTGGTAGGCTGGGTGTGAGTGTGTAGTTTGACAAGGAAGCCTGCTGAATTCGTTCATACATATAGATGTGAGGTGCCTCTAAGACATCACTGAGAGATGTTCCTGGAGCAATGTCCATATCTGGGGCTCTGGAATGATCAGGGCATTGGTTTCCAGAAGGAGATGTTCAAGTCAGTCTGTTTTTTTGTGGAAGAAAGATTAGAATTTGTATTTACATTTATTTTAAAAATTTCATCTTTTAAATTTATCTGTTTGTTATATTTTAATAATAAATAAGTTTGTATTTATGATTTACAAAGAAACCAATAGATATAACATGGAGAGTATTCAAACTTTTTTTTCCTTATGGAGGTGCATAAAAAAGACTTGAGACATAGATTTAAGCTGTGAAAGTAGATGAAAAATCCCTGAGAAAACAATTTTAAAAAAAGGTGGCAAAGGTTAAGAAGATAGCTTGAATTATACTTTAGTCTGCCTTTTTGAATCAAAATAGCAATTTCTAAAATGAACTAAATAAAATTTAGTATATAGATATTTTATTTAGATTTCAGAGTCTTGAGTATGAGAAGTCTATAACAGAATGACTGCCATAATACAGGAAGAAATGAAAAAAAAAAATAGCCACATGCACCTACCTAATTTGCATATTCTGATTTTTCATATACACTGTGCATTGGCATAAAATAAAATTTGAATTCTCTAAAGCTACATATTATTCATATAGGATAAGGTCAATATAGAATATTTTGATTTTGATTTCTATGAGCATAGTTATATCAGAAAGATTTTAAGCAAAGAAAACATCAATAATAAATCTATTTCCATTGAATTGAGGTTTCAGGGACCCATAAGGAGAGCATTCAGCAGAGAATCTGATCTGATTAAGCAGGGTAATTGTTGGAATTTACACCTGTTTTGGATTTAGGTCGTCGTAATATAAAATTTTAGCTGATGGAAGATAGGTTTCTGGATTAATATTTCAGTTATTTAAAACAATATTTGATATTTGGCTTTTAAATTCTCTACTAGGTCTTTCGCCCTTATGCAAAGTACTGGCTTAGTCCCTTGCTGCAGCTGGTTGTTTCCGAAAACAATGGAGGAGAAGGAATTCACTATATGGTGGTTGAGATAGTAGTTACTGTTCTTTCATGGACAGGATTAGCTACTCCTATAGTAAGTAGTCTATAAGTTCTTAGCTAAATATCCTAAGTAGAGTATATAATAAATAGTTCAAACTCCTCTTAATGACTTAGAGTCATCATTTTTAGCATTAATTGTTATATTGCTGTGGTACTGCTGTCAGTGTTTGTTTTTTTGTTTGTTGCTTTTACCTGTAGGAGCTCGGAAGCTAGATAATTGATTTAAGAGTATATGTCAAATAAATGTCAGTAGGCCCTGAATGTGAGGTTATGAAAACTCCTCTGTGATTGAAGCCCCTGGATTTTTTGGCATTTATTTTGCCAGCCTCTCTACTTCCAGAGTATTGACTATCTATAGTGGTTGAGATTGCTAAACAAGTGACTGCCAAATGAGTGACACTGTGTTATGCTGAAGCAAACGTGTGGCATTCCCCAGTATAGATTAGGATGTGTTGGAGTTTTGCCCATTCATATGAAAACATTCGAGTTAATAATATATAAAAGTTTTCATGTAAAGATATCCTTGGAACAGTTCTTATTAAATGTAATGCATGTACATAGAGCTTTTATATATATATTTATGTCTGGATGTGCCTCTCATTTCACAGTAAATTAAATTTAGATTTCTTAGCTTTCATGTGATAAAATAATTTGTAGTCTGCTTAATAACATGAAAAAATTAAGAGGGTTTTGTTTAACTTAGGAACCATTGGAAAAGATGAATGCAGATGTCAGGAGCTTAGCTAAGCTTGAGAGAGCTGAAGTACTTAGGGGTTGGAATAGCTGATTAAAGCAATAGCAAACCAAAGTGAAATCACAGTGAAGCCTTTGATCAAAAAAACTCATTGCAACAGTGTAAGAAAGAGGCTAACACCAGAGGAAGTGCTGATTCCCCTGTTTTATTTTCCCCCATGGAACAGCATATTGGTTGAGGGGGAAGTGGATCAACATCTAGGGGTCATCTCCCTGTTGAGGGATCCACAAATTAGGCTCCAGGACCTTGGAGTTGGGAGGAATATAAGAGACAAGGGCTAGGAGTTGAAAATCATTGAGTACTGAGTCAGAGTGAGCAAGAGTGTCTTTGGGGTTTCCCTACCTCTCCCCATGAGGAGGTTTCAACAGAGCTGCCTGAAGAAGATAGAGAACTAGGAGTGAAATTGCCTGGGCTGGGAATGCACATATGTGAAAGCATGACCAGACAGGGATTCTGAGTGTCTGACTGCAGTGAACTGGTTGTGTTCCCATTCTGCTGTAGGGAGGGCAGCTTTCCCCCTTGAGGCCTATCAGTAAAGCCTTTGTAACTGCCTGTGCTTGTGCCTGAAAATCTAAGCAGGAGCTGGATTCCTCAATAAAATGCTACATATCTTTTATAAATAGACTTTTGGATTTAAAAATGCTTTTTCAGAATGGAATGCTACATAGTAATATAGAATTTCTATGCCATTTCAGGGGGTTCCTAAAGATGAAGTGTTGGCAAATCGTTTGCTTCATTTCCTAATGAAGCATGTTTTTCATCAAAGAAGAGCTGTGTTTAGTCACAACCTTGAAATTATAAAAACCCTTATTGAATGCTGGAAGGATTGCTTATCCATTCCTTACAGGTATAAATATACTAGATTTTGCAATATTGTTAGAAATTGTTTAAATGTAGAATGTCATGAATAGTGATTACAGTGAAATGTAATTACTTGAAATGATGGAGTAATATAATTTGAAGTAGCATCTTTTTTAAGAGTATATTGCTGATACTCATAAAATCACAACCTCCTAAGTTTAACATTAGAAGCATTTGTGGGCAGATCATCACCTCCAGGTAGCCTCTGCCCTCTCTGTTGACTCATCCCTGGCTTTCTTCCAGCACTGAGCATGTGGAATGTGCTCTGCCTTGACTGTACCAGCCCAGGGTTGACTGCAGGACTTTTCTCTGATTTCTTTTAGCACTGCCCAAGACCAGCTAAAACTTTCAAAAGGTTTTACTATCAAGTAAGGGAGAATTGGGGCAAATAATTATAGGAAGATATAAAACTGGCTGTGTTCCAAAGGTAGAATAACCTGGATGTGAGCAAAGAGAGTGGTGTATTAACAAGAAGGGTGTTAGATATGGGAAAAGAAAAGGTATTTCTTACCCTGAAATTTAGCTGTAGAAAATTTTATATGTGTCTTCCTCCTTCTTTTATTATATGATAATCTGTACTTTTCTTTTATGTTTACATTTCAGGTTAATATTTGAAAAGTTTTCCAGTAAAGATCCTAATTCTAAAGACAATTCAGTAGGAATTCAATTATTAGGTATTGTAATGGCCAATAACTTGCCTCCCTATGATCCAGTATGTGGCATAGAGAGTATTAAGTAAGTGTCATAGTTTTTGCTTTGATTTCTTTTTAGGTTAATGTATTCCTGAATTGGAAATAGACTGGATTATGGTTTAATTTTGATAAATATACAGGCTAAAACCCATGTTAAAAATAGTTCTACCTAAAGTTAGTTAGGTTTAGAGATCATTTGGGAGAAGAAATACATTAATAGAGTAAATGAGGAAGGATGAGCTTTTAAAAATTAGTGTAATATTTTCATGTACATTTTGAGAAATAAGTATTTTCTTTCTTATTTTCTAAACTGACATTTTCAACATTTACCCCTGAAAGCAAACTTAGCTCTCTTGAGACCATTCATTATAGGGTAATGACCATGAAAGGGGGACTCCTTGGACCTCGTGCTGCCTGCCGTGTTACTGTGCTTTTTGGCTTAGCTGCAGCCACACTGTTTCTTCCTCTATTAGGGCCTTTCATGGGTGGGGGTGGGTGCAGGCCCTAAGTATGAAGGGGAGGGGCTTTAGTAAGATAATTTTGTCAACAGCACCAAAGGGTACTTCATTGTCCTACGATTTTAGGATTTTTGAAAAGTCAGTGTTTATATCATGGTTATTGCATAGATTTCACCGTGTCCCTTCCATGCTTTTCCCATTTCTTTGAAAGTGGCTCCATGTAGTTGGTCCTCTCTACTAGCCGCCTGTCATTGCTCAACACACATTCACCAGGAAATAGCTTATTTTTAGACAAGCTACTTTTTTGAGCTTGGGTTTCCCACTGTGAGGCTGAAAGTGAAAAGTCCCTCTCCTCTGTCCACAAAGTCTGGGGGCACTGCACTCGCACTCAGTCTTTTTCTCATCGTTTCATGTTCTTTTCTGTCGTAGTGGATGGCTTTAAGAGGAAGTCAGTAAATCATGATCTTAGATAATAACTTCTTTTTCACTGTAGTTTTATAGTATCCATCATTGCGGTTTATTTTATTTTATTTTATTTTTTTGGATATAGCAGTCCCTGTGTGATGAACTGGCTTTTATATTCCTTCCTGGTCAAGTCAGAGCCTTAAATAAATCTTCAGATATATATCTGCACAGATAATTCAGATCACATTTTAAGTTTCATATTTTCTCAGTTTGTGCTATTTATATGGCACGAGGAATAAAATCGTTGTAATTGCTGTCAAGCAAGAGAATGGATTACTTTATGCATATTTATTTTTTATATTTGTTATAGATACTTTCAAGCTTTGGTCAATAACATGTCCTTCATAAAATATAAAGAGGTGTATGTGGCAGCGGCAGAGGTTCTGGGCCTTATTCTTCGGTATATTACTGAGAGAAAACATGTGAGTGTTTTGTGTAATTAATAAATGCTTTTTCAGTTTTGATTTGTCATGACACTTATATTCTCTCTACTGTAAGACATCAAAGTGGGCATTCTGCATTTATTAATATTTTACTCTTTCCTACTGTATACAGTGCTCAGTTGTTTTTTTAAGAAGACAGGATTTTTTAAAAACACTTGGAAATTTCGTAAACATTTAAATATTGGTAACTTACTCTTTATTGTAAAAATCAGGATATGAGTACTTAACCCGCTTTCATTCCTCTGTACTTGGTCTCAGGATTTCCTTTTCGAAAATATTACTCAGATAGGGCTAAGTTAAACCAGGAAAATCCTCCACTTCCAATTTCGACATAAGATATCTGCTAAATAAGAGAGGGCACTTCTGAGGGAACCTTTCTCAGTCTTGTGTTCCCTGCCCACTTTACAGGATTGTGAGAAGAACCTAATTGAATTGTTAATCATAGTACACAATCAGAGTACAATAATTTTCAAAAAAATATAGTTATTAAAGATGCGTATATAAATAGTGTAGTGGAATGATGTTTACTGTTTCGTTGCTTTCCCCCTGCGTGTTGATAGAGTCTGGTGCTACATATTTTGGACCCTTCAAAAACAGTGTCACCTACTGTGATAAGATGCCTGTGCCAGGTTTCTCTGTCACAGTCTGTCCACAGTGGCTTAGTTGATCACTCCCTCTGCAATCTCTTTTGGCACTGCTTCTAGGACACTCTCTTGGCTCTCCTCCTACTTCCTGGACAGCTTCTGCTCCCTTCCTCAGCTACGTGTTTCACAGGCCACCTCCACAGCTCTGATCTTGGTCTTCAGTTTCACTGCTTCCTTGCTGATCATTCAGCCTCTCGGCTTTAAATACTGCCTGCAGGTTCATGATTCCCAGATACGTATCTCCAGTCCACTTCCTCTCCTGAAAGGAAAGATAGAGTGTGGGGTCTGTGCTACATTCACTGTCAGGCCAGATGAGGAGAATCTTAGGGGTAGTTAGTGTATTGGACCTCTGCTCATTTCACCAGTTAGGCATTTATTTGGATTTAAAAGAGAATTAAATTAAACTAAAAGGAAATAGATCCCTTTGGGAAGATCAGACTTCACTTATTTGTTTTAAGAATTGCCAGCTATTTTTGTAAAATACACCATTTTAAAAATTCAGAATAACTTTTTTATGACATGAGTCTAGTGTCCCTAAATGTTGGGAGTCAATTTATATAACATGCTTAATTTCATCACAGTGGATGGAGCAAATTACAACAGATCCCAAGTTCAATCTCTCTTGACCTAAATTTTTATATAATAGGAATATGTAAACACTTCTTTTACATAGTTCTTTTCTGAATCTAAAATGGTATTGATTTTGTGTAGAAATTTGGGAAACAGTAAATTTTATATAGTTCTTTTACATAGTTCTTTTCTGAATCTAAAATAGTATTGATTTGTTTAGAAATTTGGGAAACAATAAAACATGAAGAAGTAAGTGTCACTCATATTCTAACCATTAAACTGCTTTTGGCACCTGAGACATAGACTATAGTCATTAGTATGTGTGTGCATGCATTTTCCTTCTTGTTTTATCCATATTGTTAGGTTAATATTGTTTTATAACTTTGGCACTTACACGTGTTAGTCATTTATATGTCTTGGGTACTTATTGGTTGGCTCTAGGCTCTCATACACCAGGGGACAGGACAGGCCAGCCCCACCCTCAGGGAGCTGGCATTTGCTGAGAGGAGACACAAATCTATCATAGTAGGTAGTAATATGTGATGAAGAGAAAGTAGGGTATAGGGATAGACAGTGATAGCAACTGCTGTTTAGATAGAGTTACTTGAAAATTCTGGTTTGTATGAATATTTGACAAGAGACATGAACACTGGCATTTTAAAATGTATCTTAAACAGTATTTAATCACTAATTTTAGTTCAGCATCTCAAATGATTTGCTGAACAATGTCAGAAGGAAGCACTGATCTTTGTCGATCTGACATCTCACATGAGCTGGACACTGCCAGTGCTAGCAGCACAAAATATTCATGGCTGTTGCCTGGCTCACCCAGACTCATGGTTCCAGAGCCTCTGGTGGTTCCCAGTGGTTAATGCAAACCTCTGAGTACCCCTGACACTTCACTTTGTGTACACCGTTTTGGATGATAGCACTGAACACTTCCTTGAGTTCACATAACTCTTCAAGGTAAACCTATTTTCAGAAACTTAACCTACGTTTGCATTTTTCTACATTTGAAAAGAAACTTAATTTTTCAGATACTGAAGGAATCCGTGTGTGAACTGATTGTAAAACAGTTGAAGGAACATCAGAATACAATGGAGGACAAATTTATTGTGTGCTTGAACAAAGCTGTGAAGAACTACCCTCCTCTTGCTGATAGGTAAGATGTTGGTAGGTGTGAATGTCCTGCAGTGGAGATGGGTGGAGACTGCCCTGACTCACTGGCCATGTCCACTGATTAGGTTTATGAACACTGTGTTCTTCCTGCTGCCAAAATTTCATGGTGTGATGAAGACTCTCTGTCTGGAAGTGGTACTGTGTCGTTCAGAGGAAGTAACAGATCTGTACTTAAAGTTAAAGAGCAAGGATTTCATTCAAATCATGAAACATAGGTGAGTGGGAAGACAGCTTCATCTTAGATTCAGCAGACTCGTAAAATGTTGATTAGTTCAGCTTTCTCTGTCAACTCAAAGAACTTGTAGGTTTTCATGAAATATGGATTTGTTAAATTTAAATCTAAGAGAAAAGGTTGTGGGGTCTGGCCCTCCTGCCACCTTTCACCTGGCACTTTGGAGAGGACACATCTGTGGGGTTGTCTAAGTCTCTTTTCAGGTATAAAATGTATGGTTTTGAGTTTCGTACTTATTTTGCCAGGTAAGAGGCTTCCATTTTTTTTTTTGTTAAAATTGTTCATTTTCAAAATTACAATCTCCTAGTAAATGTTAAAAAGAATGCTGTTGATCACTTGCAATATTTTTATTTCTCTGCACTTTTCCAGTCTTGTCTGTGTATATATTTTTGTATAATGATATATAAGTAATGTGCCAGTAAAAAAGAATTATGTCATTGTGTTCTGGTATCTTCATTAAGCTTTTACTGAGCACTTTCTATGTGTAAAGCACTTTAAGGAGGAAAAGATATATAAAACAGGGAAATAGGTGTGTACCTTACCAGGGACCCAGACTACACTTAATCCCAATACATGAGGTGGCCTAACACTTGAAATCATTTTTTAAATCATGAAATTTTTTTATATTTAGCTATTTTGTTTGACATTTTCATGTTTTGAAAAGTGAACTTTTAATTTTGGAATAATCTTATATTTACAGAAAAGTTAAAAGATAGTATACATAGTTCCCTCTTACCTTTTACCCAGTTCCCCCATTTCACATAATCATGGTACATTTGTCAAAATTAAGAAATGAACATTAGTACATTACAGTTAACTAAACTAGAGTTTGTTTTTGGATTTCATCAGTTTTCCCACTAATGTTCTTATTCTATTCTAGGGTCCAATCCAGGATACCACATTGAATTAATTTGTTCATTTTTAATAATCTAGCCCATGATAATTACTTTTAAGAATGTAATTTTTGTACATGTAGTATTATTATAACAAAGTATGAAATACAGAACAGCATAGAAAAGAAAAAGTTAACCTGTCTGAAAGTATAATAATAAAAATTGTTAAGTTTGTGTTTTTAAAAAAATCTCCCTTATTATAGAGATGATGAAAGACAGAAAGTGTGTTTGGACATAATTTATAAGATGATGGCAAAATTGAAACCAGTAGAACTTCGAGAACTTCTAAACCCTGTTGTAGAATTCATTTCTCATCCTTCTCCGGTGTGCAGGGAACAAATGTACAATATTCTTATGTGGATTCATGACAATTACCGGTAAGCTCTACACTGACATTTTCCTTTCTGGTACAAGTGGATAATTTTATAAAGCTAAAATCAAAAGAAAATTCCATAAGTATGAGGAAGTAATAAAACACAAAAGTGACCACAAGAATTACAAATATATTTAAATCTCATGCCTGGGAAATGGACTATACACAGTCTTCTAGCACAGAAGAGAAACACCTTGTATGTTCTGAGAGCACTGCATCTTTGGCTTGTTTTCAGTGGTTGGTGAAACATCAATAGGAACCACTTTGTTGCTTGGAGACATGTCATTTTTACATGTCTGACATTTCCTTCTGGGAAACAATACGATATATCTCTGTCAGAATTGTCTGAAAAGCAGCTTCTACATTTGTAGAATCTAGAGCAGATGTCTCAATGAATATAAACCATTCTTTTCTGCAGAAGCTCTTGCTTTATCTGTAGGAACTGTCCTGAGATGACACAAATCACTCTGTTCTTTGGGCCATCGCTCTACATTTTCATGTGTGAGATATTTAGCAATGTCATAAACCAGTAAGGCACCTACAGCTTCACGATAGTATGCTGATACTATAGTTCGATATTGTTCTTGCCCTGGGGTGTCCCATATCTGTGCCTTTATTGTTTTCCCATCAATCTGGATACCACTTGTTGCAAATCTACTCCAGTGGTGCTCTTGCTTTCGAGATCAAACTCATTTTGAGTAAATTGAGACAGATTACTCTTTCCAATACCAGAATCTCTGATAAGGACATCTTTGAAGAGTTAGTTGCGCCCATTGTCGTGGGTGCCCATCCTGTGGCCAAGGTCTAAGGGGCGGGAGCAGTAGTGGTATCGGTGGGACCAGGGGGCATCACTGCAGGGGTAACCTGAGTCTCTATGTTGACATTTTGTATTACATTTTGTATTACATTGTATTGCATTTTTTAAGGAAGAATTTGTATTCCTTTAGCAATCTGGAACAGATTATAATAAACAATAAAACATTTTTAACATGGTTAATAATTAAAACAAGTTTATTTTAATATGTTGAAATGTACCCTTATTTAACTCATTACATATGCGTGAGAAATATTCAGAGCTTGAAATCATTGGTCGAACTAAAAGTATAATTTGTTTTTATAGTTAGCCCTTTAAGTTGTAACAAGATTAAGAAATAAACTCTGCTGGCATATCTATCCTTCAGGACCACCGTCACACCACTTCCCATGGGATCTGGGCCCATCCTAGGACCTCTTAGCATTCCCAAGGAACCCTTTGAAGCCCTACTCCCACCACCTACCCGTTGTCCCCTGCACTTGAGCCCCTTCATGTTGTTGGGGATGAGTAAGGGGTGGTCACTCAGATGGGCTCACGGAGGCACCAAAGGAGAGTGTCAGGGATACATACATATCAGAGTATGTTCTGCTGTGATTTTAGAAGTTCCATGGAAAAAGCCAGATATAAAATTTTTAATTCTGGGCAGTGTTACTGGGTTTGAACAGAAGTGATACAAGAGAGTGTTAATGTTTTGTCATTTTGTTATTTTTCTCAGAGATCCAGAAAGTCAAGCAGATGGTGACTCCCAGGAAATATTTAAGTTGGCAAAAGATGTGTTGATTCAAGGATTGATCGATGAGAACCTTGGGCTTCAGTATGTGCTCCTCCTGAAATAACTGGGCCAGATGAATAAATTTTGGAGTATCTTTCTAGGCTAGCATTGTGTAGTTTTCAGCAGTTTCAGAAGTGTATTTGCGGTATTAGCATTTTCTCTGCATCTTGCATTCATAATGTTTAATAAAAATGTATTTTAATTCACATTAGACTTAAAAATCCTGGTAAGATACTTTAATATGAAACTCTTGAGAAAGTGGTATGGCTAAAGCTATTCCTGCTAGTTCAGTGAATTAAAGCATTTCAAAATGAAAAAATATATGATGACAATTTTTGTGTTTTCCATTTAACTCAAATAATTGAGATCACACAATATATAATAATATTGAAAGAAATGTTTTAAACCATAGAAATAGAAGAAAATGATAATGTTGATCATACATGAAAATATGAATGATGCTTGTTCTCCAAGTCATTTATATGAGTGTTTTATCAAGTATTAATTATATAAGAAGGGGCATAAACTTTTTATGATTCTTTACATGAGTTAATTTTTTATTCTGATGCAAGTTTGAATTCACTGAGCCTTTAAAAATTATATTTGGATTTTATAAGCATTTATAAATTTTAAAGCCTAAACTGGATTTTTAACTAGTTTTAAGTTTTGAATATTTTATGGCACTTATTTTTAGAGTCAGTTGTTTTAACAAGGTAGTAAAGAATTATATATAATTTCTTAAGGTGTATTCTCAGTTTCAAAAGAGTTAATATTATATACTCATCTCTGAAAACTTCCCAGGTAATAGAGATGAAAATAGTCACCCAATTTCTCACTTTTTGTTAAATATTCTAAAGCTTTAGAATATTTCCTTCCTTTAATGCATATTAAATAATGCATATATTATTTATAACTCAGATTATACTGTTTATACAATTTTGAATGTGGTTTACCTTTATGTTAAGCTTTATATAAATGAAAAATTGCACCTTCTCCATGTAACACTATGTGTAAGGTGATTCTTTGTCATTTACCAATATCTAAGCATATGCTTTTTCCTCTGCTTTTCAGATTAATTATTCGAAATTTCTGGAGCCATGAAACTAGGTTACCTTCAAAAACCTTGGACCGATTGTTGGCACTAAATTCCTTATATTCTCCTAAGATAGAAATGCACTTTTTAAGTTTAGCAACAGATTTTCTGCTTGAAATGACCAGCCTGAGTCCAGATTATCTGAACCCTGTGTTTGAGCATCCTCTGTCAGAATGCGAATTTCAGGTGAAGTGCTTGGCTCTGTAATAATAAACATTATAAGCTTTCCCTATCTGTTAGTCAACAAACATTTTCTAATAGTACTAAATGGGATTTCTTTCTTTTTATTGAGATATAATTGAAATATGACATTAATTTTAGGTGTTCAGCATAACTATTCAGTATTTGTATAAATGATCACCACGGTAAGTTTTGTTAACGTTCATCACAATACAGTTATAAATTTTTTTCTTGCAATGAGAACCTCAGCAGCTTTCAGATATACAATACATTGTTATTAGCTATAGTCACTATGTTATACATTCCATCCTCATAACTTATTTATTTTATAACTAGAGGTTTGTGCCTTTTGACCCCCTTGATCCATTTTGCCCACCTCCCAACCCCACCCCTCACAACCACCGATCTATCTCTGTATCTATGAGTTTGAAGCTTTGTTTTTAGACCCCACATATAAGTGAGACCATACAGTGTGTGTCTTTCTCCATCTGACTTATTTCTCTTAGTGTAATACATTCAGGGTCCATCCATGTTATCACAAATAGCAAGGTTTCCTTTTTTATGGCCAAATAATATTCCATTGTATATATGAACACAGTATTTATCAGTGGACATTCAGGTTGCTTCCATGTCTTAACTATTGTAAGTAATGCTGCATTGAACATGGGGGTGCAGGTATCTTTTCAACTTTGTGTTTTTGTTTCCTTCAGAAAAATACTCAGAAGTGGGATTGTTGGATAATAATATGGTAGTTCTATTTTTAATTTTTTGAAGAACTGCCACACTGTTTTCCTTAGTGGTTTTACCAATTTACATTCCCACCAACAGTGCACAAGGGTTCCCTTTTCTCCACAACCCACAACACTTTTTATTTCTTGTCTTCCTGATGATAGCCATTGTAACGGTTGTGAGGTGATATTTTATTTTGGTTTTGATTTGCATTTCCCTGATGATTAGTGATTTGGCTCTTTTATTTTCTTGAAATACTGATATCTTCCTTTCTGAAACATTCTCATTTGCTTATTCTCCTTTGCCCACACTCCCTTAACATGGCTCACACTTCTCATTCTTTCTACTTCCACTTAAATTTTCCTTTCTCCATAATGCCTGCCCCTCCTTCCATCACTCTTTTCACCCACTTGGTACATGCTCAGTTTGCACCTTCTGGCAGCCTTAACAGCTGTGATTTACACATTAATAAACAAGTTCTCTTTATCCCTGCCTCAACTCCTGGGCAGCAAAGCCTCACCCTATTCTCCTTGCTCTTGTATTCTTAATATTTTTCACAGTGCTGGGCACGTGGTAAGTACTTAGGAAGGAGTTGCAGTTGTGTTATGGTGCTGTTATTGAATATGGCATTAAGCCTTTTAATGCAGAATGTTAAAGAGTAGAAAAATGATTTTTCTCCCTTAGTTCGAATTAGTCTTTCTAGTTGGAAAATAAAATTAAAACTTTTAAATTTGAAAAAGTTCTTCATCTACGTCCATAGAGATATATGAAATTACAGTACACACTTGCTGATGGTACCATTGGATTTTAAGTTAAAATATTGCCATGTTGCTAAAGTAAACATTATTTCATTTGAAACTCTCTTACATGCAGGAGTATACTATTGATTCTGACTGGCGTTTGCGAAGTACTGTGCTCACTCCAATGTTTATTGAGACTCAGGCTTCCCAAAATACTCTCCAGACCTGGACCCAGGAAGGATCCCTCTTAGATCGAGGGGCAATGACTAGGCAGATACGGGCCACACAACAACAGTATGATTTCACACCTACACAAAACACAGGTAACTATTAACCTGAATGTCTACCTGCTGTGCACCAAACACTATCACTTGTGGAAACAGCCTCTACTGCAAGAACATTGACCATTTCTAAGAGGAGTGAAATGATAATAGGAGAAAGTGATAAGTGCCACAAAAAAGATCAAAGAACAAAAGGATTGAGGTCCCTAAAGTAGTCAAATTCTTAGAAACATTAAGTAGAAGGGTGGTTTTCAGGGTCTGGGAAAGTGGGCAATGAGGAGTTAGTGTTTAATGAGTATAAAGTTTCAGTTGTGCGATGATAAAAAAGTTCTGGAGATGAATAGTGGTGATGGCTGCACAACTATGTGAATATACTTGATGCCACAGAACTGTACACTTAAAAATGGTTAAAATAGTTTATTTGATGTGTGTGTTTTACTACAACGTTAGAAAAGAGAAGGATTATTTCTGACTGAAAAAAAAAAAAAGGAAAAGTTTTAATACATGTATGTTCTGTTTTGGTTTTGTCCAGAAGAATCTGTTTTGTGCATCAAATTAAAAAACCCATACCCAGAAGTAAAGTAGAGCTAAACCAGACTTATTACTATGTTTATAGTTTATCAAAGTGTTCTTTCTCAAATGGTTCAACTATTTCCTTTGAACATCAAAGTGTAAGTTGTGGAGTAAAATATTTAAATCATTTTATAGAAACACTTTACAGCATTTTTTCTTCATATAAATTTTTTTCACGTTCTCTTGTTTCTAGAAGTAGGACTAATTTGAATAATGACAATGGAAATTTTATTACACTGATATTAGGAATCATGGATCTTAGTACTTCATAGTAGCTACAAAACACCATTCCTGTAATCACAGCAGCTTAAAAGGGCAGGCGATGTGTTTTCTATTTTGTAAATGAGAACACTGAAGCTCAGATGCCTGAGCTGCCTTGGGTCACCCACTGATGACCTAATGCAGTCTCTACTCAGTGTCTTTCTGCTGTGACGTGATTGTCTCTTTGGAGAGCTGTCCCCAGTTACTGTTCCAGGTGAGCATGCAGCAGCCCCAGGTGCCATCAGGGTGATGTACCCCTTTCTCTCACACAGTGTGTTCTGGCAAGTGGTGCTGCCCCAGTGGGGTGCTAGTGGGTGGGGTGTGGGCTTGGCAGGGCTCTACAGTGCTGAGCATGCTGTGACATTGCTGTGGTTATACCTGTTTACAGATGGAAGAAGCTCCTTTAATTGGCTCACTGGGAGCAATATTGACCCATTGGTGGATTATATGGTTTCCTCATCATCTGATTCCTTATCTTCCTCCCTACTATTTGCCCACAAGAGGAGTGAAAAATCACAAAGAACACTCCTGAAGTCAGTGGGACCTGATTTGGGGAAAAAAAGATTGGGCCTTCCAGGGGACAAGGTGGATAACAAAGCAAAAGGTAAAGTCAAGTTGTCGAAATGTGTTTTAAATCATCTGCTGTCTAAATCAATGCAGAGGCTTAGATGAAGAAAGCACATTTCTGACTGTTCACATTTCTTTGTAACCTGTAATTAAGCCTATTAAAATTTAATTTAGTAAATGTTGTCGGGGCACTTACCATGTTGAAATCATAGTTTTATGTATTCCAGAAAAGCTGTTTATAAACTGAACTCAATCCATTCATTTAGTGATTTTCCAGAATAATTGGTGTGAGTAAGGCAACAAATAGGTGATCATGTGATGAAGCAGAATTAGTAAGCTAGGTCTTGAAGAGAGTGTTTAAATCCAGGTAGAGACTGGAGAGAGCCTCAGGAAAGACCTGATGGAGGAGGTAGACTTTAAGACTAGCCACGAAGGGAGAGGACGAACAAGGCTAGAGATGGAGAAGTATGTAATGTGTTGGGAGATGGAACTGACGCATATCAGCTTAGTGCACACTGACTGAGAATCAGCTCTAGCCGTGCCTTGTAGCAGTCCAGTTAAGTGGATGCTTTGGGACACACTGAGGACAAAGGTAAAGAATGCTGAGAAAACAGACTTTGAGGGTGTGGGGGTGTGGCTTAAGGAGTGAACCACAACTTTAGGTAATGAACCAAGCAGAGACAGGCACAGGGTCTCTAAATGACTTCTTGGGGATGGAGTGCGTGAGGGGTACTGAGAGGTGTAGGTCAAGGGCAGCCACACCTTGACCTGTGTCAAGGCAGGAAGAAGGTGGGGTGGGCTAAGTGGAAAGTACTGACAAGACCCAACTCTGAGAGGGTTGGGGTAGAGACCAGTTTAGAAGTTAGCTCCTTATGAGAATTGCAGCTCTGGGAGTGAGTGAAAGCCCAGGGGGAGAAAATGTGAAGGAAGGAAAGATCTCAAAGTAAAAACCCTATGTAAATGCCAGTGTATGACTTTAGATAGAAGTAAAATTAGAAGCAAGGGCATATATGTTCCTTTTTATTTAAATTGTAGGAACTGAAACACACACACACACAAAATACTTTCCTTACTTCCAACCACTCTTAAATACTCTTAATAATGCAGATCAATGGGTATGCACAATTCTCCTAATTTAATATAGAAAGGTAAGTGTATCTTAGCCTTCTTTTTGCTCTTGAATGTGATAGAGGACCGATGAATCCACCCCTCTCTTTTCCTCCACTCTTGACTACCTCTCACCAGTTTATTTACATTCTTTACTGTTTTCAATCAGAGCGATGTATTATCCTTTGAGAGTGCATAGCTCTCGGTAACTTTGATTATGAAAGTCCCAAAGTTAAAATGAAGTCCCAAAGTGACTGTCATGTTCTTAATTGCTTATAAATTGTCTCTCTGACTTTTATACTCACCCATCTCAAACAGGGGCATTTGCAGCTTTCTGTAGAATTGTTAGAGATTGTTGTACATTTGGGGCAGTCTGCAGTCTTTTAACCTATGGTGATTGTTAGTGACCAACTCTGGGCTAGTTGATTTCTTTATTGAATGGGATGAGGCTCAGAAACAAATGAAATTGCTGAGGTTGACAGCAGTTACTGTCCACAGCTCAAGTTGTTGCAGTTTTTCCCTGTCTGCATTTTTAGAGTGAAAAAAATATGTCACAGATGATATAGGTAGAATCGAGGGACCATGTGTAGAAATTAAGAAAGATAAGAGGTAAAACCTAATTTTTAAATAATTTCCCTTAAAAGGTTTATATATGGTTTTGAAAAAACTGTTATGAACTGAGTAGGTAAAATGAATGCTAATAGCAATTCAGTTAATATATTTGAATCTTCCTATGTAATTTTGTTGATTTCAAATATTTGACATCCTGTCTTCTTTAGGAGATGTGTGTTTTCTTGCCTAAAGAAGAATATTTGGAGGTTCATAAAATATTGTAAATTAATACTTACTATGACACTGTTATCATTGAAAGGCAATACAGTTTACAAACTTGAAATTGTAACCTAATTAAAATACCACTTTTGAACCATTATTTTATTTATAAATATATTTCGGTTTTCTTTAGTTATTTCTGTCAGACTAATACATGCATGTAGTTTAAAGAGTCACGTATTTTTCCAAAGCTTATTAGAAATGACAACTCTCCATACCCATTTCCCAAGTCCCAGAGTCAACCATACAACCATACACTCTTTTAGCCATGTTCTTGGTACTTACTTCCATCTCTCCAAAGAGTCTTTTTATATTGCTACCTTTTTTTTTTCTTTCAGTATTAGTCACTTTTGGCTTTGCATTACAGATATTGAGGATTTGACTTCCTCTTGTCTCTTACCCCCATCTATCGTACACACACAATGAGTTCTTTCTGTGCTTTCATTTCCTGATATAATTATGTCTTAATCTTTGCTTCATCAATATTCTGTTTCCTTTTGACTACGTAATATAATTTGTGGTTGAACTATGAGTGATTCTGTGATTACTTTTTTCTTTTTATACAATAATTGGTCCTGGGCATTTTATTTTGGTTTACATGCTTAGATTTCTACATATTTATCACCAAATTTTCTCTGAGTTATACATTTGTGTTTTATTTTATCCCAACATATAAATGTTTCATATTCTTAAGGAAACCTCTCCTAGGGCCTCTGAACTTCCTCATGCCAGGCTGCTTGCTTTTTGGGGTGTCTGCTTAGCTATCATCTTAGATCACCTCCACATCTTGAGAGTCTATTCACTTTTTCTGGGTCTGATTCTTCTTTCTTGGTTTAGTTCCCTCTTTTTGGTGGTACACCTCCTCAAGTAGTTTCCTGAGAAAAGGGGGTCGGAAACAATTACTTTGATGCCATCCATTACTTTTGTGGCATTCACACCTAATGGGGTAGAATTCTGGATGTGAACTCATCAGTTTCCTACCCCACAGGGTTGCAATTGAGAAAGCGGATGTCATTCTCTTTGTTGATCCTCTGTAAGAACTGAATGTTTCTCTGGGCACTTTTAGGATCTTCTCTTTTAAACCAGTTTTAAGAAATTTCACAAAAGTGTCCTTTGGTTCAGGTCTGTTTTAGTCCATTTTTGTAGGACCCTTTCAGACTGCTAACTCATATTTTCCAGTTCTGGAATCTTACATCTTGGGTGATTTTGTTGATGATTTCCTTATCTCAATTTTCTCTTTTTTGGAATCCTGTAGCTTGGATATCCGTTCTTCCACATTATTCATCTAATTTTCTTTTTTTTTTTTTCCTTTTTGCTCTACATTCTGAGAAATCTCTTCAACTTTATCTTCTAACCCTTTTTATGTTATGATATCATATTTTTAGTTTCCATGAGGTTTTTTGTTCTCTGAACATCTTTTCAGTCCTTGATCTACAGTTGCAATATTTATTCTTAACTTTTCAATAAATGATAATTTTTAAAATTTTCTTTCCTGTATGGTCAGATTTTAACAGTTGCTCTTTCCCTATTTATTTTGGTTTCTGTCTTTCATATTTGAAGCTGTCCTCAAAATACCTGATGATATTCGGCTTTTTTGCATGTGTTCCCAGGTAGGGCACTAAAAAGGCATTTGAAATAGCAAAAAATCGGGAGCGTGTACTGACTAGAGCCGTCACTGTGCAGAGGTCAGGCTGGACCAAGACGCTGAAACCCGTGATATGTCAATGTCTGTGTCTGTTCTTTTGTGCTGGTTGATCATCCAGTGGCAGAATCTCCACAGCCTCTCGCCTACAGGCTAAAGGCCTGGGCACCAGCACTCTAGGAGCCTGCGGGGAGGAGGCAGCTCCGGATTCCAAATGTCCTCATGGTTAACTGTAGTTCCTCTGCCTCCAGTCATGCCAGCCTTTTCTACTCACAGACCCTGTATCCACTGCCCAGGCTCTGCACCCACAGCATGGGGGGCTGTGCGTTCAAACCACATCTCTTGCTTCAGACTTACTTTTTCTCTGGAGGTACCTAGAGCTGCCAGGCCTTGAGTCTTTCAAGTCTTCTCCACTGTCGTTGTTTTGGCCCCCTTCTCTCCACAGCACTGGGGTTGGACTGAGTTATAACTTTTTGTTCTCTAGATTCCAAAACTGGTTAATCATTTCCTTTGCTGTTTTCTGTTCTTCATAGGCTTGTGTTGTTTAAAAAAGAAAAGCTGAATAAAAGTAAAAAAATGGAGATAAGCAAACAGTCTCACTTTTTAAGGGATTCTAGGAGGCAAAGTCAACTGCAAATGTCAACTTGGCTAACTATAACAAACCTGCTTTATATTCTTCAGATACAGACAATCGGGCAGAAATATTAAGATTACGCAGACGATTTTTAAAGGACCAAGAAAAGCTCAGTTTGATTTATGCCAGAAAAGGTGTTGTTGAACAAAAACGAGAGGAGGTTTGTATCTTTTTCAAGAAAATGATTGGTTAGGAATCTCTCTCTCTCTCTCTCTCTCTCTCTCTCTCTCTCTCTCTCTCTCACACACACACACACACACACACACACACACACACACAGAGGAAATAAGCTTTCTGCCAAATATTGGTTCCAGCATTGGTCCAAACCAAATCACAGAAGCTGCACTATATGAGTTAAAGTTATTTATGAACCAAAGTCTCCTCTGACTTCTGTAGGTATGAAGGGCATTCATGACTCACTGATTAGGTCATGGGATCTTGGAATGAGATATGTGGCTCATCCCCTGAATCTGTGGTATATTCTAGCTCACAGGTACTCGGCAGGACTCCACCTCTGCCCCTTCTTTTAGCCTCTCACCACAGCTTGGTTTTGTTCTCTCTGAACAGGCTGGCTCTCTCCATGTGGTGGAACCATAACCACCAGTTATTCCTGAATTTTACATTTTACAACTTTAGCTGCTGGGAAGAGATTGTCTACATCAAGGCCAGAGCCTTGACCCACTTCAGGTCAGGGGCCACTGCAAGACCAATAAGCTATGTGGTTGGAGAGCTGAAGCCGCATTATAAGCAGCCATTCTCCTAGAGGTGCCTGGGTGAAGAGGGAATGATAGGCCCAGAGAAAAGAGTGGGCAGGAACTAGGCAGACAGTCCATGACTGTCTGCTGAAAGCAGTGATTTGAGACACAAGTGTGGCATGAATTAATAGTTTAAATTTTCTTAAAATGTGGAAATAATAAAATAATTTGTTTAGCCATAGTTTCTATCTTACTTATAAATCAGTAATTATGACAAAATTTTCAAGCAAGGAAGACTAGATTGTGAGTAAAAAAAAAAAAAACAACCTATCTTTTCTAAATCAGTTTAAATCCTTAGCCACTTAATTAACTTCCAAATCTGAATATGAAGTGGTTGAATGGTTTCACTGTATCTTCTGTGGAAAGAGAATGTACTTTTCAGCTTTTTCTTGTCCCTGTAACTGCAACTGTTCTTTTGAGGACTAAGGTTTAAAATCAGTGTCCCAAGGTTATTTCATGTTCCTTCTCACTGGACCCACCATGCCTGGAAGGCCTTCAGTTTTGCCCATTCACAGAACTAGCTAATTAAACCTGAAACCTAAGTAGGCATGCCTGAAGGAAATAACAATAACTAGGCATCAGAAGGAAGAGATAAAACCAGAATTGTTGGGTAGAAATTGCAGGAAGATACTTTGGCCTGATACAAAGGTCTTTTTAATAATTAAGAAATGTAGCATTCTCTCCGACATAGGTGTTCTAATCTGAAGTGGCTGACCACTCATTAAGAATGGCATGGAAATAGGAATTGGAAGGCTATGAACTTGTCATTTACTTGTTGGACATTGTGCTCAGTGGCACTACTCAATGCTAGTGGTATAGAAATGTATAATAGGAGGACTTATGGGGCTACAGTCCAGTGTGTATGACAGACAAAAAAGATGAGTTAAGGTTGTAATAAGTTTAGTGTAGAAAACTAACCAGGTGATGAGCATTTCTGGGGAGACCTGTTAAAAGAGGTAGTGAGGCAAGCCTTTTTGAAGAGATAATATCTGAGATGGGAACCAAATGATGAGTGAAAAGCTGTAGAAAGATTCTAGGCAAAAAGTTGAGCAGGTACCCACAGCCCTGCATGAGGGAGAGTTAGGGAGATGGTTAAGAAGCAGATGGAAGGCCCAGACTGGCCTGGGCAGATAAGTAGGGCCTAGAGGACCTGAGTGTTGAGGGGGTTGTGGTGATCAAACTGGGCCTTACAGGCAGGGTTTATTCTAAGAGTCATTAAAAGGAAATACAACTCTGTGATTTATGGCTTTAAAAAGTTTTCAGTTGAGTTCTGATTTTACATATATTCAAATTACTTTGTAATAAATATTTAAATAATCTTTTCATTGTTCATCTTCCATACTGATCTACCATAGACTGGTAAAGCATAGTGACTAAACATTTTGGGTAAAAATTGTCATTGATTCACTTTTATGTAAAAAGATGTGTATTGACAGTTTTATAGCTCATGTACTACTGATTTTCTTAAATAAGAATTCAGATCTTCATTTTTTGATTCTGATGATTATAGGAGATCAATCTACCATAGACTGGTAAAGCATAGTGACTAAACATTTTGGGTAAAAATTGTCATTGATTCACTTTTATGTAAAAAGATGGGTATTGACAGTTTTATAGCTCATGTACTACTGATTTTCTTAAATAAGAATTCAGATCTTCATTTTTTGATTCTGATCATTATAGGAGATCAAGAGTAAGTTAAAAATGAAGCATGATGCCCAGGTCATTTTGTACAGAAGTTACCGTCAAGGAGACCTTCCTGACATTCAGATTAAATACAGCAGCCTGATCACGCCCTTGCAAGCTGTGGCCCAGGTTGGTCCTTGAACATTGCATTTCCTATTGACACAGATTAAAACTGTTTTAACAATTCCACGGGTCTACTGTGTAAAAGGAAAAATGATTAAGGCTATACTATGTCATAAATGAGGTGTTGATTTGTCCTCAACACTGGACTCACTTAACAGGCCTTGTTGCAAATCTCAGCCCTGCCATTTCCTGGCTCCGAAGCTTTTCACATGGTGAGATTCTGATTAGAGCCATCTAGAAGATAGTCTTGTGATTGGGGTCCTTGTCAAGACATTTAATGCTCTGAGCCACAGCATTTTTGTCTATAAAACCTAAGAGTTTTCTTACTAAAAATATTAGAATGAAAGAATGTGTTAAAAATCATTGTAAATTTTAAGGTGCTTAGCCACTTAAATCATTGCTTATATAAAATCCTTTAGGGGAGCCTGGAATCAGGAGAGTATCAGTTTATCAATGGGATTGTATTCTTCCTTCTCTGTTAATTCTCTTAATAGCAGAGGACTGGAAATATTTTTCTAAGTCATTCGGATGTAAAAGCATTGAAAGTGAATGAAGTTTTCTAGCTGAATTCTTTGACAAAATTAGGATATTTTCCCCCAAAAGCCTGATTAAGATGCCTTTGACTTATTGAAATCATTTTTTAAATTGAAGAGTATTATAATATGTAGTATATGTAGCATTATGCTAAGTACTGCAATATAAAGCTTGATATTTTATTGTACTTAAGTTTCTAGTACTAACATTGATTATAATAGGTTATATCTACATAGCCCTTTACTGTTTTAAGCTTTTTAAAAAATCTAAATAATTATAGACTGCAGAAATTTGCAAAACTAGTACATAGTCCTTCATCTAGCTTCCTCCAATAGTGATACATTATATAATTGTAGTAGGTTATTAAGACTTATAAATTGACATTGGTATAATAGCGTTGACTGCAGATCTTGTTCATTTTTGTCATTTTCCCCTGCATTCATGTGTGTGTATGAGATTCTGTGCATTTTACCCCATGCATAGTTTCATGTAACTACCATCACAGTACAGTTCTGGGTCATTATGGAGTGCTTTCACGTATCTCATTAGATTTTCCCATTAATTTTGTGACATTGAGGCAGTTATTAGACACATTTACAGATGAAGAGTTGAAGTTTAGCAAAGAATAGATAATATGCGAAAGCTGTATGTTTCACTGGTTGTGGAGCAAGGAAAATGCTCTCTGTGTTTTGATACCTGGTCCAGTGCTGCTTCTATATTTCCACTGTTTCCCAGTTTTTCTAGTTTTTGCATATGTGTGCTCACATCACTGCATCAGTGATTTGACACCTGCTGTCCTAGGCATGATTTACTTTTGTCTGCACTGGAGAGAGATGTGGTATGTAATGATGGTAGTAAGTTAGCAAGCCTGAGACTATTGAGAGACCGCCAAGTCTGTTCATTTCATTTATACTTGGGAAAAATAAAGATGGTAAAATATTGTTTTGAAAAAAACATGACTACATTTTTTCTATTCTTTAAGGAGGAATGTGTTCATTCTTATTTCTTTTAATTTTTCAAATTCCAATACTTTATTTATTCAACAAATTTTAATATATGGAGTAACTCCTCCTGTATGCCAGGGGCTATTCTAAGCAGTGGGATGAAGTGCTGGATAACAGGTGAAACCTCTCCTGCTGTGTTGGGACTGCCATTCTTCATTGTGAGCCTTGCATATGGGAAAAATTAAAGAGGCGCTTATAAGCTAGCCGTTACAGGGCATCCTATTGGTCCGGAGGCATTATTTATCTTAATTACTGCTGCAGTTATTGTAACAGAATGAACATTTGGGGCTCTCTAGAATATGAATGAACTTGTGCGTAAGTCACAAGAATCAGTGGGTTGTAGACTGTCTGCCACATGTTAGGTGAAAAAAGCAGATTACCAAACAGTAGACACCATATAAAAGAGTGTGCATGTCAGTAAGAGACCAATCATGACAACGACTATCTTCATGTAGTATAATTATGGGTGATATGTTTTTCTCCCCTTATCCATTTTTTTAAAAATTTTATATAGCGACTATTACAACTTTTCGTAAGACAAATCCATTACTTAAATTAATAAATGAAGAACATGTCAAATAGTACTTTTTATTCAGTCATAGCTTTTATGAAATGAAATGTTTTAAATTTTATTTATTCTTGCACTCATGCCTTTATAAAAAAAAAACTATATAGACACTACATGCCAGAAATTGTTCTTAGTACTGGTGTTATAGACACAAGTAAAGGGTAGTATTTTTGTGGTCATGGAGTGTGAGGGTTAAAGCCATAAAAGATCAAGTAGTGTGCTGTTATAGATGAATAGCCCAAACATGGAAGATACAAAAATGGCTACTGATGGTTTAAACAGTTTAAATCATATAATGTTGGGATTTTGAAAAATTAAGATTGACATTTTATTGAAGCTCATCAGTTATCTTAAGCTTTACAATGATGCTCATGTGAGGATAATGCTTAAAAATCTAATTTAGTCTTCAAGATTTTATCAGTTACTGCACTGAACATTTAACATGCATTTTTTGGCTGATCTTTACTACAGCCCTATGAGATGTGTTCTGTTATCCCCATTTTAAAGATGAAGAATCTGAAGACCCAGACTCACTCAGGAGTTAAGATAATGTGGTTATATATGTGATTAAGCTAACTTTAAATTCATATCTCTGGGTTCAAAATCCATGATATCATGCCTTTTTTAAGACATATGTCAAATAGATATATTTGGTGAAATACCAAATGCTCTCCTTGTCAATGCCTGTTAAAACTTTCCGAATATAATTGAGATGTGTTTGTAGCAATTTGTATTTTCAAGTAAAGCTCTGATAGTTGGTAAATTAAAGCATTTTTATTTCAGATCCTAATTTGTCTTTGTTTTGAATATTTTACAGAGAGACTCAATAATTGCAAAGCAGCTTTTTGGCAGCCTGTTTTCTGGAATTATAAAAGAGATGGATAAATATAAGACCATGTCTGAAAAAAACAACATTACTCAAAAGTTGCTCCAAGACTTCAATCTTTTTCTTAACAACACATTCTCTTTCTTTCCACCTTTTGTCTCTTGTATCCAGGTAAAAGTCTATACACACTTTATAATATATGAATTGTCTACTTTGCCTTCACATGATTATGTCATAATAACTTCATTTGTTTCACAAGCTCAAACACAAGGTGTTTGTAAGTTTGTTTTGGTTTCCTCTTCCCAGGTGAGTAGATATAATTTATTTATATTGGGAAAAAAAACTTGTATGTGACAGAATAATCTTGATATAAATGTGTTCTGATCTTTAATAAGCCAACCTCTTCAATGTTTTCTGTTTAAAACCCTGCATCTCGTTTAGTTGTTTTTCCTTTTGGTTGATATTTCACTAACTTTGTTCTTGCCTCCTGACTGCCTTCAAGAGATGTTGATTGTACAGATGCCTGATTTTGTTCTAAGTGGCAAAGACATGGTGATAAAGAAGCACAAATCTCTGCCCTCCAAGAACACTTTAGATAATAAACAGACAAATATAGATGATACCATAGGTATAATAGGTGTCGTAGAACTTGAGTAATGTAGAAGTACTAAAGTAGTGTAGGGTAATAATGAAGCAGGTAAGTAAGACAGCCTTTTGATGAGGATGGGGAGTGTGAACCATTGTAGATACTACTTAGATGGAGTGTCAGAGAAGGCCTTTCTAAGGCAATACAGTTTGAGCAGAGAACTTACTGTAGGCATACTTTCAGTTACTGCTAAAACATACTTATTAGAAGACTACTTTTTCATGTAAGATATGTTTTTTTACCGTGGAAAACATGGATCATTACTAAGTCCCTAATAGAAAATCTTTTTGGTTCATTTTTATAACTAGTACCCTCCTTGGAGTAATTTAAAAATTATATTTTGAATATTATTTATTAGTAGCTTTGGTTTGCAAACTAATTGGGTAATAATTCCCTGAGATGAAGTACTTGGTTTTTCTGTTTTGTTCTTTTTGATGTAGCATGAAACTGTTAATATAGTTTTTTAAAATACATTAGTTATATTTTTATTGGTTTATAATTTACAAGTAAAATTCCTTCATTGTTTTTCTCCTGGCCACACTAAATATAAGATTTGAGTTATTGTATTGAATTTGCCAATATTTCAAAGTAAGTTTCTCTTTACATCGATTTACATTGTGTCTTTATATAACAAGCATATGCTTGTTATGACTTTGTTGTTTGTGGTATATATCTAAAATTATTGATTTGTTTTCTCTCACTGTGGAACCATAGTACATTTGGCATAGTATCCATGTGCGTTCTTTTCTAGCAAGGATGACCATCTCTTTGAGATTCCACTGCCTCACCAGAACTTCCCACAATGAATTTCTTATCTGTGACATATCCTGTATTTTGGTGATTGGCTATGAAATCTTTGTGTTTCAGCTGCTTTTCTCATCCATTCAATTTAAGTAGTCCTGGAATCTGCAGTTGTTGTTTGGATATGTGGAATATATGTAAAAATCTTCATATTTTCTAGTGGGTTTTTTTGTTTTGTTTTGAATAATCCCTGGATTGGAAGTGTAAAAATAAAAGGTAATTTTCTCCCCTGAGGAAATTGAACGTTGAGGAAAATTTAATAGAATTACACGGAGAAATTTTTGGTTCTGTCACTACTTATGTCAAAACTTTCTTTTATGTTTAGTAAAATGAACTATTCACATATGAAGATAATGGTCAAAATACCACAGGCTAAACAGCTACATGTATTTGTGGTTTCACAGGAAATCAGTAGCCAGCACACAGACTTGCTGAGCCTCGATCCAGCTTCTGTTAGCACCAGCTGCCTGGCCAGTCTACAGCAGCCTGTGGGCATCCACCTTCTAGAGGAGGCTCTGCTCCATATGGTTCCTCAGGAGCCGCTTGCCAAGCGAGCTCGGGGGAGATCCTGCCTCTCTCCTGATGTCTGCACATGGATGGAACTTGCTAAGTAAGCTCTGTGATCCAGACACTGTTGGGAGAATAGTGACTTTTACCAAAGTAATACAGAAAAATCTTGGCTTCATTTTGGCAGAAAACTGAACAAATAAAGTTGATAGTAACACTTCTATAAAGTTTTTTGAAAAATTTTTCAGCTTGAGTACCATTCCACGAGTTAAGAATAGTTGCTATGACAAGGAATGTCTTTCCCAAAGAAAGATTTTTATACCTGTTAATTTCTTTCAGTACACAGTCTTTTTGGACTCAGGATGTTATCCACTAAGTTTAGCTTCCTGCAAAGTATGGCTGTAACTTGCAGTACCTACCTAGTATTTTGTAGTTTTGCTGGTTTGCTAAACTAAATAGAGAATGATTTATTATTTTCATCAGGACTCAAACTTCTAGGAACAGTTTAGTCCAATTACTTTGTTTATTTGGGAAAAACTAATTCCGTCTAGTAGTTATGCCATTTTGCATTGTGTCTGATCTTTCCCATACCTGTGGTTTTATCGTAAGAAAGCCAGTGCCAGATTCTGAGAAGCCTACTAGATTGGGTTGAAGTTTAATTAGACCTTCTATTATTGTACAGATTTTTAGATTTTCAGGTTCTAGGGAAAAAGAGAATAAAAGTAAAGGTGGGGAATCTGTGCACTTTTCACTGTTTTATAGTCAATCCTATCTTTCTTAATTGAGCACTATGAGTAAGGCATTGCGTCAGGTGCTGAGAAGAATTAAAATATGAATTAGACAGTTCTCACAGACTCGAAACTAGCCATACAGTGGAGATGGTGAGTTCTGTGAGAGGCCAGATAAATCCTAGGTCCGTCAGTTCACAGAGTGCATCTTGACTTTTTATCTTACTGTTTCAGATGTATGTGAACAGTAAGTAACAATTTGTCTATTTAGTATTTTCAGGGAGTGAGAATTCATATAGTATATATTTAATGGCTAATGAAGCACACACTTTTAAGGACCTAAACTTTAAACATTTTTTTTCTAATTTTAATACTTATACTTTTTTATATAATATTTTTGCCTTTTCAGTTTTTGAGAACCTAATTTAGCCTTTTCTTGATATATCACCATCATTATTTGCTCGTGTTATAAATAATTCAGGGACATTGGGGCCATTGTAGAGTGAACATGAAGCTGATCTCTTTCTGAGTTCCTGAAAAATGTTTGTATCTCTTATCTACCTTTTGGCTCTTGGGCTGTGAACTGTTTGTTATCCTACAACCCACCTCCACACTTCTGCCTCTTATTTTGTTATCTTTAACCCTTTAGAGAGCCATACGTGTTAGATTTTTATCTAAATTTGGACCAGTAGACTCTGAAGTAGAGCTCATGGGGTTCTTTAATTTTATTTTTTACAGCTTTATCAAAATATAATAGACAAAATTAGTTGGTCGTATTTAACATTGTACAATTCAATGAGGTTTTTTTTTCCAATTATAGTTGGCATACAATAATATATTAGTTTCATTTGTACAGCTTAGTGATTAGAGGCCTGTATAACTCACAGTGATCACCCCCACTGAATCTAGTACCCCTCTTCCCCCTTACATATTTATTGCAGCATTGTTGACTATATTCCTCATGTTGCACTTCATATCTCTATGACTGTTTATGACTGTTTTGTAACTATCCATTTGTACTTCTTCATCCTTTTGTCCTTTTTAACCATCGCCCCCCATGGGACTCTTTTGATATAAACACATGAGATTTCATACCTCGGAAGGGACCAAACTGCAGAAAAACCAAGGAGAAAGCAGTCCTCAGCTGGCTGGTCAGGTGACTGCAGATTCAGGAAGAGATGACATTTGCATTGAGACTTAAAAGATGGAAAAAAATTTCCAAGGGTTAGGAATCAAACTTATTAAACACTTTAGAATATCCTAAAGGGAGAAGCTTGCTTGCTGAGGTCAAACAGATTTGTATTAATGTGAAAAGATGCATGAATGCTCTAGCAAATATTAAGGCTGTAAAAAACTTACTTGTCAATAGAATTGAGATTGTCCATAGAACATGGATTAAAACGTGGCAACTGGATTAATTTTCACTCACTTCCTGATTCTTGACTGCCTTCCAAATTTTAGAGCTATGACAGGGATTCTAAATAGGTCTCCTGCAGATATGTGTAATATTGCTGTAATGTTACCATTAACATAGAAGAAGCTTATTTATTGGCACAATTTATACATTGTGAACCTAAGATATTTTCAAATTTCACTTTAAATGTATCTTAGACTAATTTCTGCCTTCTGTATGACTAAAGTAATAAAACCTAATGGTAAAAACAAACAAACACCTAATAGTGATTTCAAAATTTGTAAGATTTTATATTTTTATAAAATGAAAATAACATATCTTTAGTTAATATGTGTGATATCTTGATTTAATATTTTGTTTTAATAAATATTTTAAAATATCGGAACATTCATTAATTTGGACTTCTTTTCCCCTTTGGTTTGTTCTATAGACTATATAGATCAATTGGAGAATATGATGTCCTCCGTGGCATTTTTAGCAGTGAGATAGGAACAAAACAAGTCACTCAGAATGCATTATTAGAAGAAGCCAGAAGTGATTATTCTGAAGCCGCTAAGCAGTATAATGAGGTAAAACTGATCTCTAGCAAATGTCAGTTGCTTGAACACTTTTGTTCTCTGGATGGAAAAACTATTTGCTTTAAAATTTAGAGCTTCATAATGTTTCAGCTTTATTCCTTAGATTTTACACAAGTGGCAGAGAATGGTTTCACAATAACTAAAATTTGAAATAATTATTGTTGTATCTCTTACTTTTTAAGAAAACATCAATGGATAAAAGAGAAAGCATTTTGTAAATTACCAAGTACTATAAGATAAGATATTTCAGTATCTGCTAGTATTATATCATTTCTATTTGAGTAGATTGTTTTCCTTCACCAAGTAAAAAATATATAAAGAGATAAGTAAGAATTGGTTTTGAGAAGATGACTATAAATTTAATTTTTTATATTTTGTGTTTTGAGTTGCCAGTGTCTATCCAAGTGTAGATATCTAGGAATTCGTTGAAATTCAGGATCTGTGACCTGTGAGACTCCTGAATTTATAATTCAGGTTGTAAAATTCTCTGCAAGTTTCTGTAAATGTCCTATTTTCCAATTTTGATTCTAACGTTTTTAAGTAGTAAATAACGCACAGTAAATCAAATTATGAGTCATTTAATGTCTTCACAGTAAATCAAATTATGAGTCATTTAATGTCTTCATTTTGTTAATTGGCTTCATTGGTGAGTTTCTCAGAGAAGTAGTTTCCTTTTGGTTGGAGTTTTTTTTTTTATTTGTTACTATAATATTCCTTTTGGTTTTTTTTCTTCCCTTTGGTGTTAATCTATTTTCGTTTTTCTCTCCCCTTATCATAAGCTGAAAATGATTGTCTTTATTATGAATTTTATGCTACATACCTTATTTCAAATATATTTAATTTGTATTCTTTCAAACTTTATAAAATAATCTTAGGAACATTTCTTTGCCAGGCTCTCAATAAACAAGAGTGGGTAGATGGTGAACCTATAGAAGCTGAAAAGGATTTTTGGGAACTGGCATCTCTTGACTGTTATAATCAACTTGCTGAGTGGAAATCACTAGCATACTGTTCCATAGTCAATGTTGACAGTAAAAATCCTCCCGATCTAAATAAAATGTGGAGTGAACCATTTTATCAGGTGGGTAGAATTATTTTTATGAGGTCACTGAAATAAATATTTTAGATGGTCAGGTATTTTCTAATTAATGAAGTTGTTTAAAACTTTTTTAAAAATGTAGTTATGAAGCATTCAGATATTTATATTACTTGACTTCCCCCACAAACTCCACAGTATTATTAAATCTCTTACCACGTTTAACTAACCCTTTCAAAATAAATGGCATGCATTTCAAAATAAATATTAACATCCCTTCTGTGGTGACATGAAAGAAGATTTTCTGTTGTTTCTGCACTGCATCAAAGGTTACATGTGGGCCCACCCCAGTTCCTGGAGCAAGACAGCTCCCCACTCACAAGGTCACCCAAACTCCGGAACAAGGCTGCTCTTCTGGTCCCTCCCACACTGGCGCTATCTTGGCTCTGCTTAAAGATTCCTCACTTTGAAAAAAATAAAATAAAATAAAAATAAAGATTCCTTACTTTGAATATAACATTTTTCAGCTAAAAGTACATAGTTCCAGTTTTCTATAGAACATGTTCCTATATATTTTGTGGTTACAAAACGAACAATTCTAGATGAACATGTTTTAAAAATTCTAGTTTTATGTTCGAAGTATCAAACAATCACTTTGGCTCTAAATTTTAGCCTCTAAAATTATACCAAAGAATGTTATAGTAATAAAATAATTAGGCATACAAAATTGGTTTTCTGAAGTTACAGGTAGATTTTTATGTTCCTTAGGAGACCTATTTACCTTACATGATCCGCAGCAAGCTGAAGTTACTGCTTCAAGGAGAGAATGACCAGTCCCTGCTGACATTTATTGATGAAGCTGTGAACAAGGAGCTCCAGAAGGCTATTATAGAGCTTCATTATAGTCAGGAATTGAGTCTTCTTTATATCTTACAAAATGATGTTGACAGAGCCAAATATTATATTGAAAATAGCATTCAGAATTTTGTACAGGTAATAGAGATATACCAATCTAAAATGTACCATTTCTGTAATATTTTTAAAGTCAGTAAACTCATGAATAAAACAAAAAAATTTCTTTTACTATTTGATACCACCCATTTCTTCTTTCTATTTTTCCAGTTTTTTTCTGATACTTCACTTTTTTTGTCTTAATAACTTTTTTAATCCTTTTTTTCCTTTTACAAAAATTCCATTTTTTGTTTTTCCTTAGGTTTTTATTTTTCTCACACTGTTAAAAAACACTTGAGTGTAGAGTTTTCCATTTAGAATAACTGAATAGAAGTTTGTTTGCTTTGTGGAGAAGAATATAAATCTTCCCTGATCATTTTCTGCTATTATGCTGTCTTTCCATTTATCTTTTCTGAGAATCTTCCTCTGATGATTGTTTGTTTATTTTTAAAGTCAGTGTCTTGGATAGTGTATATTAACAACATTTATCATTGGCATATATTGATCATAGAAGTAAACTCATTGTCTCATTTTTAAACTTTTTTGAAGTTGATTAGTGCACTCAAGATAAAATTTATTGAAGAAGAAAGAATTGGTTTCTTTACTTAGCAATTTACATTATAAGGTGTGATCTTTAAACATTGTTGACAAATAAAGGCAATAATAGCCTATTTGTATTGATTTTGATGAATCAAAATGATATCGAAAACCTAAATTATTAAAAAAATTTAAATCATTTGTTAATTGCTTCTATGACCTAGTTATTAACCACTCTGAGACACATTGTATAATTAATGTATTTTATGGTAGTTGTATTTCACATTTTAGAGAACTACATTAAAATTTAAAGTAGTAAATTGATTTATAACCAATACTAAATGCCTTTTTTTTTAGAACTATTCTAGTATTGATGTGCTTTTACACAGAAGTAGACTCACCAAATTGCAGTCTGTACAAACCTTAATAGAAATTCAGGAGTTCATCAGTTTTATAACCAAAGAAGGTAATTTTTTTCTTTTATAATTTTAAAAGAGTTTTAGCATCTTTTTTTTTTTTTGCTTAGCGAAAGTGTATCTTTTTTAATGTATGGGTTAAAAACTGCCTTGAGTTAATTCTATAAATGTATATTTTCAAATGATTGAAATGTTTAAAATGGTCACACTATTTTAGGCACTGGGAGTGCAAAGCCAGATAACATTGCCCACCTTGAAGAAGCTTTCAGAATAGTGGGGTAATTCCTACATGATGTGATACCTGCTGAGGCAGAGTCGTGCATAGGACCCCATGTGAAACATAGATGACAGAACTTGCCCTAGATTGAGGGGTGCAGGAGGCTCCTGGAGGAGAGGCCTGAATCGAGTGTGGATGAGGGAGAGGCGCTTGCATAGTGCCTGCCTGACTGAAAGCCTGTAATGTCCCCTGAGATGTTGGAAGTTCTGTGACTGGCTGCCAGGTGTCCTGGTCTGAGGGGAGATAAGGGGTGCTCATACTATCAAGGTCTTTCTGCAGCCACAAGTGGATTTTATCCTGGTGCCTATAGAAAGCCACCCAGAGTCAAAGGGGAAGAGTATATCTTTGCAACAGTAACAAATCTTAGTTGTAAATCTGAATTTTAATTCTTGCCCTAAATAATTAAAAATGACATGAAAGACACTTTTCATAGTACTAATAAAGATTGGTGTTTATATCTCTCTGATTGTTCTTTTTAAATTTGGAGAATTATTTTTCAAGTACATATTATTAATTACTTATCATTCATGAAGTGCTTTTTACTTTCCAGGAACTATGTTAATCTCTTCTGTATTAATTACCTAGTTTTTGTAACAGCCTTATGAGATATAGATTCTTTCTCCTCATTTTATAGAGGCTTAGAGATTAAATAATTTTCCTACACTATTAAATGAAAGATTCAGAATTCGAACCCAGAGCCACCTAATTTAAACTTTTCTTAACTATTGCTTTCCACCAACATAGAGAAATTGACAACACTAAACATTAGCAATGTGAAAGTTAAATTTCATGAGGATTATGAATTTCTTTTCCCAAACCCTTGAGGCTAGATAGTTTCAAATATCATCATCATCATCATCTATATATAATCTTGTCCAAACACTGGGGCCTGAGGCAGTATTTCCTAATTAAATACAATGATGCATCTCTAGCTTAAGTGGTTAATATTCATATAAATGGCATCAACAGACTATAAGTAGCCCTATGCCAATTCAGATCAGATTTTGCCAAGAAAATTGACTGCAACCCCTCTTCAGTTTTTAGTGCCTTTTTAAAAAAATTTTGGAATTAAAAAAATTTAGACAAGAAATTTGAATTAAGTTTCTATTTACTAATGGCAGTACTACTTTGTAAGTTGGTCTTGTCCTTGATTTGTGGATATATGTCATCCCTTAATATTATTTTTAGGTAATTTATTATCTCAAGTTCCCCTTAAGAGACTTATAAAAACCTGGACAAACAGATATCCAGATGCTAAAATGGACCCAATGAACATCTGGGATGACATCATCACAAATCGGTAAGATATGATCCTTTTGAGTTGAATGTGGATTATTTTCCTAAATTGCCAGAATGGTTTTTCTCTCAAACTGTGGTTTACAAAAACTGTGGAGTTTGAACGTAGTGCAGCCATATCTCATCTTCCCAATTTCTCATTTAAGTTGTTCTAACAAAGCTCTCTATGTCAGCAGTATGTCCTTTGTCCCCACTTGCCCCCTTGTCTCCTGTGTACCTTTTACCCAGATTCACTGTTTTTAACATGTTGCCACATTAGCTTTTTTATTCTCTCCACATGCACATATTTTCTGAACCATTTGAGGATAAGTTGCATACATAGGTTTTCTTACCTCTTAATTTATCTGTACATTTCCTAAGAAAAAGAATATTCTGTTATGTAACCATAACTTTACTATTTTAATTTTTAATCTACAGCCCCCATTTCAGTTTTGTCAGTTGTCCTTTTACTGTCCTTTAAAGCATTTCTCCCTTTCTTAAGACAGGATCCAGTCCAGAATTAAATGTGGTATTCATTTGATATGTCTTTTTAGTTTCCTTTCATTTGGAACAGTTCCTTAGTCATCTTTGATGGCATTAATATTTTTGAGGAAGGTTCCTCAGTTTGGATTTGTCTGTGTATCCTCACAGTTAGATTCAGATGATGCACCCCTACCCAGAATACTACTTAAGTGAAGTATTCAGGGTATCACATCTGCAAGCAGAGAGAATCCATCTGCCTTTTACTGCTGATAGCGATTTTGATTGTGTAATTAACATATTGTATGGTCTCTCCAGTGTAAATATCTATTTTTTTTCCTTCGCAACTAATAAGCAGTGTGGGAGATATGCATATATCCTGCTTGTCTTAAGACTTACCTCTGTATTTTGTTTCTGTGGGTGACCATTAGCTCAAGCCAGTCCTGACAATGATGTTTGCAAGGTGATGATTTTCCTACTTCTTGTTCCATGTTTATCAGCCTACATCTTATTGTTAAGGAAAAGCCCTCCCTTCTCCCCTCTTTATTTATTATTTACTTCCATTTTAATAATATGGAATCACAGATTCCAATTTTATCTAATGGAATGTAATTCATTATTGTTCTTATTATTTCATGTTCAAATTGTCTCACATTTGGCTAACAGGAGCTCCTCCAAGCTGATATTCATTCCATGCTCATCTTGTAAAATTATTCTCCTTCTTCTAGAAAGTACCACTGTAAGCAGGGGCTGTAGGATGGCCTACACAACTTCCTATGTGTCCTGGTTAGGTTCCATAGTCAGATGAGCTAAAGGCTCTTTCAGGGGTAGACAGAGCTACAAATTAGGTTCCCTGCTTATGCAGAGCCACCATATAGGCCTCAAGACTTGCAAGGCTCTTATTTGGAAATCAAGTTAAGCAAAACTCTGCACCAACTATCCTGGCCTGGTGGGCCAATATCCTGGTTCTGTAAATGGGCACGACTGGAGTCTTGGCTCTGTAGATGGGCTGGGCCTCCACTTGCGCTCTCTGCTCATGTGCCACTGTAATCACAGTTGCAGGATGGCTCTACAGATTCCTGGGAGCTCTGGTTAGGTTTTTTGGTCAGGCCACTCTGGAGGCTCTATTCAACATTGGGTGGGGCTATAAATTATCTTTCCTGCCTGGTTGGGGCTACAGAAAAGACCCCAGAGCTGGCAAAGCTCTTTATTTAGGGACAAAATCAGGCAGAACTGCTCACCAGGTTGCCTTGTCAGAGTCATACACTGGCACTGCTGGCTGAGCTTTCTGCTCAGGTGCTGCTGTCATTGGGATTGCAAGGTTGGCTACACAGATTCTCAGGAGCTCTGGTTAAGTTCCCTGGGGTGGCAGGGTTGGAAGTTGTATTCAGCAGTGGATGTGGCTATGGATTAGCTTTCCTGCCTGGGTAAGGACAAAGAACAGGCCCCAAGGCTGGCAAGGCTCTTTTTGAGAAGCAAGTCAAGCTGAACTGTATACCAAACTCCCTGGACGGATGGAGCCAATGGCATGGCTCTGCGGATAAACAGAGCCACTGTCTAGGCTGTCTGCTCGAGTACTGCTGGGCTAAGAAGCTTCCAAGTCAGTCTGGGCCAGGAGTTATATTCAGAAATAGGTGACGTTATAAATTAGCTTCCCTGCCTGGACAGAGTGACAAAACACACTCCAGGGCCAGCAAGGCTCATTGTTTGCAGTTTCAAATCAGGCAGACCTGCACCTTGCCAGTTCCCTGGTCAGAACTGGCCACCGTTCTTGGTTCTGCAGATTAACAGAACCACTGGTTAGGATTTCTACCTGGGCACTCAGTGTGCCAAGATCCAAGCCCTAAATCCAAGTGGACCTTCCAATTAGAGACTCACAACCACTGGAGTAGCTAGATGTTCACCTTGGGCTCTCTTTTTTTCACTTGAGAAACTGTAGGCTTGGGGGTAGAGTGCTCTGGATGCAGTGATATGCTGGCCTGGGTGATGGGCCATGCAGTCATAGAGTGCTGCTCCTCTTACCTTCTAATGCGTTTCATCTCAGTCTCTGTGCTATAGGCGAGTGCTTAAGCCTTACCCCCATGTTCTTGGATTTTCATAATGGTGTCTTATTCATAAATATTTGTTAGTTGGGTTTCTTGTGAAGGAGACTGAATTCAAGAACGGTCTGTGTCTCCATCTTGATGACATTACTCCCCCTTTATTGTATTATGGTGGATTGCATTGATTGCTTTTTCAATATGAAACAAATGTCACATTCTTGGGGTAAACTGTGTGTGGTCATAATGATCCCTTATATACATTCTTGTATTTGCTAACATTTTGTTAAGAATTTTAGTGTCTATATTCAAGTGGGATATTGTTCTGTAATTTTGTTTTTTTGTACCATCTTTGTCAGGTTTTGCTGGTAGGGTTGTGCTGGCCTGATAAAATCAATTAAGACATGTTCCCTTCTTTGAAAAAAGTTTATGTAAGATCCTTCTTATTTCTTATTCGAATATTTGAAATAATTCACCAGTGAAACTATGGGCCTGGAGTTTTCCTATGGGAAAGATTTTTAATAATACATGTAATTTCATTAATAGATATAGAGCTATTTAAATTTTCTATTTTTTGTGTCAGTTTTGTTAGATTGTATTTTTCGATACATTTTTCCATTTCACCTGAGTTGTCAAATTTGTGGTGTAAAGTTGTCATATCTTCTTATTTGTAGATTCTGTGGCGGGAACCCCATTTTAATTTCTGATATTAGTGATTTCTATTCTTTTTTCTTGATCTGTCTAATCTGTAGAGATTTGTCAATTCTATTTATCTTCTCAAAGGACTATGTTTTGCCTTTGCTAATTTTCTTTATTATCTGTTTTCTATTTCATTAATTCCTATTTTCTTTCTACTTCAGACTTACGTTGCTCTTATTTTTTTAGTTTCTTAAGGTGGAGACTTTGATCATTGATTTTAAACCTTTATCCCCCAATGTAAACATTAAAGTTGTACGTGTCTCTCTTAAGTGCCATTTTAGCTGCATACTGCAAATTTGGATATGTTGTATTTACACTATCAACTTAGTTCGCAATACTTTCTAAGTTTCATGTGATTTTTTTTTCTTTTATCCATAAAAAGTTAGAACTGTTTTAATTTTCAAATAGGTAAATTTTCTGTCCCTCTTATTGTTACTGATTTCTGAATTAATTCTATTGTGGTCACAAACCACAGTCTGTATGGTTTTAATCTTTTTAAATTTAAATTTATTTAGACTTGTTAATGGCCCAAATTTATTTCGACTTGTGTATGGTCTGTTTTAGTAAATATACCATGTGCACTTGAAAATCGTATATATTTTACTGTTCTTGGAGGTAGTATTTAAATTTCAATTAGATCAAAGTGATATATGGTATTTTTCCGATTTTCTATGTCTTTACTGTTTTGTTGTTGTTGTTTTGGGTTTGTTTTGTTTTGTTTTTCTCTACTTTCCTTAGCTGCTAAGATAGGGATTTTAAAATATAATTCTATGGTTATGGATTGTCTGTTTTTCTCTTTAATTCTATTTTTCCTTACTCTCATTGATAAATTGCTGTGTCTTCCTGATAAAATGTCCTTTTTATTATTTTCTCGAAATAATGCTATATTAATATACAGGCATACCTCAGAGATACTGCATATAGTTCCAGACCACCGTAATAAAGCATATATAGCAATAAAGTGAGTCACACTAATCTTTTGGTTTCCAAGTGCATATAAAAGTTTAGTTTACATTATACTGATGTCTGTTAAGTATAGAATAGCATTATGTCTAAACAAATAATGTACATACTGTAATTAAAAGTATTTTATTGCTAAAAAGTGCTAACCATCGTCTGAGCCTTCAGCAAGTCATAATCTCTGTGCTGGTTGAGGGTCTTGCCTAGATGTTGATGGCTGCTGACTGATCAGGGAATTGGTTACTGAAGGTTGGGGTGGCTATGGAAATTTCTTAGAATAAGACAACAATGAAGTTTGTCACATTGATTGACTCTTCCTTTCACGAACAATTTCTCTGTAGCATGTGATGCTATTTGATAGCATTTTACCCACAGAACTTCCAAAATCTAAGTCAGTCCTTTCAAACCCTTCCATTCCTTCATCAGTTATGATTATGTAATATTCTAAATCCTTTGTTGTCAGTTCAATAATCTTCACAGCATCTTCATCAAAGTAGATTCCATTTCAAGAAATCACTTTTTTGGTCATCTGTAAGAAGGTACCTCTCATCCATTTAAGTTTTATCATGAGATTTAAACAATTCAGTCACATCTTCGGGCTCCACTTCTATTTCTAGTTCTCTTACTATCTGCACCACAGCTTCAGTTACTTCCTCCATTGAATCTTTGAACCTCTCGAAGTCATCCATGAGGGGTAGAATCAACTTCATCCAAATTTCTGTTATTGTTGGTATTTTGACCTCTTACCATGAATCACAAATGGTATTTATGGCATCTAGAATGGTGAATCCTTTCTAGAAGGTTTTAAATTTAGTTTGCACAGGTTCATTAAAGGAATCACTATCTGCGGCAGCTATAGCCTTACAAAATGTGTTTTTCAGTTATAAATCTTGAAAGCCAAAATTACTCTTTGATCCATGGACTGCAGTATGGATGTTGTGTTACCAAGTTACAACATTAATCTCATTGTACAATTTCATCAGAGCTCTTGGGTGACCAGGTGCATTATCAATGAGCAATAATATTTTGAAAGCAATCTCTTTTCCTAAGCAGTAGATCTCAATGGTGGGCTTAAAATATTTGGTAAACCATGTTGTAATCAGATGTGCTGCCATCCAGGCTTGTTGTTCCATTTATAGCAGCAGTCCCTAACCTTTTTGGCACCAGGGACCAGTGCTCCTATGAGAATATAATGCCTAATAACATGAGGTAGAGCTGAGGTGGTGATGCTGCAAATACAGGTGAAGCTTCGCTCACTTACCTGCCACTCACCCCGTGCCGTGCAGCCTAGTTCCTACCAGGCCACGGACTGGCATTGGTCCGTGGCTTGGGGGTTGGGGACCCCTGATTTATAGAGCACCAGGAAGAGCAGATTTAGCATAATTCTTAAGGGCCCTAGTAATGATAAATGAGCATTGGTTTCAACTTCAAGCTCCCAGCTCTATTAGTCCCTAACAAGAGAGTCAGCCTGTCCTTTGAAACCTTGATGCCAGACACTGACTTCTCTGTAGCGATAAAAGTCCAGGGTGGTATCTTCCAATATGGAGCTGTTTCATCTACATTGAAAATCTGTTGTTTAATGTGGCCACCTACATTAACTATCTTAGCTAGATCTGGATAACTTATTGTAGCTTCTGCATCAGTACTTGCTGCTTCACCTTGCACTTTTATGTTATGGAGATGGCTTCTTTACTTAAACCTCACAAACCAACCTCTGCTAGCTTCAGACTTTACTTCCACAACTTCCTCACCTACTTCAGCCTTCATAGAATTGAAGAGAAATAGGGACTTGCTCTGGATTAGGCTTTGGCTTAAGGGAATGTTCTGGTTGGTTTGATCTTTCCAGACCACTTAAGCTTCCTCTATATCATCAGTAAGGCTGTTTTGCTTTCTTATCATTCATGTTCACTGCAGTAGCATATTAATTTTCTTCAAGAACTTTTCCTTTACATTCACAACTTAGTTATTTGGTACAAGAGACCTAGCTTTCAACCTATCTTGGATTTCAACATGCATTTCTTACTAAATTTAGTTATTTTTAGCTTTTGATTTAAAGTTAGAGAAGTAGAACTCTTTTTTTTTTTTATTTGAACACTTGAAGGCCATTGTAGGGTTATTAATTGGTCTCATTTCAATATTCTTGTGTCTCAGGGAATACAGAGGCCTAAGGACAGGGAAAGAGATGGGGGAATGGCCAGTCACTGGAGTAGTCAGAATATACACGTTTATTAAGTCACTGTCTTATATAGGCACAGTTCATGGCTCCCCAAAACAATTAAAATAGTAATATCAAAGATCACTGATCACAGATCACCATAACAAATATAATAATAATAAAAAGTTTTGAAATATTATGAGAATTACTGTTATTGCTGGGATGATGTGAAATCTGATGTTCCTTCAGTGACATGGCGGGGTTGAGGGGGTGTCTCAGTTCTTCCCTGCTGATACAGCAAAGAATTACAGCTCAGCAAGATTTAGAAGATTTATTGAAAGTTCATTTTAGAAGGAGACCGACCATGTTAAGGAAGGCTGAAGCCCTGTGGAATTTGGGAGGTGAAAAAAATAAAAGATAAAACGAGTACTGTCCTAGGGAGGAGCAGGTTTTCAGAGAAGAGAGCTGTAACAATGCAGAAGGTCTGTTTATATTTGGGTCATGATGGGAGATCCTAGATGTTCCATATATGAGGTTACTTTGACTGACAGTTGGCTGCCATATAACCTTTTGCCTACTGTGTATGTGCTTACCCAGAATTCAGTCTTTTATAATTAGATTCATAAACTTCTGGCCATAGACTTTTTATTATAATGATGGTATAACGAGGCAAGATTATGGGCCAGTTGGGGTAGTACTTTTTGCACATGCGTTTGTGGCTGGTTTAGCTGGCAGCTTTTATGGCCTTTGTGCTCTAGGATTTGAGTTAATATATAACCCTAAAAGGCAGGTGTTTCTGGGAGGTCCTTAAGGAAGGTCTTCAAGGGAAGTTTCTGTGGTTATAGAGCTGGGCCTTCACTCTTATTGTTCATGCCTACCTAACTACTTAACATTACCAAAATGTGACACAGAGACACAAAGTGAGCAAATGCTGTTGGAAAAATGGTGCCGATGGATAGACTTGCTCGAGGTGGGGTTGTCATAAACCTTCAATATGTGAGAACAAACTAATGGTATCAAAGGTGATGTGTAGGAGTGGGGAATAGTCTGAAAAAGGTCAGGGGATTGAGAAGTACAAACTCGTAGTTATAAAATAAGTCATAAGGATGGTACAGCATAGGGAATACAGTCAGTAAATATAATAACTATATGGTGACAGATGGGTAGTAGACTTCTTGCAGTGATCACTTTGTAGGGTGTATAAATGTTGAATCACTATGTTGTACAGCTAAAACTAATATTGTATGTCAACTAGAATGTAGAATAAATTTTTAAAAAAAGAACTCCAGGGGAAAAAATAATCTTTAATTTATACAAAACATAGTATCTGTATAGCTCAGTAAAGCAAAGTACAATGAAATAAGATATGCCTATATATATGTGTGGGATGTGGGAAGGGATTCCATATATATATACATAGTAACATATAGTGAGAACACTAATAGGTAATGTATTTTTGTTTTAAACAGTTTTTAAACGGTATGTTCAAAAGAATTTATAAGGGAAAAAAGTTTTTATAATTGCCATTTCTGTTGCTCAGGTTTTCCTCTGGTATCATTTTCCTTAAGCTGAAAATTTTCTTTTAGTTATTCTTATAGTATAGATCGGTCTGTGATGGATCCTCTAAGTTTTCTTTTATCAGAAGATATCTTTATTTCATTGTCATTCCTGTAGATTGTTATCCATGGATATAGAATTCTAGGTGGATCCCTCTTCCTCCTCAACAGTATATTTGACTTAATATTTCTGAAAAGTCATGGTTATTCAATTGTTATTCACCTGTATATCATGTATTATATTTTTTGGCATGGCAGGGCAGGGACATGATGACTAGTTCTATTTGGGAGGAGAAAGGATGACAGACACATTTTTACCTGAGTAGCTGGGTGGATGGGAGTGCAGGAGGAAGAGTTATTTGTAAGGAAGATGATACATTGAGTTTGAGACATGCTGAATTTCCAAGGCCTCTATGACACTAGTTATTATTTCCATTAGACAGTTTGTACATAGAAATCTGAAGTTCTGTAGAAAAAGTTATGCTAGTGATAGAGGTCTGAATGTGATCAGACCCATTCATTAGAGAAAATTGTGAGTTTAAAGGCTTTATTTTGTGGAGGTAAAGGCAATAAATGAAATCTGGAAAATTCTGTTGAAATAGCCTTGGTGATATTTAAAAAATTGGTTAATTAAAATGGAGATTAAATTCAGTACCTAGAGTGTATATTTATAGTCCAAAAAATGAGCAAAAATTTAATGACTGTAGAATTTCCGTCTGTGAATGCTATCCCGTAGTTTCCTGTATGTCAAAGATTTCTTTGATGAGGCATTAATTCTGATTTTTCTTTGTTTTATGTAGATGTTTCTTTCTCAGCAAAATAGAGGAGAAACTTACTCTTCTTGCAGAAGATCATAGTATGCACACGGATAGAGATGGAGATTCCAATGATGGGATGGAAATACAGGAGCAAGAAAGAGATATTTGTTCTCTGATTAAGAGCTGTAAGTTTTCCATGAAAATGAAGATGATAGATAGTGCAAGAAAACAGGTAGGTACTCATATTTATGTTCCTCTGTTGTATCACAGAATTTTCTTAAATTAGCTTTTTTAATTTTCTTAAATTAGCTTTTTTTTAAACCTTAAATTAGAGTCTGATCAGGGGACTGTGAGACCACAGGGGAAGGGCCAGAAATCATCAGTGTCAATTACCAAAAAGAGTGAAGGTGTGGAAAGATTGAAAGTGCCTTTGCATTTAAAAGGAGGTTGGTGTTGAGTTTGTGAGAACCATTTCAGTGGTGGAGTAAAAGAAGTTAGATTTTAGTGGAGAAATGGATGAGAGTAAGGATATGGGGACAGTGAGCACAGGCTACTCCTTAAGAAGCAAAGAAGTGCACATGAGATCAGGGAAGAACTTTTTTTAGAATAGAAGAGAATGGAGATGTTTAAATTTTAATGGAAGTAACTAATGAGTCAGAAGAGATTGGACATAACAAAGGAATTGCTGGTGAAATGAGATTCCTTGTGGAGATTAGTAGGGACAGAACTCAGGGCAAAGGTTGAGTTTTCTCTCAATGGAGGGTAGGAAGGAAGGGCTTCAGTGTCAGGAAGAATAATAAATCTCATGTTTTCTCTGAGAAGTGGGAGGGGAAGTCACTTGCAGAGGGTGAGCAGGAAGGAGAATTGAGGAAAATGAGGTTTGGAGATGACTCTGCACTGCGCGGAGAAAGCTGACCAGCATACTAGAAAAGGATTGTCAGACAGCATAGAACCTGGTTGGTGTTGTCTCCAGGGAACCTGTAAATGGAGGAGCAGAGAAGTATGTGCTTTAATTAACCAAGGGTGTGGTTTTGCCAGGTAGGTGTGACACCTGATAAATGATACCTAAAGCCTAATGATCTGAAAATATTGCTAAGAGAATGATGGGAATGATTGGCTTGCTTAATTGGACATGGAAGAAATTGAAAGCAGAAAGAGGGCAGGGAAAGTTACCAGAGATCTTAAGTAGCTTATCAAACAAGCATAGCAGGAATTTGGTGTGTAGAAGAGCAGGTTTGTGGTCAGAATGAGATGATCTGAGTTTAAGAGCTTGGTGGTGAAGGAGTTCTGTATAATGATGAGGATCTGAATAATGGTAAGCTAAGAAACTGCACCCACCATTCTAAGGGAGAAAGATGTTATCCCTGCCCTCATGATCACTGTCTAGTGACAGGGAGAACTACAGCAGCATGAGGTGGGCGAAGAAAAGAGATATCAAGAATGCTAGGAGAGCACAGGGAAGAAGAAAAATTCTTCCTGGAATAGAAAGACTTCATGGAACAGGAGGCATCTGGACTGTGCTTCCTGGGAATGGTAGGATTTGGACTTGGTAAGGAGACAAGGGTACTATAGGTATCAGATATATTCAAATAAAACCATGAAGGTGAGAAACTGGGAACTACAGAGTTTGCTCTGAGCAGAGATTGTGGGAGTCTTATGGTAGGTGGTTTGAGGTGAATCATGAAGCATTGGAATGTTGAAGTAATGACTGAAGACTATCCCATATGATTTAGGAAGTCATTGAAGGTTTTTCAAGCATGCTGGTTAAGTTAGAAGCTATGTGAAAGATTAACTGAGGGGAGAAAACAGACTACAGTCTCAAATTAGAGCAGTAGTGGGAATAAAAACAATGAGAGATGTTCTGTAAAAGTATATAGAAGAAGACCTGAGATAATAGGAATGATGAAGAGCATGCAGTTGAGGATGACTCATATTTTTAGCCTGGGTGGTTGAAAGGGTAGTAATTAGGAAGGCACAGGTCTGATGAAAATGTCCTTTGAAGTTCAGGAGAGAATTAGTAATATGGATTTTTAAAAAGTCACATAAAGCAAACAAATTAAAAATAAATTATACATCAAAATTAAAAATTTCTGTATCTCAAGTGAAACACTCAAGAAAGTATGGGAGAAAATAGGAAATATTTGGAAATCATATATCTGATTAGGGTCTGCTATCCAGAATACATAAAAAACTCTTTACATGAACAACAGAAAGTCAAAGAACCCAACTAAAAAAAGGGGCAAAGGTTCTGAATAGACATTTCTCCAGAGAAGATATACAGTGACCATCAAGCACATGAAAAGATGATCAACATCATTAGTTACTGGGAAAATGTAAATCAAAATCACAGTGAGATACCACTTCATACCCAATAGGATGGCTATAATCATAGAAACAATAATAAGCGTTGCTGAGGATGTGGAGAAATTGGAACCCTTATATACTGCTGATCAGAGTGTAAAATAGTAAAACCACTGTGGAAAAAAGTCTGACAGTTAAACATATAGTTACCTTTTGACCTAGCAATTCTCCTAGGTATACACCCAGAGGCATGAGAGCATTCATACACACAGAATTTGGTACACAAATGTTCACAGTAGGATTATTGAAAATAGTCAAAAGGTAGAAATGACCTGAAAGTCTATCAGTAGATGAGTGGTTAAATAAAATATGGTCTATCCATGCAGTAGAACAGCCATAAAAAGGAATGAAATGCTGATACACACTATAATGTGGATGAACCCGGAAAGTACTATGTTAAGTGAAAGAAGCCATAAACAAAGGCAGATCCATGGAGACAGAAAGTAGGTTATTGATTACCAGTGGCTAGGGAAATGGGGAGTGAATACTAATGGACAGAGGGTTTCTTTTGGGGTTGGTGAAAGTCTTCATGAATTAGACAGTGGTGATGGTTGCCCAACTTTTGATTATACTAAAAGACACCGAATTATACATTTTAAATGTTAATTATATCCCCTTGATAAATAAAAAGACATCCACATAATTGAAGCTCAGGAGATGGATTAGCTACTCTAAGGTAAATTGTGTCATGCAAAAAGGGAAGCAGATCAATTTTAAAAAATCCTTCTTTTATAAAATAATTTTGTTTCTAAAATTATCACCTTTATGTCATCATACCACTTTCTCTCTTCTATTATCTAGAACAGTTTCTCACTTGCCATGAAACTATTGAAGGAGCTGCATAAAGAGTCAAAAACAAGAGATGATTGGCTGGTGAAATGGATACAGAGCTACTGTCGACTCAGCCATAGCCGGAGCCAGACCCAGAATTGTCCTGACCAGATTCTTACTGTGTTGAAGACAGTCTCTTTGTTGGGTATTAGACTGCTCTTTATATTAGTTTAAGAATGCTGTTTTATATTATATCTGTAGTCTAAAGAAGTTTTTTAATACTTAGCTGAATTATGAGTCTAATTTTTAAAACTTTGTTTACATACAAGAACTACCTTGTAAAATATTAAACGTGAAAAGCCTTTTTCCTCCTCAGTGCTTCTCTTTTCATAATAATGTCACCTTTAAGACTGAAGGGAGAAAAACTTTCTCTTTGTGAGTTTTATATGGACCTGGTATGGCTGCTGTGTTGCCACATGTCAAAGGGTACATAGTAGCACTATTATTGAATGTGCTCCCAACCGTATTCCCAAATTTGACTCTTCAGCATGGCAGGGCATCATATCAGAGTATCAGCCTCAGCAAATGTGCAAACAGGAGAAGCAGCCTTTCTATATCGATCCCAGGATCAGAAAATTATCGTTAAAATTGCTTAAGTGTTTTTTTTTTCCCCCAGAGGATGTGTAGAGGATGTGTAGGAGGAGTAACTGATGTTAATATAACATTAATACTTATAAAAATAATTCTACTGTTATAGTAGTTATAGTATGGTTATAGTTTGTAACAGCGTTGTGAAATAAGCAGAGCCAGTAGTTATAGTCATGTATCTGAAAGAAATCTGACAGAGAATTGTCATCTCATGGATGAGCAGGGAGGTGTGGTTGATGGGACTGGCTAGGAGACTGCTCTTTCTCTTTCATGCCCACTCTTTGTACCTCAGCAAGCTTGACCAGGGCTGGGTAATTTTCTTTCCCAGAGACACACACAGTAAGATGTAGACCAGACCTTTATTTTTATTTTCATTTTTTTCAATTACAGTTGACATTCAGTATTATATTAATTTCGAGTGTACAGGATAATGGTTAAACATTTCTATAACTTATGAAGTGATTCTCCCCGATTAATCTAATACCCACCTGGCACCATGCATAGTTATTACAGTATTATTGACTTTATTCCCTATGCTTTACTTTACATCCCCATGATTATTTTATAACTGTCAGTTTATTCTTAATCTTTGCCACCAAATCCCACAATCTCCCTCCTTTCTGGCAACTATCAGTTTGTTCTCTGTATCTATGAGTTTGTTTCTGTTTTGTTTGTTTGTTTTTTAGATTCCACATATAAATGAAATCATATGGTATTTGTCTTTCTCTGTCTGACTTGTTTTACTTAGCAAAAAAACCCCAGAGGTCCATCCATGTTGTCACAAAGGGGAAGAATTCATTCCTTTTTATTACTAAGTAGTATTTCATTGTATATATGTACTACATCTTTATCCATTTGTCTTTTGATTGGAACATTTAATCCATTGACATTTAAAATAATTAGTGATAGGTATGTAATTACAGCCATTTTATTGTTTTCTGATTGTTTTTATAGTTCTCTGTTCTTATTCTCTTGTTTTTCTCTTGTATGTTGATGACTTTCTATAGTGATGTGTTTAGATTTCTTTCTCTTTATTTCTCATAAATCACTTGCAGATTCTTGATGTGTGGTTACAATGTGCTTCATATATACCAATTTATGTTTATAGCAGTCTATTTTAAGTTGATGATTGCTTAAGTTCAGACACGTTCTAAAATCACTACCATTTTTCTCATTCCCCTCCACGTTTATGTTTTTGTCGTTATTTTCATTTGTGTATGTGTGTTTTTGCGTATTCCTTAGTTTACTGTTGTAATTACACATGATCTTCCTACTTTTGTCTTTTGACCTTTTTAGTAGCTTTAGTGTTCATTGATGCACTGTTTTTATTATATGTTTGTGTTTGTCAGTGAGAATTTTTTTTCTTTGTGCTATTTTCTTATTCATATTTTTGGTGTTTTTTTTTTTTTTTTCTTCTTCTTCTTTTTCTTGAAGAAGTCTCCTTAACATTTCTTGTAAAACTAGTTTGGTGATGATGAGCTTCTTCCGCTTTTTCTTGTCTAAGAAAAACCAGACCTTTAAATGCATAAGTCTCTGATACTTATACATTGAGGTAATAGTATCAGTTTTAAAATCTTCTCTGTTATTATTGTATATGCACAAATGCATTAAAAAGAGCCATTTTCTATTATTGTAACAGATAGAATTAGGTGCTTTGATAAAATACATAATTATGATGCTTAAATACAATTTAATCAGTGTTTTAATTGCTTAGCCTCTATGAGCTTTGATATAGTCAATAATAACAAAGAACATTTTTCATTAATGTGAGTTCAAGAAATTCCCTAACCAATATTAAAGTCAATTTCTTATATGTTCAAGATTTATTTTAGTTAATTTCTTAATAGAAAAATTTGTATACTACAAATTTCTTCTTTTTTAATTTATGGTATTCATTGCTTCTGAAAAAATTGTGTGTATCTTTTTTTTTTTTTTAATCCAATAGGTGAGAATACATCAAGTTACTTAAACAAAAATATTCTGGCTTTCCATGACCAGAACATTCTCTTAGGTACAACTTATAGGATCATAGCTAATGCTCTCAGCAGTGAGCCAACCTGCCTTGCTGTAATCGAGAAAAGCAAGGCTAGAAAAATCTTGGAGCTTTCTGGATCCACTTCAGAGAATACAGAAAAGGTGATGTATACTGGAAGAATGAACGTTTTATGTTTGTGTGTTGTATGTCTTTAATGTGTAACCTTCTAGCTACATGTAAGAAATAATGAGTAGAGGATGGAGTTAAGATGGTGGAGTAGGTAACCTGAGCTCACTGCCTCCTGTGATCACATCAAAATTACAATTAAATTACAGAATAATCAACACTTAGAACCACCTGAAGACTACCTGAACAGAATTCCTATAACCAAGAATATAAAGAAAAAGCCACATCAAGACGAGCAGAGGCAGAGACTAAGCTGGTTCTATACCCACAGTGTGGTGATTAATAAACAGGAAGGATAGATCGGCTTTGGAGGTCCCCCCTGAGGAGCGACAGGTCTCAGCTCCACACCAGGCTCCCCAACCTGGGGCAACTGTGCCAGAAAGAGGAGTCCTTATAGCATCTGCAAGAGGCTATGATACTGCTCTTAAATGGCTCTTGCACAAACTCACATACTCTAAGCTCCAGTGCACAGGCAGCAGCTCAAAAAATGCCAGAGATAGACAGGGGGGAACTAAATTGACTAACTTCAGGGCAAGCGCCAGAGGGATGGGGAATGGGATAACTCTCAGGGGACAGAAGCACTGGTAGGTATGCTATTCTTTTTTTTGAGCTCTTCTTTCACCCAATTGGCCTAGCACAGGCTGGTGCCAAATCTCTGAACTCCATTACCCTGGCTAAGAACATCTGCCCTGTGCTGGTGTCTCCCTGAGACCCCGCCCCACTCAACTCACTCACCTGGCCAGTCCTCTTCCAGTGGCTCCTCCGCACAAGCAACCTGCCTTGCTCATGCTGCAGACTCTACCAGAAATCCACAAACCTCACAAAAATGGTGGCTAACCTCACTCACCTCATGCAGAAGACTCTCAAAAGTCCACAAGCCCCACACAAGCAGCGGCCAGCCTCAGCCTGTGTTAATAGCTCTCGTCAACCTGCCCCTAAGCCTAGCACAAGTGGCGGCTGGCTTCAACTTGTGTTGTATCTCCCAGAGGTCCCCAAACTTGGCATGGCCAGCCTCAGCTCACATTTTAATGCTCACAAAGGATCCCAAGATGAGCATAAGTAACATCTGGCTCAGCTTTCCAAAGCACTTCCAAGCCTAGCATAAGAAGCAGCCAACTACAGATCAATTCGTAGCTCCTACCAACCAGTGCCAAGCCCAGCACAAGCAATAGCTGACCTTGTCCCATATCAGAGCCCCTCCCAGGAGGCTTTAGACCCAGTACACCAGGTGGCCAGCCTCAGACCATACCAGAGCCCCACCCAACACATTATGGCCTGCCTCAGCTGGCACCAGAGCCACATTAAAGTGACTTCACTTCATGGAGTTAACACCTTCACAACAGCTTATCCACTGGAGTTGCAGATGGCCTTCACAGCCAGTCAGCCTGTAGGTCAGTCCCACCCACATGCCAGTAGCAACTGAGACTCAACTGCAGCAGAAGGGCACACACAATCCACACAGAGAACACCCTAGGGAGCACCTGGCTCTGGTGACCAGGAAGACTGCACTGCTGGGCCCTACAGAACATCTTCTACATAAGGCCACTCTTTCAAGAATGGGGGATGTAGCAGATCTACCTAATACATAGAAAAAAAACAGAGAGAGTCAGTCAAAATGAGAAGAAAAACATCCCAAATTGAAGAACAGGACAAAACTCCAGAAAAAGAACTAAATGAAATGGAGACAAGCAATATACTAGCTAAAGAGTTCAAAACACTGGTTATAAAGAGCCTCAGTGAACTTAGGAGAAGAATAGATTAACTCAGTGAAAACTTCAGCAAAGAACTAGGAAAAAAAATAACTAATCAGAACTGAAGACTACAATAACTGAAATGAAGAATACACTAGAGGGAATCCGCAGATTAGATGAAGCAGAGAATTGAATCAGTAATCTGGAAGATAGGTAGCAGAAAATACCCATTTGGCACAGCAAAAAAGAGAAAAGTTTTTTAAATGAGGATAGTTTAAGGAATCTCTGGGACAACATTAAGGAAACCAACATTTATACCATAAGGGTCTTAGAAGGAGAAGAGAGAGAGAAAGCGATTAAAAACCTGTTTGAAGAAATATTGACTGAAAACTTCCCTGGCCTGGTGAAAGAAATAGACATACAAGTCCAGGAAGCAGAGAGAGTCCCAAACAAGGTGAACCCAAAGAGCTCCATACCAAGACACATCATAATTAACCCTTTTCTCATTTACTTTGAGAACACTTGCCAGCGGTGCTGCTGCTACAGCATTTACCCCAAGATAACTCATGGATTATAGTCCTAACCTTACCCCCAAAGTTTGCCATGAAATATCTTGCTTTTTTAAATTATTTTTGCATCAGTTTAGTAAATTGATAGTCTTCGGAATAGATGACATCATTCTATTTATAGCATTCTGTTTTTAGTAGTTTGATTGCTGAAAATGTCAAATCTTAGAAAATGTAGCATTCCTATATGTGATGTTAAATAAATACTGGCAGCAATCTGCCCTTTTTTTTTCTAAACAGTAAGAGGGTTAAAATACTAAAAGCTAACAACAAAGAATCCTAAAAACAAAGAGAAAAGCAGCTACTTAGGTACAGGAGAGCTCCCATAAAAGGCTGTCAGATAATTTTTTTTGACAGAAACTTTGAAGACCAAAAGGCAATTACATGAAATATTCAAAGTGACCAATGGTAAAAACCTACAGCCAAGATTACCCATCTAGCTATGATTTAGAATAGAAAGAGAGATAGTTTCCCAGACAAGCAAAAGCTAAGGGCATTCATTACCACTAAACTAGCATTACAAAAAATGTTAAAGGGACTTTTTTTAGTAGAAATTATCAAAAATAAAAATAGAGGACAGAAAAAAATTCTCACTGACAAAGACAAGCACTCAGTAAAAACACTGGATCAACCAATTATAAAGCTAGTATAAAAGTTCAAAGTCAAAAGTAGGAAGACCATGTGTAAATACAACAATAAATTAAGGGATACACAAAAGAGGTAAAATAGTGACAAAAATAAACATTGGGGTTGAGTAAAAAATGTCGTTACTTTAGAATGTGTTTAAACTTGAGCAACCATCAACTTAAAATAGACTGCTATAAATGTAGCTTGGTATATATGAAGCACATCATAACCACAGATCAAAACCTATAAAAGATACACAAGAAATAAAAAGATATCTAAAATAACACCACAAGGAGTTGTCAACACAAGAGAAGAGCAAGAGAATAAAAAAAAGAACAGAGAACTACAATAATAATCAGAAGAATAAAATGACAATAACTACATACATATAACTAATTAAATATAAGTAGACTATATCCTCCAATCAAATACATAGGCTGAATGGATACAAAAATAAGACCTATATATATATATGCTATGTAGAAGAGACTTACTTCAAATCAAAAGACATACTGACTGAAAGTAAAAGAGATGGAAAAAGATGTTTCATGCAAATGGAAATTTTTTGAAAAGCTGGAGTACCAGTACTTATATCCAACAAAGACTTTAAAACAAAGGCTGTAGCAAAGGACATTACATAATGATAAAAGAATCAATCAAACAAGAGGATATAATTCTTAAAAACATCTATGCGCTCAACGTATGAGCATACTTTGACAGACATAATGGGAGAGATCAATAGTAATATAATAACCATAGAGAACTTTAATACCCTACCGACTCCGGTGGCTAGATCACCCAAACAAAATCAACAAGGAAGCAGTGGCCTTAAATGACACATTAGACTAATTGGATTTAATAAATTAACATTTCACCCCAAAAATCAGTATAGACATTCTATTCAAGTTCACATGGAACATTTTTCAGGATAGAACACATGTTAAGCCACAAAGCAAGTCTCAATAAATGTAAGATGATGAAATCATATGAAGCATCTTCTGTGATCACAGTGGTATGAAACAAGAAATCAAGTACAAGAAGAAAACTGAAAAACACATGGAGGCTAAACAACATGCTAGTAAATAATGAATGTGTTAACAGATCAAAGAATAAATCAGGATAACTTGAGACAAAAGAAAATGAAAATGACGATACAAAATATGAGACACAGTGAATGCAGTTCTAAGAGGGGAATTCATAGCAATACAGACCTACCACATGAAACACGTAAAAACTTAATCACTATGTTTTACATCTGAAACTAATGTAATGCTGTATATCAACTATAATTGAAAAATAAATTTTAAAAATTAAAGTACAGACAACTTGAATCATCTGCAGATATTTGCAAAGGGAAAGACGTATGTTCTGTGCAGAACATTTGCATATGCTCATCTTAAACTCTTGATCTTTAAGGTGTTGTGATATATGCCCAGTGATCCCAATCAGTGGGAGTTTTTAATATCCCTTTTGCTTAGTTCCAAATCTGATTGCCAGTAGATTTTTAAGCTCTTAAGTAAAGCACCAGACAAGAAAGATATTTCATTTTGGGAGGAAAGTATAGGGCTCTGAAATTCTTTTATTCTTTGTTCCATTTCATTACTTTTTAACTACTTAAAATGAAGATTTATTCAGCAGTTTAATATGTTATTTGAATAATCATACACTAATTTACAAAAGAAATGGAAATTCATTACCAATCTGAAAGTAGTTGTTGATAACTTCACTACATGGAAGGAATTAATCTAAAATGCTTTCTGACAGCTGAGATAAAGAGCCATTGTTTCAAGATCCTAGGCAGGGTTAGTTTTAAACTGGACCTTAAAGACGAAAAAAGGATAGTTAAGAAAAATAAATAAATAATGGTCGTTGCTTTGTGTTTCTATAATATATTTGACAGTTGTGCACAGCAAAATTTATTATGTGGAACATTGACATTTTATGTGTTTCCTGTTCGAATGATACAGATTTTACAATGAGAAATTTTTATTGGAATGATGTGGACAGTTTTTCATGAATTTTGTTCATGGAATTTGACTACTAGTCACCATTCAGACATCCCATTAGTTTATTGAACAAATCAGCCTTTTTCACTTTTTTATTTAGTGCCTGCTTTACTTAGCTTTTAAAAATGATTTTGTATTTTTAATAGTTACCAGCTTCTCCTCATCTCACCGTGGCCTACATCACTTTAGTTGTATAGCCTTGTCTTCTTCCTCCACAGTGTTATTAACATTTTCAGGATGTTGAGCATAAAGTGCCAATTTCCATCTCTTTTTAAATTCTGTCTCTTTAAAGACTGCATAATCTGCATTGACTTTTGGTGCTAGTTATGTGAGACTAGTTGACTGGTCCACACTTGGCTTATTCTTTTTTTTATTTGGTTTTATTTTATGTGCTCAGGGTCTTACTGGAATTGCTTACTTTCTCACAATTGGGGAAGATTCTCCCTTTTCCTTTTAGCCAGCTTTCTGTGTTATTAGCCATAACTAATGAATCACAAGTACTCTTTATCATCACAAGTAGAAAACAGAGTTCTTACAGAAAGCTTCAGTCTTTTTGAGATCTTTCGATTTTAGGTGATTGCAGGGCTGTACCAGAGAGCATTCCATTACCTTTCTGAGGCTGTGCGGATAGCTGAGGAGGCATGGTCTTCCAGCAGGGACCAATGGCCTGCAGCAAGGATAATAGATGCTTACATGACACTAGTGGATTTCTGTGACCAACATCTTCGCAAGAAGGAAGAGACTGCTTCAGGTAAATCACAAAAGAAAAAATGAGTGTTAACAAAATGTTAACACATTTTGTTAACATAAAGTGTTAAGAATTTTGTACATACTTTTGATTTTCTATTTGTGTGTTTGTTTTAAATGACAAATTCTGAGAAAAGTCTTTCTAAGAAGGAATGACATCTCCAAGCAACATGACCTGCTATCTTCATATCCTAGAGTCAGGCTATCTTCAATCTTTCCATTTGCTTAATTTATATTTTCATATTTTGCTTGCAGCTCTGATACTATTGACTTATGTGTCCTCCCTTTTGCTCCTGGAATAAATTCAATAATCAGCAGCTACCCCTTATTTTTCCAGCCCAGGAAGCAAACTATGTTTCCTACAGAATGGGTAATCTAATAGAAAAGTTCACCTTCAAGATAGAATCTTTTACATATAGAGTATAAAAGATTGTGTCTGGTGTTTGTTGATCTAAAGTAGTTGTTAAAAAAAAAAACAATGACATACTATAAAATATAAGCCAAAAAGTAAAAATGTCATCATATGTTAAATTTATAATGTATGTATAAATGGATATATTGACCACTGTTTTCTTTTTCCCGTCCTCATTAGTTATTGAGTCTGTAGAACTGCAGACGTATCCAGTCATTTTAGTAGACAAAATGTTGAAAGCTTTAAAATTACAATCCAATGAAGCCAGGCTGAAGTTTCCCAGACTACTGCAGATTATAGAACAGTATCCAGAGGAGACCCTTAGCCTGATGACAAAAGAGGTTAGTATCTTTATTCTAGCAAAAGAGAACTTTACAGAACTGAAAGACATATTCCTATTTATATTCAACCACATTAATGTGTGTAATACATATATTGTAGCTTTTCCTAACCAACGTTGAATTTTGCTACATTCCAAGAACATAGATAATTTCAAACTGTATAAGGCAGTGTCCCTATTTACCCATTTTCCTCGGTGGGACTTGATAACGCTCTGTCTGAATAAGGACTCTAATAAATAGAAGAGCAAGTATATTTGGGACAGATGGGAATTTCTGTAGCAGTTTGCTGTCCATAAAGACTAAGCTGTAGTCTGTAACATCTGTTGGTGCCCATGCTCAGTGTATGATTTAGCCCAGGGAGAAAGGAGTACATTTCAGCTGGCATCCCACTTCCAGTGACTGTAGTGTCTGCCAGCAGCACTATGTCCACAGGAATCTGAGGCCTCCAGTTCACAGTGAGCATCTAGTGTTTGTGGACACGTAGGAGCATCCCACAATCCTCCACATGTTCTGCTCACCAGCTTGTATGTCCCTGCTGTCCTCACCCCACAAAAGGCTTGTGTCATCCTGACACCTTCTTGTCATCTATAGTAAAAAGTGGAGGGCCATTGCAAAGGCTTCTTAATGACTTTTATAGTTGTTTAACTGGAAAATAGGGCCAAAGTTTGAGTTGATGATATAATATTTCAAAAAGGATGAAATAGTACTGTATTAACTTCTTATAAAGTAAGTTTTTAAAAAGTGCTGGTCTCTGAGCAATGGAGACTCAGTGCCTGTCAGGTTTTTATCTACCACACCTCTGACCCTCTTGTGAATGTGGGTTTTTTCAGCAGGTCTTAAACAAGAGATTAAAGTAAATTCAAAAATGCAATATGTATGTTTTTCTTAAAGATAAGAATAATAAAAGTTATAATTTTAGCTTTTTCCAAGTAATATTTATATATAATAAAGGTAGCATTTTCAATTTGTGGGAAAATAGAGTACTTAGTATTATAATGAATTTGGGTTGGGGCAGCTAACCTTTTCTGAGTGCTCCTTGTGAGCTACATGGACTGATATATTTTATCCTCACATATCCTGTTCTTTCCTCATTTAAAGGTGAAGTTAGGAAACATGCCCAAGTTCACTCCTTATACCAGTATATATGCTAAGCACATAAGATATCTTAAAATTAATACCTTAAAAAGCATTAGAGGAAAACATGAACAAATTTTGAAATGGTCTTGGAGTAGAGAGACAGAAACCAAAAGCCATGAAGGAAAATAATTTGACATTTCTATGCAGAAAAAAATTTTACCATATACAAAGTTAAAAAAAAACTGGTAGAAAAATATTTTCAATACATTTTAAAGACCGAGTTGATTATCTCCACTCTACAAAATAAATAGACCAGTAGAAAATGGTCAGAGGAAATACATGCATGATTAACATATGTAAGGCAAATAGTTCAGCCTCACTAATAATGAAATATGAAAATTAGATATTTTTCACTTTCAGATTGACAATGAATTTAAAAAATTAATTATGTCCAGTGTTGGAAAGAACTTTGGAAGGTCAATCTAATTCACTTTTTTTTAAAAGTAGAAATTTGAGAAATCTTTTTGGAGGGAACTCTAACAATGTTTTTATAGTTGTTAATGTTCACACAGTAATTTTACTTCTAAGAATTTCTTCAGTGGGTATATAGCACAAGTACAAAGAGATAAACATACAAGGATGTCCATTGTAGCATTATCTATAATAGCAAAAATTTGAAAACACCCTAAAAATTCATTACATAACAGTAGTTAAATAAAATGAATACTGTACAGCTGTTAAAAGGAATGAGGTAAATCTAAGAAAAACTAGAAACAGTATGTCTATCTGATTCCATTCTTGTAAAGAAAGGATATGTGTACATATACATAGAAAACATCTGGAAGAATAGAATGGTTCTCAGTAGAACAAAAACTGAGGGGCTGAGAAAGAAAAGACTTATATTTCTGCCTGTTTTCATGCTTACAATTATAAACATATTTCTTATATTGAGCACATTACTTTTATAATAAAACAATTTTAAAGTTTTATTCATTATTAAGTTACAGCTATCTGTGTTTTAGATTTCTTCCATTCCTTGCTGGCAGTTTATTGGTTGGATCAGCCACATAGTGGCCTTATTGGACAAAGAAGAAGCCATTGCCATCCAGCACACTGTGGAAGACATTGCTGATAACTATCCACAGGCGATTGTCTACCCATTTATAATAAGCAGTGAAAGCTTTTCCTTCAAAGATACTTCTACTGGTCATAAGAATAAGGAGTTTGTGACAAGGTAATATTACAGAGAAATTAGGTTGACCAGATATTACAGGTTATAAAGCATGTGTATGGTAAAAGTAAATGCATGGAAGCTTATGTTTGTCTTCAAATTAATTAGAGCTGTCACTGAAGAATAGAAAATCTTAAACATCTGTTGAAAGTATCTAGCCTGGGTATGTTATTTGTTATAGAATTTCCTTTTTTAAATACATTTCATTTTACAATATTATTCATGAAATATTCTACTCTCATGCCTAATTGCTGTTGTTGGTTGAAACAGACTAGATGAGATGCTTCTTAAAATCAGTTTTTGAAATTCTTCTTTAATTGAAAATATTCAGAAGCCCCTCTACTTAATTTAGGACTCAGTACTACCTCAAGTGTCGTCTTTTTCAGTTCTTCAACCTATTTGTAAGTAGAGACAGCTGGTGTAACTGGCAATGTTGTATTACTTTTGCAAGAATACTTTCTAAGTTCATGGTATTTTGGTTGACATTCTCTGTCAAGAGCTTTGTCTTTTTCATGAGCTGATTTGCCTTATTATTTAGAGTGTTTTATTTCTGAGAAGACAAGGAAGAGTAAGGCGTAGCTTTTATTACAGTTTGTCGGTGGGTTGGCTGTGCAGACACTGTCTGCCATTCCTAGTGCCTGGCCCACTGCATAATCTTTAAGCAGAGTCAGCTGCAACATAATTTTTTTTTTTTAAGAAAAAAAAAAAAAAAGGTTTAAAAATGCGTCGAGAAAGTGGCCTTTTCTTTCATAACTTCAAAATTGTTTGTATCAAACTGTATACATCAAAATGTTGATATTATTTGCAAGGAGATTTACTTTTATCTTATCTAAGAACCTCACCTCTTTATAGAATATAATAGTCTCTCCTTATCCACGAGGGATAGGTTTTAAGACCTCCAGTGAATCCCTGAAACAGACAGTACCAAATCTTACATATACTATGTTTTTTCCTATACATACATATTTATGATAGTTTAATTTATAAATTAGGCAAAGTAAGAGACTTACAACAATAATACAGCAGAACAGTTATAACAACATACTGTAATAAAAGTTATGTGAATATGATCTCTCAAAATACATTACTGTACTGTACTCTCCCTTCTAGTGATAATGTAAGACGATATAATGCTTCATCTCAAGTGATGAGATGAAGTGGGGTGGATATGCTGGACAAAGAGATGATTCATGCATGTCTCAGGCAAGATGGCACAAGATTCCATCACACTACTAGAATGGCTCTATGGCTCTCATTTTAAAATTTACGAATTGTTTATTTCTGAAATTATCTATTTAATATTTTTGGACCACAGTTCACTGCAGTTAACTGATACCATGGAAACTGTGGATAAGAGAAAATATATTTTGTCCTTCATCTAATATTGCATAGAATGTTTATTTTTATTTTTTATTTTTTTAATTAAGTTTATTTGGGGTAACATTGGTTGTTAATGCAATTATATAATTTTCAGATATACATTATAATTTGACATCTATATATTCTGCTGTGTGATTACCACCCAAAGTTCAGTTTCCTTCAGCTATCATATATTTGATCCCCTTTACCCACTTACCTTCCCCCTACTCCCCTATATTTAACCCCCTTTCCCCCATCTACCTCTCACCTCCTCCCCCACCCCCTACCATCTGGTAACCATTAGGCCGTTGTCCATGTCCCTGAGTCTCTGTCCTATTCATTTGTTGCTTTTAGATTTATATCCCACATATAAGTGATACCATGTGATTTCCAAATTTTTCTGCCTGGATTATTTCGCTTAACATGATTATCTCGAGGTCCATCCATTTTGTCACAAATGGCAGTATTTCATCTCTTCTTATAACTGAGTAATATTCTATTGTATATATGTGCCATATCTTCCTTATCCAATCACCTATCGTAGGACACTTCTGTTGCTTCCATGTCCTGGCCACTGTGAATAATGCTGCTATGAACATTGGTGTGCAGATATCTTTTTGGATGTGGGGTTTCACGTCTTTGGGGTAAATACGTACCCACGAGTGGGATTGCTGGATCATATGGTAGATCCATTCTTAGTCTTCTGAGGAACCTCCATACTCTTTTCTCCGCATCCTCTCCAACATTGTCATTACCTGTCCTGTTGATTATAGCTATTCTAACAGGTGTGAGATGGTATTTCATTGTGATTTTGATTTGCATTTTCCTAATAGCTAGTGATGTTGAACATTTTTTCATCTATTTGTTGGCCATTTGTATGTGCTCTAGAGAGAAATGTCTGTTCAGGTCCTCTGCCCATTTCTTGACTGGATCGTTTCTTATTTTTTGTTATTATTGAGTCATATGAGTTCTTTATATTTTTGTATATTGGGCCCTTATCGGAGGCGTTGCTTACAAATATATTTTTCCATTGAGATAGTTGTCTCTTTATCTTGTTGACAGTTTCTTTTGCTGAGCAGAAGCTTTTTAGTTTGATGTAGCCCTATTCATTTATTTTTGCTTTAACTTCCCTTGACTTTGAGGTCAAATTCATAAAATCCTATTTAAGTCCAAAGTCCTTGAGTTTTGTTCCTATGTTTTCTTCTATGCATTTTATTGTTTCAGGTCTTATAGTCAGGTCCTTAATCCATTTTGAGTTAATTTTGGTGTGTGGTGATAGACAATAGTCTAGTTTCATTCTTTTGCAGGTAGCCTTTCAATTTTCCCAGCACCATTTATTGAAGAGGCTTTTCTTTCTCCACTGTATGTTTCTGGCTTTTTTGTTGAAAATTATTAGCCCATATATATGTGTTTACTTCTGGACTCTCGATTCTGTTCCACTGGTCCGTGTGTCTGTTTCACTGCCAATACTATGCCGTTTTGATTGCTGTCACTTTGTAGTATAATTTGAAGTCAGGCAGAGTGATGCTTCCAGCCTCGTTTTTTGTTATTTTTTTCTCAGGATGGCTTTGTCAATTCGGGGTCTTGTGTGCTTCCATACAAATCTGATTATTTTTTGTTCTATTTCTTTAAAGAATGCCGATGAGATTTTGATGGGGTTTGCATTAAATCTGTATAATGCTTTAGGTAATATGGTCATTTTAACTGTGTTGATCCTTCCAATCCGAGAACACAGAATATCTTTCCATTTCTTTGTATCTTCTTCGATTTCTTTTAATAGGGTCTTGTGGTTTTCCTTATATAGGTCCTTCACATGTTTTGTTACATTTATTTCTAGGTATTTTATTCTTGTTTCTTGCAATTGCAGAAGGAATTGTTTTTTCCACTTCTTTTTCTGACACTTCATTATTAGAATATAGGAACACTATGGATTTTTGAATGTAGATTTTGTATCCAGAGACCTTATTTGTTTTATATCTTTTTCCTACCTGATTGCACTAGCTAGGATCTCTGATGTTATATTGAATAATAGTTGCGATAGTGGACCGCCTTGCTTTCTTCCTGGTCTAAGAGGGAACATTTATACTTTTTCACCATTAAGTATAATGTTGGCTGAGGGGTTGTCATATATGGCCTTTATTATATTAAGGTACTTTCCTTCTATACCAATTTTGTTAAGTGTTTTGATCATAAATGGATGCTGTATCTTGTTGAAGGCTTTTTCTGCATCTATTGATATGATCATATGATTCTTATTTTTTAATTTGTTTGTGTGATGTATCACATTAATCGGTTTGTGTATGTTGAACCATCCTTGTGCCCCTGGGATGAAGCCCACTTGATCGTGGTGTATAATCTTTTTAATATGTTGCTGTATTTGGTTCTCTAGTATCTTATTTAGGATTTTTGCATCTGTATTCATGAGAGATATTGGTCTGCAGTTTTCTTTTTGTGTGTTATCTTTATTAGGTTTTGGTATCAGAGTAATATTAGCCTCACAAAATGAGTTGGCAAGTATTGCCTCCTACTTGATTTTTTAAAGGAAGAGTTTGAGGAGAATAGGTATTCAGTCTTCTTTGAATGTTTGGTAGAATTCACTGGTGCAGCCATCTAGTCCTGGACTTTACTTTTTGGTAGGTTTTTGATGATTGTTTCAATTTCCATACTGCTGATCAGTCTATTTAGATTTTCCAGATCTTCTTGATTTATCTTGGAAGATTGTATTTTTCTAAGTACTCATCCACTTCTTCTAGGTTATTAAATTTGGTGTTACATACTTTTTCATAGTATTCATGCATGATCCTTTGTATTTCTGCGATGTCAGTCGTAATTTCCTCTTTCATCCCTGATTTTGTTTATGTGTGTTCTTTCTCTTTTTTCTGTAGTGAGTCTAACCAGGAGTTTGTCAATTTTATTAACCTTCTCAAAGAACCAGCTCTTTGTTGTATTTATGTTTTCTAATGTTTTTTGTTTGTTTGTTTGTTTTCAATTCCATTTATTTCTGCTCTAATTTTGATTATTTCCTTCCTTCTGCTGACTTTAGGCCTCATTTGTTTTTCCTTTTATAATTTTTTAAGATGAGCATTAGGTTGTTTATTTGGGCTTGTTCTTGTTTTTGGAGGTAGGCCTGTAATGATATGAACTTTCCTCTTACGACCGCTTTTGCCTTGTCCCAAAAGTTTTGATATGTTGTAATATCATTATTTTTTGTTTCTGTGTATCTCTTGATCTCTGTTTATATTTCTTCTCTGACCCGGTTATTCTTCAGTAGCATGTTGTTTAATCTCCATGTATTTGTGGTTCTTCCTGATTTCTTTTTGCAGTTGATCTCTAGTTTCAAAGCATTATGATCAGAGAATGTGGTTGGTATGATTTGATTTCAACCTTCTTAACATTTATTGAGGCTATTTCTGTGTCCCAGTTTGTGGTTGATTCTTGAGAATGTTCCATGTGCACTAGAGAAGAATGTTTAAGCAGCTGTTTTGCAATAGAAAGCTCTGTACATGTCAGTTATCTCCAGTTGGTCTAATGTGTCATTTAAGGATATGATTTCCTTATTGATTATCTGTTTGGATGATCTGTCCATATCTGACAGTGGGATATTTAGGTCCCCTACTACGATAATGTTTTGATCTGTTTCTCCCTTTAGTTCTGTTAGTAATTGCTTTACATATTTCTGGGCTCCTTGATTGGGAGCATAGATATTAATAAGTGTTATGTCTTCTTGGTGCATGATTCCCTTTATCATTATGAAATGTCCCTTAGTATCTTTCTTGACCATTTTTATTTTAAATTCTGTTTCATCTGATATTAGTACTGGTACTACGCTTTTTTCTGAATACCATTTGTTTGAAATATCATATTCCACCCTTTGACTTTGAGTCTGTATTTGTCTTTGGACCTGAGATGTGTCCCCTGGAGGCAGCATATCATTAGGTTTTGTCTTTTGATCCATTCTTTAACTCTGTGCCGTTTCATTGGTGAGTTTTAGTCCATTTACATTTAGGGTGATCATTGAAATATGAGGTCTTATAGCCATTTTATCTTTTGCTTTCTGGTAGCTCGGTGTTTCCATTGCTTTTTTGTCCTTTTGTTTTTGTTTCTTTATTTCGGTTGGCTTTTGTGAGTTTTGCCTCTGGTTCTTCTTTTATGTTATATACTTCAGTTCTGACTCTATGGTTTGTGGTTACCATTACAAATGTGAAAAAGATAGTTTTATATACAGTCCATTTTCTTCTTTGTGTGCCTTATCTCCTTTCCCTTCTGCAAATCTTTGAATCTTCCCCTTTTTAGTGAATGTTATCTCAATTTGTTTCTGTATTTGCTGAACTTCATTACTATCTTGCTATAGGAATTCTCTTCTTATTATTTAAGCTTATAATGCCCTTTTCTTAGTAAGGGCTGCACTACTCTGTTTTTATTTGCCTGATAGTCACTTTACTCCTAATTATGTATTTTGTTGTTGTTGTTGTTATTCTAGGCTCGTATTTCCTTTCACTTAATAGTTTAGATATTTGATTCCATTCCTTTCTGGCTTGTAAGGTTTGTGCTGAGAAGTCCGATGATAAAGTAATGGGTTTTCCTTTATATGTTACCATTTTCTTTTCCCTGGCTGCCCTGAGAAGTCTTTGTCATTGATTTTTGATAATTTTTAATACAGTTTGTCTTGGTGAAGGCCTTTTTGGGTTGTGATAATTGGGTGTTCTAATGACTTCTTGAATTCCAAGTTCCAGCTCATTCCTTAAATTTGGGAAATTCTTGTCCACTATTTTTTTGAAAATACTCTCTAGTCCCTGCTCCTTTCCTTGTCATTGGTAATGCCCATTATTCTTATGTTTCCTCTCCTGATGGTATCAGGTAGTTTTTGAATTTCTCTTTTTTTATTTTTCATTCTTCAGTTTCTCTGTTCTTCATTCTGATTTATTTCTAGATTTCTGTCTTCGATATCACTGATCCTCTCCTCCATTTGGTCAACTCTATTTCCCTTGCTTACTATTTTATTTTTCAGCTCTTGCAGTGTGTGTGTTTTTTTTTTTATCTCTGGAAGTTCTATTTTGTTCTTTTTGAGGGTTTCAATCTCCTTGCTCTGCTCATCTAGCTGTTTTTGCAATTTCTGAAATTGTTGCTATGACTTGTTTTGGAACTCACTGAGTTTTTTCAGAAATACCATCCTGAATTCTCTGTCACTCAAGTCACATATTTCTATGTTTGTAAGCTCTTTTTCTGGAAATTTTTCTCTTTCTTTCTGAGATGCCTTGTCACCTTGGTTGTTCATGGTGTTTAATGGACTATTTCTGCGCCTGGGTATTAATGGAAGTGTATTCTGTTGTTTTTCCAGAAAGAAGATTTATTATATAAAGGTGTCTCTTTAGCCTGATCCAAAGAAGGCACTTTTCTTTTGGTTTCCAGTAGGTGGCGTCTAAAACTCTTGGGTCCCTGTTTTATATAAAGCCTAATCTATTTTATTTTTTTATAGATTTTAATCACACTTGCTGCTCTCAGTTTCAGGCCCTGTCAGTGTTAGCAACACTTTTGGTAGTGTTCGCTCGATTCCCCTGGGGCTCCGTGGTGATCGGTCTCAGAGAGTATGTGGGGAGGGGCCTTCTGGGTTGGGAGTCGGGGGCTGCGGCTCAGCCTCAGTTTTGCAGCTGGGGCCGGTAGAAATAAACTGTTGTTTCTTCGTGGTCCCGTCCCACTTCTCTGTTTTCTGCTCTGATGACTGAGCCCTGCCGCCAGCTGTTTAGAAAAGTCCCAGCACTTCCAGGCAGGGCTGTTTAGGGAAGTCGCTGTACCTTCTCTCCTCTCCCTTCTGCTGCAGGGAGTTCCAGAGGCTGAGAGAAGTAGCTTCAGTCTCTGCAGCTTTTGTTCAGATTCCCCTGGCGCTCCATGGTGATCAGTCTCAGAGGGTATGGGCGGGAGGCACTCTGGGTTAGGGGTTGTGGGCTGCGGCTCAGCTTTGGTTTTTCAACTGGGGCCAGTAGAAATCAACTGTTGTTTTTCTGCTGTGCAGTTCCACTTCTCTGCTTTCTGCCCTGATGACTGAGCCCTGCTGCCAGCTGTGTAGAAAAGTCCTGGCACTTCCAGGCAGGGCTGATCATGGAAGCTGCCGCACCTTCATCCTTCCTCCTCCTCCTACAAGGTGCTTGGGGGACTGCAAGGGGCAGCTTCTTTATTACTCCCAATCCAGCTCTCGACACCTGGGGTTCTGACCTGTGGTAGCTCTTTTGCCTAGGTCCCAGGCTCAGACATTCTTGTGTGCAGTTTGGGTGTTTTTTGTTGAGTTTTAGATGTTTAGCTTATTGTTGTTTCACGGGGAGAAATCTGAGGATGTCTCTCACTCCGCCATATTTTGCCAGAATTGCGTAGAATTTTTAAATTGCTCCTTCCCTAGACTATGTAACTGGTTATGATATATAAACATAAATAATTATAAATTATAGGCCTTGATCTATGGAAGATGTTTGATTACCTAAACTTGGTAACTTTTTTTGTAGGATTAAAATTAAGTTGGATCAAGGAGGAGTGATTCAAGACTTTATTAATGCCCTAGAACAGCTTTCTAATCCTGAAATGCTCTTTAAGGTAATATTACATTTTCTAACACATAACACCTAGAACTTAGACATAATCTACTTATAATCTAGCTTGATTTTTCTGTTTTTTTGTTTTTTTGGTTTTTTTTTTGCAATAGGATTGGACTGACGATATCAAAGCCGAATTAGCAAAAAACCCTATCAATAAAAAAAATATTGAAAAGACGTATGAAAGAATGTATGCAGCCTTGGGAGACCCTAAGGCCCCAGGCCTTGGAGCTTTTAGAAGGAAGTTTATTCAGGTATGGGTGAACAGCAGCTTACGTTTATGATAACAGAATTATTGTGAAGATCAGTACCTATATTTTGCTGTTTTGTTAACAGTTCTGGTTTTAAAATATCCATTGATTTTGTAAATTTTCTTTAGATCTGATGCTTCTGTGAGATATTGATGGCATACTTTTAGGTCAAATAGTAGCAAGCAGGGCAATAGGTAAAACCTTGGGGTTTTTTATTACATTGTGTTGTTCATGCTCAGATTCTTAGATATGAAAGTCACATGTAATTTAATATTTTTAGTTATCAGAATGATTTGAACATTGAATCAAGAAAATATTTGTATTTAATATAGGTTTACTATTTGTGAGCACTTATCTTTGTTCAAGGCACACACTCCTGAGTGCCACAGGGTTATACAAGGAGAAGACAGACCCAGTTCCTGAATTCAAAGGGATTATCTGACGAATGCTCTATATAAAGAATTTGGCATAAGACAAATGTGGTAAATGTGAGATTTATTTTTAAAGTTGCTCTAGAGTTGAAAGGAAAAGAACACACCTCAGTTTGGAGAGAATCTGGAAAAGCCTCTTGGAGCAAGTGGAGATTGAAATGAGCCTTGAAGTGTTCAGATTTTATACCACCAGACTTTGAACTTTTTGCTTCCTGTGGTTTATCTTTTCTCCCTTGTCCATCTGGAGAACTTATCATTAGAGATGTGGCTTACGCATCATTTCTCCTTTAGAGCCTTCCCTGAACCTTCTCCTTACTATCCCCAAGAAGAATTAGGTGCTCCTTCCTCTCTGCTGCCTAAGGCACCTTTGTGTACCTCTCTTAGCATTCATCACACTGTTTTTTTTTCCATTTTTGGTCAAACTATCTTTGTTCATTAAACCTCAGGAAGTTTAAGAGGATAAAGGAGAAGTCGTGGTACTCATGTTGCTAGAGTTCTCCAGTTCCACAGTCTCTAGTACAGAAGAGGTTTTTATTTTTTTTTAATTATTGCTTTATTAAGATATAATTCACATACCCTGCAATCCATCAATTTAAAGTGTACAATGCTCTCTACTTTTTATTATATTCACAGTCATGCAAACATCACCACATTAATTTTAGAACATTGTTATCACTACAAAAAAGAAACCCCATGCCTGTTAGCAGTAACTCCTCCTTCCCCTCCCCTGCCAGCACCAGACAACCACTAAACTACTTTCTGTCTCTATAGATTTACCTGTTTCAGACATTTCCTATAAATGGAGTCATACAATATGTGACCTGGCTTCTTTCACTTAGCGTAATGTTTTCAGTTTATCCATGTTGTAATGTGTCAGTTTTTCATTCTGTTTACTGAATATTATTCCACTGTTTGGATATGCCACATTTTGTTTATCTTTTCATCAGCTGATGGACATTTGGAATGTTTCCACTTCTTAGCTCTTAGGAATAGTGTGCTCCTGTGAACATCAGTGTACAAATTCTTGTGGGGAACTCCTCAGAATGGTAAAATCATGTTTATTTTTTACCTCTTTCTTTAATTTTATGCCTTCCAAATTAGATTCGTGGACAGGGATTTTGTCTTATTCACTTTTTCTTTCCACTACCTAGCATAGTGCCTTGTGTGAAACATTCATCTTTAATTAGATGAATGAATGGTATGGTTTTAATAAGTAGAGATGGATTTTTTGGTCATTTCTTCTTAGGATGGTTTTAGTTAAAGGTATAAATGAATGAAGTAATACACAGGACTGTCATTGCCTGAACATGACCAGGGATATATCCTAAAAGTGAAGATAAAACCAAAAACCTCTGTAGTTCATTTTATGACATATGTTAAGCTCCACATCATATCAAATCCATCTCATAGTACTGCTGCACATTGCATATGCAAGGATCTCACAACAGGAAATAACACATACTGTAAATGTACTTAAAACTAATACAATAGCATTAATAAAATTCTAGAATATTATATTTGGAAAAGTGTTTGTAGTTTTTTTTTCCCCTAAACCAGTAAGTAGTTTAAGAAACTTTTAGGTATACTTTTTCTGTAAAGGCCCAGATTTTCAGCTTTGCAGGCCATATAAGTCTCTTGTCACAAGTACTCACATCTGCCATCATATTGCAAAAGCAGCCTTAGACAGTATGTGGTGACTGAAAGTCATGGCTGAAAGATTCCAATAAATTTGATTTATTAAAATAGGCAGTAGGCAGGATTTGGCTTGTGGGCTGTAGTTCGCCAAACCTTGTTCTAAAGAAAAAAGCTAGAGCTGCAAAACAGGACTTGCCTGATGTCAATAGAATCTAAAACCAGGTCTTCCAACTTAGTAGGACCAATTCATCATCTGGGAAAAGATTTAATTTCAGCAGTACCTCTTTTCTGCAGCCTTTCTCTGCTCTCCAGTAGGCTCTGGACCTTACCCCAGACTGGGGAGTGGGTGTTTCACTATAGTTTACTACTTTCCTATCTTCTTAACTAGTGTGAGAATGTCTGCAGCAGTCCTGTTCATTGCCTCATACTGAATAATTCTACACAGCACCCAGAAAAGACAGCATGTTATTACTTTGAACTCATAGCTGCTTCCTTTCCCTGCATTCTGAATACCATAAGACTCTGCCCTGAAAAGCTGTTAGTGTAGACCCGCTATTCTTCCTAGTTGCTGCTGAGCACATTTGCCTCCAACCCTAACCAAGGGACAGTGTCAAAACCTACTTCCATTGTCACCAGACATGATACTTAAAGTCTTGAGGTTACTTTCTAGTACCATGGAAAATCAATCCAGAACTTTCTAATTTGTACCAAATCAACACATTTTCATTATTTAAAATAATGTACCCAAACAAACCTGTCTCAGAATTCACTTTAGAAGATCTTTAAGGGCATTATGCCATTCAGATATATTGTTGGTGCTGGTTATGTCTGGGAAATAGTCTTTCCATGTATTCTAAGAGTTTGCAGATTGTTTCAGTACTTTTAATCCATATATAGAGCAAAGAATAGATTTATTTATTTAAGTTTTCCTGTAGTAGATTATTTTAAATTAGAGCATGTATTTTATATATACCAGATTTATGTTGTGGGGTTCTAAATTTGTTAAAAACATTTCTAATTAAAAAGACTCAGGTAAATATGGATGACTATTAAGTCAGTTAATACTCTTGAGTTTTGTTTTTTGTCTTTTATTTTGATATTAAGATTATATTAAATATTTGAATAGAGACGAATACAAAGAAATTTTTGATATATTCCAAGATAAAATACTTCTAATAATTGCTCTTTGAAACATAAATTATTTAATGTTTGTACTGGTTTATGATCCAAATAATGACTTGAAAGACCCTTACTAAAGAAAGTAGCATACTTATATTTTTCTCTTCAGTTGTGATAATTATGGACTGTTTATTTTAATTGAATTAATCCATTTATTTTATGCTTTGTTCCTAATTACTTCTGTTATCATAATGATGTAGATCAGTAATTAGAAAATAGGCTCAAAGTGGTAAATGACTTTCTCAAGTTTTAAAAGTCCTTATTAGAATTTATGGCTAGAAGCCACTACCAACTATACCTTTTCTATGTTTTCTAAGGAACACAAACAAAAGAGAGGCTTCAGTGTTTTAGAGCAGCAGTCCCCAACCTTTTTGGCACCAGGAACCAATTTCATTGAGTACATTTTTTTCATGGACCAGTGGGAGTGGTGATGGTTTTGGGATGATTTAAGTGCATTATCCTTATTGTGCACTTCATTATTATGACATTGTAATATATAATGAAATAATTATACAACTTACCATAACGCAGAATCAGTGGGAGCCCTGAGCTTGTTTTCCTTTAACTAGACAGTCTCATCTGAGGGTAATGGGAGACAGTGACACCCAAAGTGTGTTTCTTATGTCCAGTCTATTCTGTAATCTCGTTTTGGTTGCTGTCACTGCAGAAAACTCTGCTTCACAAAGATAGGGTATTGGAAATGAAAGCAGGCTTTTCAGTGCTTTTTTGGTAATCTCAGGATATCCCGCCTTGACTTTAGTACAGAATATATGGAGATTTGAAGTTGTCACATACTTTTAAGGCCGCTGTCATAAGCAAGCTCAAGCAGTTGATCCTCTTATAGCACAAAGTTGATTCACCTGGCTTATTCATAAATGGGTCATGGATCCATTCCTCCCCAATTCAGGGGTCTTTTGTGGTTGGGAAGTAATGCTCATATTCTTTTTTAAGCAGAGATAGGTGAACATGCAGCAGCTGGAACAAAGAAGGCCCTGGCTCAATCTCTTTCAGAATCTCTGCTAATGTTTGAAACATGTCAAAAGTCCCGATGTTTACTCATTGCTCTCAGAATTCCAGTTTGGCTTTGAATGCAGCCACTTTATCTGTCAACTTAAAAACAGTTGTTGAGTAAGCAAGTTTTGCGAACCATTCTGTATCACTGAAATGTGCTGCCACTGGTAACTGTTTTTCTAAAAGAAATCTGTGGAGCAGCTGTCGTAACTCAAAACCTCTGGCCAGTGATCTACCTTTGGAAAGCCATCTCACTTCTGTGTATAAGAGGAGACACGTGTGCCCTGTGTCCATCTCCTCACAGAGCTGCGCAAACAGACATGAGTTAAGGGCATGTACTTTAAAGTGGTTGATAATTTTAATCACATCCTGCAAAACATTAAGTTCAGGTGACATTTTTCGGGTAGCCAGCATTTCTCTATGGATGACACAGTATGTAGACTCACATTCAGAAGCGACTTGTTTGATCCGAGTAGTGAAACCAGAAAGCTGTCCAGTCATGGCAGCTTCTCCATCTGACAGAAAATGACCAGTTCCATTTTCCTGATATGTAATCATTCAAAGACTTGAATAGTTCTGTAGCTGTGGTGTCGGTTGGCAACAAAAGTGTACATAACGTATCCTCATGCGCATCCTCCTGAAAAACATATCACACAAAACAAGCACTGTTACCTTGTTGTCAACATCAGTAGGCTCATCAGCCTGGATTGCTTGCCATAGTGACTCATTAATCCTCTCTAACAATTGTGCCTCAATATCTTATGCTATTTCATCAGTTTGTCTAGTTATGGTGCTAGCTGAAAGAGGAACATGTGCCACCTTTTGAACTGCAGCTTCTCCTAAAATTTCAGGACAAATGTCCTTTGCAGCAGGCAGGATCAACTCTTCACCAAGAGTAAAGGGCTTCTTAGCTTTAGCAATGCAGTTAGCTGCTAAGAATGATGCTCTCAGTGTAGACATGTTTGATGAAGTGGTGGCCTTCAATAATTGCTTGTTCTTCGTGTTCATGTTTTTTTTTTTCTTTTGAAAAACTCCAAAAGCCTGTCTTTTAATGCAGGGCGCTTGGTTTCCATGTGGCGAAGCAGTTTTGACGCTTTCATGGCTTCATTGGATAGCCGGTCACCACATGTTACACAAAGTGGGCTTGGAGAATGTGAATCACCTGTTGCAATGAACTGTAATTTAAGTAGGACTCTTGGCATTTTCTTTCAAATGCAGCTTTCTTTTTGTTGGCAGCCTTAGAGTCTTCTGCTGTCTCAGAATTGGTTCTTTTCCCCTTTCCAAAAAAGCTCTCCAGTGACCTTTGTTTTTTACTCATTTTGGCTAGGGTTAGCTTGTGCGCTTACCAAAACTGACTGAGACAAGTGCACAGTGTGGGAAAGAGGCACATACAGAAGTGGTAAATAAAATAATGAGTGGGCTATGTGTGGATTAATAGAAGTGTCAGATTCTGATTTAAAGCTTGCTACCAGATAGAGCTGTAAAATTGAAGTTCATCAACTCACTTGCCTACTATAAAGCCTGCCACCTGATGCAGCTTAATTGTCACTTGCCATTCACTGATAGGGTTCTGAGTCTGCAAGCAATTGATTTATTATGGTCTCTGTACAATCAAACCTCTCTGTTGATGTTAATTTGTATTTGCAGTCACTCCCCAGTGCCAGCCTCAGCTCCACCTCAGATCACTAGGCATTAGATTCTCATCAGGTGCACGCAGCATAGATCCCTCACATGTGCAGTTCCCAGTAGGGTTCGTGCTCTTATGAGAATATATAGTCTGAGGTGGAGCTGAGGCAGTGATGTTAGTGCTGGGGAGTGGCTACTCCCCAGATGAAGCTTTGCTCACTCACCCACCACTCTAGTTCCTAAAAAGCCATGCAGTACATGGCCCCAGGGGTTGGGGACCCCTGTTTTAGAGTATTGAAACAGTCAATGAAAGCAAAACTATAAATTGTGACAGCACAAAAAAAAAAACCCTATGTAATTGGGTATTTATAATAAACATTTTTCAAAGTTAAAATCCACCTTTTAAACATTAATATTTCAGGTAAATTACTATTATTTCAGGCTTTTGGAAAAGAATTCGATAAACATTTTGGGAGAGGAGGTTCTAAACTACCTACAATGACGCTCCGTGACTTCAATGACATTACCAGCTCACTACTTTCAAAAATGTGCAAAGACTCAAAGCCACCTGGGAATCTGAAAGAATGCTCACCTTGGATGAGTAACTTCAAAGTAGAATTCTTGAGAAATGAGCTGGAGATTCCTGGTGAGTTAACCTTTAGGAGTAACAAATCTACTTTAAGTAGAATAATGCTGTAGCAAGAACTTTCTAAAATCGGAGTCCTGACAATTATTGTTTTTTTTTTTAATTAAAAATTTTACTATATTTTTCATCATTAGGAAAATTTATAATTACTGTGAATCAGTACACTTTATCCGATGTCTACTTAGCATTTCCTTATATTCCTGATTATAACAAATGTTCAAATTTCTAAAAAGGGTAACCTGTAATTTCTTCTAAACATACTCATGCTTTACTCCTGAATAACTTTTCCTCAGAAATATGATATAGGTATAGATGTAGATTACTTCCAGGGATTCGAACATGTTGAACCCATTTAAAGTGACCCAATAATGATGAATGACTTACTTTCAGGAAAAAGCATTTTGACATTGAGATTGGAGACACTTATTGAATTGTGAACAGAAGTGAACACAGCATGATTTTTCAAAGGCAATCTTTGTACATTCCATGTTAACTCTGGAATTTGTCAGACAAAAAATATTTTAATATGTTTATTCATATTCTCATTCCTGTGGATGTAAAAAACATACATGGAGAAACACTTTTGCTATTATTTTAACAACAGTTTCAACAACAAAAGAAAACATAAGCCTCTTAATTTGCAGGTTGATTCTCCTTGAAATAATACAGTGTTCTGGCTCAATGCATTATTTTTCCTATTTGGAATTTGTCTACTCCATTAGAATAGGAAGGTAACTCCCATTAGTCAAATTGAGAAATAACATTTTTTAAAAAGTCTGTTTTCTTTAAAGGAAAACTTTTAGTAAAAAATTTAAAAATGTTAGCTTTTATTTGATCAATAGTTATGTTTTAAAATACAGAGTATTATAACAAGCTATATCTAAATAAGGTTTCTTCGTTTTGTCTTAGGTCAGTATGATGGCAAAGGAAAGCCAGTGCCAGAATATCATGCGCGAATCGCTGGGTTTGATGAGCGGGTAGGTGCTGAATCACCCTAGTTAGGATTGTTACTATGTGGCATTTAGTTCTTCACATGGAGGATATTCATCTTTACTAAAGAAAAGACACTTAACTTCCCATGTTGGTCTCAAATTTATGTAGTTTTCTGATCCTCTTATTTACTGAATTTCTTAATATGTTTCCAGTGTTTTAATACCAATCATTTTTAAAGTAAGTTTATTTATTTAAATTATTTTCAGGTGTACAGTACATTGGTTAGACATCTATATTGTTAAGAAAACGATCCCCCCAGTTGCTCCCTCCCTTTCCGGCCCTCCACTTAGCCATCATATTAATGCTAACTGCATTCCCTGTGCCATGCTCCCCATCCTCGTACCCAACTATCAACTACTAATTTGTACTTCTTTAATCCTTCACTCCATTCTCCCACCCCCCCCCAACACCCTCCTCTCTGTCTGTCACCAGATTTTCCACTGTATTTGTGAGTCTGTTTTTGATTAGTTCTTTTTGTTCCTTACATTCCACATATAAATGAAATCATCTGGTATTTATCTCTCTCTGTCTGACTTATTTCACTCAGCATAATAATCTCTAGGCACATCCATATTGTTTCAAATGGTAGGACTTAATTTTTTTTTTAGTGGCTGAGTAATATTCCATTGTATATATGAACCATAATTTCTTTATCTAATCGTCTATTGATGGTCATTTAGATTGCTTCCGTATCTTGGCTACTGTAAATTGTGCTGCCATGAATATTGGAGTGCATAGATCTTTACAAATTATTGTTTTGGTTTTCTTTGGATAAATACCCAGAAGTGCAATTGCCGGGTCAAAAGGTATATTCATTTTTAATTTTTTGAGAAACCTCCATACTGTTTTCCATAGCGGCTGTACCAGTTTGCAATCCCACCAACAATGTATGAGGGTTCCCTTTTCTCTGCATTCTCGCCAACACTTGCTGTTTTTTGATTTATTGATAATGGCCATTCTGACAGGTGTGAGGTGACATCTCATTGTGGTTTTAATTTGCATTTCTCTGATGATTAGCGAGCTTGAGCATCCTTTCATATCTCTGTTAGCCATCTGTATTTCCTCTTTGGAGAAGTATCTGTTCAAGTCTTCTGCCCATTTTTTAATTGGATTGTTTGGGTTTTTTTTTTTTTGCTGTTGAGTTGTATAAGTTCTTTATAAATTTTTGGATGTTAACCCCTTCTCAGATGTATCATTAGCAAATATCTTCTCCCAAACAGTCGGTTGTCTTTTTGTTTTGTTGATGGTTTCCTTTGCTTGCAAAAACTTTTTAGTTTGATGTAGTCCCATTTGTTTATTTTTTCTTTTGTTTCCCTCACCTGAGGAGATATATCTGAAAAGAAATTCCTGTTAGTAATATCAGAGAGTTTACTGCCTATGTTTTCTTCTAAAAGTTTTATGGTTTGGGTCTTATATTTAAATCTTTAATCCATTTTGAGTCTCTCCTTATATACCTAGTAAGAAGATCAATCATATTTAAGGATATAATAAACTTGAAGAGTTGATTGTATGTGTGTATCCATAAAATATATGTAAAATTAAGTATAGAAAGTTGACGTTGTATGTTGCTTATTGCTAAAGATATCCACATTTGTAAGCAATTATTTGTAACCAAGAATATTCCAAGGGCACAACAGTAAGGCATGAACAGGTAGCAGAAGTATTTCATTGTCCCTAGGTTCTGTTTTTTTTTTTTTCTCTATCACCTGACTGTCTTCAAAGATAAGTATCTTTGAGGAATATGTGCCAACCAACCTTACTTTTCCCCTTTTTATAATAATATGATGGACCATTTGATATGATGGGCTATTCTCCCTATTTCTCAAGCTGCGCCTAAAAATATTTTCTTAATTTTTAAAGGTAAAAGTAATGGCATCTCTCAGAAAACCGAAACGCATCATCATCCGAGGCCATGATGAAAGAGAGTACCCTTTCCTTGTGAAGGGGGGTGAAGATCTGCGGCAGGACCAACGCATTGAGCAGCTCTTCGAGGTCATGAACATCATCCTTTCCCAAGATTCCGCCTGTAGTCAGAGAAACATGCATTTGAAGACATACCAGGTTATACCCATGACCTCTAGGTATGACCACATGGGCTTCATCATTCTGGAGTAGATTTATATGAATGGAAATTTCAGCACTAGGCCAAATCCTTGTTTAACTTTGTTGAGATGAGGTCGAAGGTTACTTGACAATTTAGTGTTTTAAGATTTCACAGAGAACTAAACTGAGCTAATAAACACTTCGGAACCTATGATTTTCATCTTAATGTGAAGAATTAACATGAAGTCTATTTTGAGTCTACAGAAATTTTTTTGTAAGTAAAGAGCAGTTTGAATTTGTATTCATAAGGCTTTTATTCTTTTCAGATTAGGATTAATTGAATGGATTGAAAATACTTTTACCTTAAAGGAACTTCTTTTGAGTAACATGTCACAAAAGGAGAAAGCAGCTTATACAAGGTAATGTAGAGTCTAAATATTTTCTCCAGCTCTGCCATGGCCCACCCCAGCCAGCCTGCTGCTACCCAGACATAACATCTCTGAGTAGAGTAGTTTCAGATTCACTTTCTTCCACCTCATGTTTCCAGTGACATTTAACGGCCCCTTTTAATTGGCTCTCTCAATGAAACCCTTGTCTAGTTTATAATATGCCTCTGGTTAGGTAAATAAACTAAATGGAGTAGAAGATTCTTAACAGTAGTTACATATATTTTACCACAATAAAGTAAGTATTAACTTTGGAAAAAAGGGAAAATTTTGAAGGAAATAAAACAAATAATAAGATTAGCAGATACTATTTCATTAAACATTTTCTGTGTGCTAGGTACTATTCTCAGTTCTTAATGTGTATGAAGTCCTTTATTTCTTAGAAGAATCTATAAGGCAAGTATTATCACCTCTGAACAGATGAGAGGAAGCTGAGGACCAGAGAGCCTCTTGTGCTAGGCTCTCTTGTCCTAGGTCACCCAGCATCTGAGTAGTATAATAGGATTACTAGTGATTAATTTTAGGTCAAGATATAGTTGCTTTTTATTTTTCTTTATCCTTTTATATTTTCAAACTTTTCTGCAGTGAACATGTATTTTTAATCAGGAGGTTTATTTATTTTTTGTTTCTGTAAAGAATAAGGGCAAGATTAAAAGACATTTTGAAAGAGGAGTTGACAAGTTTTGATGACAAGCTCTAAAAAGAAGAGGAAATAATAACAAATAGCTTCAAGGCCTATATTTCTCTTCATTTCATTCTTTCCTGAAAGTATTTACATAAGAGCAATATTCTCATCAGTCAAGAATGGTTTCTGTAAAATTAATTATATTCTATCAAACTCTTATTTGTGGGTAATAGTTACTAAATAGGGCAGTGTTTACCAACTTTTAATTCCAATCATTTGAGTCCTTTGAGTAGAATCGTTTCTGCTTTCTCTGGAAGACAGGGAAACTGATGAATAGAACTTTCCTGGGATCAGAAATTCCAGAGCTCGCTCTCGTGCTAACTCACAATGGTCCTGACTCATACATAAGGGGAATCAGGAGAGGTGACTTCCCTTTCCTTTGATTCCCGTGCCCCACCCCACTCCAGTTCGTAAGATGGGATAGTAATGTAAAATGCATAAGATAAACGTAGGTATCAATAGAGTTTAAAGTGCTTTTCAAATACGGAATTATATGTGAATTACCTCCCACTACCTTTTAAAACAAGGCACTTCTAGCCCCATTACTAAAAATCATTGCTATTTTTTTTTTCTTAATTTATATGTTGTAGTTTTCCAAACTAAAAAGATTCATCCCCTTTGGAAGGAGAGAATTTAGGTGAAAATGGAGTGGTCTGTTTTTCAAATTAACTTAGTAGCATCTCAGAAAAGATTTGCCTTAAGTGACTGAACAACTAAGTAACATGCTCTGAAATTGTTCTATCTTTAGCTTTTTTTTTTTTAAAGAAAACTTGTTAAAGCTTTAACACAAATTCAAAAGTAGCTACACATACAAATATCACATTGTTTCCAGATACTGTCTTTTTCCTATGAAGCATTATTGAAAACATCTTTTCAAATTCAATTCAAATCCATTGTCATTTGAGAAAATACTTTATTGTTCTTAATATGGATTTTGTATGTCTCTGCATACTGGAAATGGTTTTTAAAAAGGGTATGGCAGTGTTTTAAATAATGACAGAAGCAGACTTTGTCTTCAACAAATAATTTGTGTTCTTTTTTTTGTAGTAGTAATATGGTTTAACATTTCTTACCTACTTTAAGTAAGTTGTATGTAATGCTGTCATCCTCTTAAGGTTCTTTTCTAGGACCAAATTTTCAGAGCCATATGCCTGGATCATAAATACTTCTGTTTAGGTCATCTTGTTCCTCTCTGTGTTGAGTGAGAAAATTATTGTATCTGATTGTTCTGTGCCTAATTTTTTACATAGGATATAGTTTTGATTTCTTTAGTGGTAATTAAGAATTAATGATGATATATTGAAATTCATCCAGAGTAACATGGGTTCAATGTTAATAATTAAATATAATTAAAAGTCATATTTATCTTTCCCTGCCTCTTCACTACTCTTCAGTGAATTTTGGTGGTCTTTGCCAATGAAATTATATAATGCTAAATATCTTCCTAATGCTGATTCCTTTTCCTATTTGTTAGTGATCCCAAAGCACCACCATTTGAATATAGAGACTGGCTGACAAAGATGTCTGGAAAATACGATGTTAATGCTTACATGCTAATGTATAAGTAAGTTTGTTTATATTTTCCTTTATAGTAACTAGTTCATGCTTTTCAAAGTTGCATATATACTTTTCTTGGAAAGTTTTGCCTCAGAGAGATCATTAAAATCCAGTTATTTGATACTTGAGCCTCAGCATAAACAAAGAATTTTAAATTTACAGTCACTAGAAGTTTATTCTAATCAGACGTTTCCTATTAAATCATAGGGGAGCTAGTCGTACAGAAACAGTCACATCTTTCAGAAAAAGAGAAAGTAAAGTGCCAGCTGATCTTTTAAAGTAAGTATACTTCTGACTTTATCAGCCAGCTAGTGGCATAACAGAGACCATAGCATTTGTGCCTCCCTCCCTCAGGCGGGCATTTCTGAAGATGAGCACGGGCCCTGAGGCCTTTCTGGCACTTCGCTCCCACTTTGTCAACTCTCATGCTCTGATGTGCATTAGCCACTGGATTCTGGGCATCGGAGACAGACATCTGAACAATTTCATGATAAGCATGGAGACAGGCGGAATGATTGGAATTGACTTTGGACATGCGTTTGGATCAGCTACTCAGGTATGCTTTTCTTGCTGTCATTATTCTTGGCTAGCCTAGAATTGTCATAGGACTTTGTAACACCCTCTGGAAGTGGGTAATTTTAAGTAACAAGTGACACTTCAGTTAGGTCAGTTTTATCATGGTCATTAAATTTGTCATCATTACAGAAAGGGATAATTTCAACTTCATTTTGACCTGGTTCAGACAGGTAATGGAAAGTATGATAATAAGTTATATAATCAAAGCTAAGAATAAAATATGTCCGATGAAAAGGGAGGACTATAAAGAAGTTTTATGAAACCCTGCAGTCGAAATGTCATATACAGGATATGATACAAATATTTCTCTGACATTACTCTGAATGTTTTAAATTGCGCTTCTAAATCTCTGCAGGCCGTGTGTGTGATCCTGTGCACATAGGTGTCTGCATGACAAGAATGATAGTGTTGATTACTCAGGCACAGTAAATTCATATCTGTATAACTGATTTCAAGAACAGGAGTTCATATTCTCACTAAATACGAATAATAACTGTGAGATGATGTTTTATTTGAGATTTCTACTTCATATATTCTGTGTCATGCATGTATTTTTTTGTTTAGTTTCTGCCTGTCCCCGAATTGATGCCTTTTCGTCTAACTCGCCAATTTATCAATCTGCTGTTACCGATGAAAGAAACAGGTGTTATGTACAGTGTCATGGTACATGCACTGAGAGTCTTCCGCTCACACTCTGACCTGCTTACTACCACCATGGACGTATTTGTAAAGGAACCATCCTTCGACTGGAAAGTAGGGTTGTTTATATGCTCTTTCCACTTTTAATACTATGTGCCGGTGATTGATTGGCATCTACTTTTATGTGATGGAAATGTGTTTATTAAAATATTTACATTATTTTGTACAGCATTTCTCAAAATTAACTTGAGGTCACTTAGCTTGAAAACCAAATAAGAAATATAACCTTTATTTGGAGAAAACTATTGTTTCAACTGAGTGTATTTCTAACTATAAGAGGAATATGAACCCATTGGTGATGGTGGGCTCGATTTCTCTTGGAGACAACTTTTATTTTAAAATAAAGACCTCTGTTCCACAATTGGTCTTCCTTGATCATAAAGACAGATAGCACTTTCTTAAATCTCATTTACCATTAGAATTTATATAGAAAGCTGTTGAGCTCTCCCCAGTTCTAGAGATTTATTTTAAGATCATTACTTGTTTAATCTGTTTGAATGTGATCATATATACTGTTACAGTAAGCAGAAAAAAAAAATCATGTTCTTTTCCTTTAGAATTTTGAACAGAAAATGCTGAAAAAAGGATCATGGATTCAAGAAATAAATGTAACCGAAAAAAATTGGTATCCCCGGCAGAAAATACATTATGCTAAGAGAAAGTTAGGGGGTGCCAATCCAGCAGTTATTACTTGGTAAGATTATTATTTGTGGAAAAAAACAAACAATGCGAGATGTTACCATTTACTGAAGAATTACTAAATGCTGTATAAAGTGCTGAGAACTTTATGTTTAGCCTGTGGTGTTAGCACTATTATCCTCATTTCACAAATGAATGCTTGAAATCATTAGTGATCAGAGAAATGCAAATGAGATACCACTTCATACCTACTAATTAAAAAAATTGGCTATAACAAGTGTTGGTAAAGATGTGAAGAAATTGGAGTCCTTATATGTTGCTGGTATAAATGTAAAATGGTGCAGCTGCTGTGGAAAACAGTCTGGCAGTTCTGCAAAGAGTTAAATAGAATTATCATTTGACCCAACAATTGGACTCATCGAAGAGAAATGAAAGCATGTATCTGCATAAAAACTTGTAGATAAACGTTAAGAGCAACATTATTCATGTTCCATTTTTCTATAAATTGAATCTCTTGACTTCAAGGTTATGAGCAACAGAAAATATTCTGTAAGTGATGAGAGGGAATGTTTGATAACTAGGAACTAGGAATGTAGGTAACAAAGGAAAAGTAATGCATAGTTTGTGTTTTTATATTGTTTAATTATTTTTCCAGTGATGAGTTACTTCTGGGCCATGAGAAGGCCCCTGCCTTTGAAGATTATATGGCTGTAGCACGAGGAAACAAAGATCACAACATTCGTGCCCAAGAACCAGTGAGTGGACTTTCAGAAGAGGCACAAGTGAAGTGTTTAATTGACCAGGCGACAGATCCCAACATCCTTGGCAGAACTTGGATAGGATGGGAGCCCTGGATGTGAGATCAGTGTGAGTCAACAGATAAAAAAACATGAAAGTGTTTAAAGAATTTCCTAAACTTTCAATGAGCTGAATTTCCTGAAGCATTAAAGAGAAGTCTATTTAGTGATAGTCTTGTAGCAGCAGTTTAATCAAGATCATGATGAATAAGTGAATGTTAGTATGAATGAATGATTAGGTTTTAATCAACGATTAGGTTAGGATTATAATAGACTTGTAATAGAAAAATATATATCCAGGCTTATACAACTATAAAGATTATAGCATATTATAAGTGCTATGACTTAGGTAAACCATCTATCTTAATAAATGGTATAAATGTGAACATTCCATTCAGTGTTCTCATTGGTAATCATGGCACATTGGAAATAACACCCAGAAGACTTTATCACTAAGACTGTGAGAGAAAAGCCAACAGTATAACTGATAGGTTGTTACATTATATTAGCAGCACAGGAATAATAACAATAGATAAAGCTATGGTTATGGCTTATTATATTTAGAAATAACTGCATTTGATATTTTAGGATATTTTTGTAGGTTTTTTTTTTTTTTTTCATTTTATTCTCTTCTAGTTTCAACATTTTATGATAGAATTATTCTCTAGAAGAGAAAGTATTTAGGAGAAATAAAAAACTTGGTTTTAGCACTCATGTTTGCTACTCTGATCCACAACAGGAAGATAAATAAACTTGGATAACTTCAGAAGTTCTGAGTATGATGATAGAAATAGCACTAAGCATTTCAATTTTAGGAAAATCAAGTAAATCCTATTTGAAGTGAATTTCTCATTTGGAGAGAAAAGATGCATTCTAGAACAGCAAAATCAAATTACGAAATACAAAAATGTCTCCCTATCCATTAACAGAACCTCTGCTTTTCCTCTAATCCTCCACACACCTGGAACTGTTTTCAGGTTGGCTTTGAGCTTTTTATTATTGTCTTCTTCAAATATGTACATTTGGAAACTCATATGATTTTGAGAAACAAGCTTGAGAATATGGAATGTAACAGTTCTTTTCCCAAACTAGTGTATAGCTCTTATGCAGTTTCAAAAGCAAAATATTAATCTTATGAAATATTTTGTATATTACTTGACAAATTTATTCTCATAATTACAGGCTGAATGCATTATGGCGTTAAAAATAAACCTTGATATTCTCAGAAAATGGTATCTAGTCAACCAAAGAAATTTCATCTTTAAAGAAAAATAAGTGATCATGTATGTAAAAACCCAGTATACACAGGATCTAGTAAAGATTTGTTTTGCTACAGCATAAAAGCAACCAAAACAAGCCTACTTTGGAATTGAGTTGATTATAATATGTTTTCTATAACAATTAACCATAATTTCACTTGAGTCCTGATAATAGGGGATATATTTATTAACTAGTTCCCCATATTATGCGAACCCCTGTTTTTTAATGACTACTTTTTATGTAAATAAAAGTTCATTGTTACAAGATGACTGTGTATGAGTCTACTTTCTAAGCTGTTCTGCTTGAAAATTCCATCAGAATCCATGAGAGTGCAACAGAAAGAAACAGTTACAGTATACAAAATTCATGACATTCGCACAATTGCTCAGTATGGTAAATGTCCTTATTACACACTTAGGGACTGCATGTGTAACTCATACCTGTGGTCCAAACTTCAGCCCTGTGATTCTTGCCAAATAAAGATATTTGGTTTGTCTAATAGGCAACAGAAAAATTGCAAGGAAGATAAAGAAGGTAAAAGGGGTCAATCAAATATATGCTGACAAATGGAAACTAGACTTTGGTGAACACACAATGCAATGATATGTTATAGAATTGTATACTTCAAACTTATATTATTAACCAGTGTCATCCCAATATGTTTAATTTTTAAAAGATACTTGGTTTGGAAACCAGAAAATAAAAGAAGAATCTCTACTGATTATACATATAAGTAAATATTGAATATTATTAAATATTTTTATTAAGCATTTTAAGTTATTGAGCATTTTTTAGTTTATTGAAATATGATAATTAGTTGCTCATATTTACATTGTACAATTCAATGAATTTTTTCAACTGTAGTTGGCATACAATAATATATTAGCTTCAGTCATACAGCCTAGTGATTAGAGATCTGTATAACTCACAAAGTGATCACCCCACTAAATCTAGTACCTCTCTTCCCCCTTACATATTTATGACAACATTGTTGACTTTTTTCGTTATCTACACTGTATATCTCCATGACTATTTTCTAACTATACATTTGTACTTCTTAATCCCTTTTCCCTTTTTTACCGTCACCTCTAGTCCCCTCTTGTCTAGTAGCCCTCAAAATATTCTCTGTATCTCTAAGTTCGTTTTGGTTTTTGTTGTTGTCATTTATTTTGTTCTTTAGATTCCACATTTATGTGAAATCATATGATATTTGTCTTTCTCTATCCGATCTATTTCACTCAGTGCCCATGAAGGCAATGCCTTTTTCCATCCCCTTCCTTTTAGTCTTTGTGTGTCTTTTAATCTGAAGTGAGTCCCTCATAGGCAGCATATGTAGGGGTATTATTTTCTTAACCATTTGGCCACTCTATCTTTTGGTCGGAGCACTTTATTCTTTCCCATTTGAGGTACTTGTTGATAAGATTGTACTTATTACCATGTTTTTGATACATATTTTTTCTTCTTAGAGAAGTCCATCCAGCATTTCCTGTAACATTGGCTTGACGGTAATAAATTCCATTAGCTTATTTTTGTCTGGGAAGCTCTTTATCTGTCCTTCAACTCTAAATGATAGCTTTGCTGGGTAAAGTAATCTTGGTTATAGTTCCTGGGTTTTCATCATGTTGAATATTTTGTGCCAAGCCCTCTGTTCTGCAAATTTTATTTTGAAAAATCAACTGCCAGTCTTATAGATGCTCCCTTGTAGGTAACTAACTACTTTTCTCTTGATGCTTTTAAGATTCTTGCTTTTAAGATTCTCTCATTATATTTAATCTTTGGCATTTTAATTATGATGTGTCTTGGTGTGGGCCTCTTTGGGTTCCTGGTTGTTTGGGACTGTCTGAGCTTCCTGGGGTTGTACGTCTATTTACTTCAGTAGGTTAGGGAGATTTTCCATATTTTCTTCAAATGGGTTTTCATCTTGGTCTTTCTCTTCTCTTTCAGGTACCCCTATGATGTGGTTGTCGTCACATTTAATTTTGTCTCATAGGCTCCTTAAATTATTTTCATATTTTTGGATTTTTGCCATTCTGATTGGGTGTCTTTGGCTTCCCCATCCTCTATATTGGTGATTCGATTCTCCGCCTCATCCACTCTGTTGATTCCCTCTAATATACTCTTCACTTTAGATAATGTATTCTTTATTTCTGACTGGTTCCCTTTTATAATTTGCATTTCCATTTTTATGTTTTTTATCTCTTTGTTGAAGTTCTCACTGAATTCATCTACATTTCCCATAAATTCATTGAACATCTTTATAACCAGTGTTTTAAACTATCCATCTGTTAAATCGCTTGGCTCTCTTTTTCGTGGAGCACTGTTCTGTTTTTTTCATATGGGATCAGCTTGGTTGTCTTCGCATCTTGGCTGCCCTTCTGTGTGTTTCTATGTACAAAGCAAAGCTCCTACGTCTCCTGGTCTTATTAGCGCAGATTTATATAGTAGGTATCCAGTGGCACAGTGCTGAGAGGGGCCACCTGTTAAAATTCAGCAAGCAATCTACAGATGCTGTGCTTATAGTTGCCTCAAGAAGCCACGGCAGAAATTGAAGCCAGCTACTACCAGTGTGGGGCTTGAAGCTGCTCAGCACTGTGGCACAAGACTCGCCAAGGGCACGACTGGATGTGGCTTCGGTGGGGCTGCAAGTTGGGAGAGGTGGAGTTTCAGAGAATCCTCTGGGCTGACCTCTGTTATCCAGTTTGATGACGTCTCAGCAGTGGCGGCACTTTGAGGGGTTAGGCTCAACAGAGGAACATGGATACCCCTACACTTCTGCCCATGAGAAAGCCTTGCCTCTGGCCCTTACTCCAACAGCTCAGTGACCCCCTGTAAGTCCCTGGTGTCCCCCATGCAGCTGACCCAGAGTTGATATCCAGAATAAGCGAGTCCATCTCAGTGAAAGTTCGCTCACAGACACAACCCCTTTAAGAGGAATGTCTGCAGCTGCTGTAGCCTCGGTCCCACTCTAGGGACCTGGCAGGCTCATGTCTTCATCCTCTTCTATCTCCACCTTTGCAAGGTGATTTCTTATTTCTCTCACTAGTTGTAGGGCTTCTGTTCTGCTAGAACCCAGGCGACTCTGCTTGCTGTTTGCTTCATGTTTCCATCACAACTTTGATGTGGTTGCAAGAGGAGATGTACAAAGCCTCAATCATCGATGCCATTTTGACCAGACTCCAGTTATTAAGCACTTTTTAGAGGTAGGAGCCACCTACATTATCAGAAATGTAAGAGTTCAAAGGCAGAGTTTTCTCCCAGATATAGGAGAAAACCACATATTATAAAGATACAGCAATGTTTACCAAGGAGGTAAGATAAGCTTGAAAGAGTTGGTAAAGCTTTAGTAAAATGTAAGTAAATTAAAAAGCACTGTAATATTGGACTTATTTATTTTTACTTATAATCAGTACAGCTTTTTTTTAAGTTTTGCAGATATAATATGAATAGTAATATTTATATCTTGAACAGCTTTCGACATTCAAGTTATATACGAAACATTTTTTTCAACCAAAAATAACTGAGGAAGGTTCACATTTAAACTCAGTGAAGTACACCTGCAGGAATCCTTGCTTATGAATATTAATTTAGGTACTTTATTAAACTAAAACTAAGTCTATCATAAGTTCCCTTAGGACAAGGGCAATGTAATAATCACTGTGTGTCGCTACCTAACATTTTCTGCACACAGTCCGCATTCAACATGATAAAATCATAGGGAAAGAGTAAAGACTTACCTTTAAAAATTATTCCTAAAAGAAGTGTAAATTATGTAATTGACCTACAGGAATTTTTGAAATATTATTTATTAACAACCTGTAACTTATACTAAAATATATATATATTTTTTTCCTTCCCCCAAAACCTACCCTCTAGTAATCACTAGTCTGTAGCCCATTTCCATGAGTCTGTGTTTGTTTGTCTTGTTCAATTTGTTGCTTTTACGTTTACATCTCACATATAAATGATATCATGTGGTTTTCAACTTTTTATGTCTGGAGTATTTTGCTTAGCATGATTATCTTGAGGCTCACACATGTCACAAACGGCAGTATTTCATCTCAACTTATGCTTGAGTAATATTTCATTGTATATATGTGCCACGTCTTCTTTATCCAATCATCTATCGTAGGACACTTTGTTTGCTTCCATGTCCTGGCCACCATGAATAATGCTGCTATGAACATCAGTGTGCAAATATCTTTTCAGATATGGGTTTTCAAGTCTTTGGGATAAATACTCAGTAGAAGGATTGCTGGATTATATGGTAGATTTGTTCTTAGTTTTCTGAGGAACCTCCATTCTGTTTTCCATAGTGGCTGTACCAATTTGCAGTCCCACCAGCAGTGTACGAGGGTTCCTTTTTCTCCGCATTTTCTCCAATATTTGTTATTACTTGTTCTGTTGATTATAGCTATTCTAACAGGTGTGAGATGGTATTTCATTGTGATTTTGATTTGCATTTCCCTAATAGCTAGCAATGTTGAGCATCTTCTCATATGTTTTTATATGTGCTCTAGTGAGAAATGTCTGTTCAGGTCCTATGCCCATTTTTAATTGGATCATTTGTTTTTTTGTTGTTATTGAGTTGCATGAGTGTTTTGTATATTTTGCATATCAGGCCCTTATTGGCGGTGTTGCTTGCAAAAATATTTTCCCATTTAGATGGTTGTCTCTTTACCTTGTTGATGGTTTCTAAAAAGCTGAGCAGAAGCTGATGTAGTCTCATTCATTTATTTTATAATTATCATTATTATTTTTTTTAGGCAAGGCAACCCTTGGTTGACCTCACAGATTGCAAGGACCTTGTCAGCTTAAAATCCCTTATTTATTATTTTTTACACCTGTAGCACCTGGTCTTCCTAGGTGATCTCCCATCCAAGTACTAACCAGGCCCGACACTACTTAGCTTCTGAAATCAGACGGGATCAGGCTTGTTCAGGGTGGCATGGCTGTAGACCCATTCATTTATTTTAGTTTTAACTTCCCTTGCCTTTGAGGTCAAATTCATAAAATTCTCTTTAAGTACAAGGTCCTTGAGTTTTAGTTCCTGTTTTCTTCTATGCATTTTATTGTTTCAATTCTATAGTCTGGTCCTTAATCCATTTTGAGTGAATTTTGGTGTGTGGTAATAGACTACAGTCTAGTTTTATTCTTTTGCAGGTAGCTTTCCAGTTTTCGCAGCACCATTTATTGAAGAGGCTTTCCTTTCTCCACTGTATGTTTTTGGCTTTTTCGTCAAAAATTATTTGCCCATATAAATATAGGTTTACTTCTGGACTCTCGATTCCGTTTCATTGCTCTTTGTGTCTGTTTTGCTGCCAATACTATGCTGTTTTGATTACTGTCGCTTTGTAGTATATTTGAAGTCAGGCAGAATGATGATGCCTCCAGCCTCATTTTTTTTTTCTCAGGATGGCTTTGGCAATTTGGGGTCTTTTGTGCTTCCATACGAATCTGATGATTTTTTGTTCTATCTTTTTAAAAACTGCCAATGGGATTTTGATGGGGATTGCATTAAATCTGTATAATGCTTTAGGTAATATTGTCATTTGAACTATGTTGATTCTTCTAATCCAAGAACACAGAATATCTTTCCATTTCTTTGTATCTTCTTCGATTTCTTTTAATAAGGTCTTGCAGTTTTCATTATATAGGTCCTTCACATGTTTTGTTAAATTTGTTCCTAGCTATTTTATTCTCTGTTGAAATTGTAAAAGAAATTATTTTTCCACTTCTTTTTTGACACTTCATTATTAGAGTATAGGAACACTATGGATTTTTGAACGTTGATTTTGTATCCAGAAACTTTTACTGCATTTGCTTATTTCTCATAGTGTTCTTATGGAGTCTTAACTGTTTTCTATATACAGAATCATGTCATCCGCAAATAGAGACAATTTGACTTCTTCATTTCCTATTTGAATGATGCCTTTTTTATCTTTCTCTTACCTGATTGCACTCACTAGGACCTCCAATGTTATATTGAATAACAATGGCGATAGTGGACCGCCTTGCCTTCTTCCTGACCTTAGAGGCAATATTTTTAGTTTTTCACCATTAAGTATAATGTTGGCGGAGGGGTTGTCATATATGGCCTTTATTATATTAAGGTACTTGCCTTCTATACCAATTTTGTTAAGTGTTTTGATCATAAATGAATGCTGTATCTTGTCGAAGGCTTTTTCTGCATCTGTTATCGTATGATATTCTTATTTTTTAATTTGTTTATGTGGTGTATCACATTAATCGATTTGCGTATGTTGAACCATCCCTTTGCCTCTGGGATGAAGCCCACTTGATTGTGGTGTGTAATCCTTTTAATTTTTTGCTGTATTCAGTTCACTGGTATCTTATTTAGCACTTTTGCCTCTTTGTTCATGAGAGAGAGAGGTCTGTAGTTTTCTTTTTTGTATGTTATCTCTTTTTTGGTATCAGGGTAATATTAGCCTCATAAAATGAGTTGGGAAGTATTGCCTCATCTTCGATTTTTGGAAGAGTTTGAGGAAAATAGTGTTTAATCTTTGAATGTAGAATTCACTGGTGAAGGCATCTGGTCCTGGACTTTTGATTTTTGGTAGGTTTTTGATAATTGTTTCAGTTTCCATAATGCTGATTTGTCTATTTAGATTTACCAGATATTCTTGATTCAGACTAGGAAGGTTCTACTTTTCTAAGTATATGTCAATTTCTTCTAGGTTATTAAACTTGGTATTATATACTTTTTCATAGTATTCTTGCATGATTCTTTGTATTTCCATGGTGTCTGTCATAATTTCCCTTCTTTCATCCCTGATTTTATTTGTGTCCTGTCCCTTTTTTCTTTAATGAGTCTAGCCAGGGGTTTGTCAATGTTCTTAACTTTCTCAAAGAAACAGCTCTTTGTTGCATTTATTTTTCCTATCTTTTTTTTTGTTGTTTTCAATTTCATTTATTTCTGCTCTAATTTTGATTATTTTTTCCTTCTGCTGACTTTAGACTTCATTTGTTCTTCCTTTTCTAGTTTTTTATGATGAGGTATTAAGATGTTCATTTGGGCTTGTTCTTGTTTTGAGAGATAGGCCTGTAATATATGAACTTTCCTCTTATGACAGCTTTTGCCATGTCCCAAAAGTTTTGATATGTTATACTATCATTATCATTTGCTTCTCTGTATCTCTTGACCTGTCTTATTTCTTCTCTAACCCAGTTATTCTTCAGTAGCATGTTGTTTAATCTACATGTATTTGTGTTCCTTCCTGCTTCCTTTTTAGTATTGATCCCCAGCTTCAATGCGTTATAATCAGAGAATATGGTTGGTATGATTTCAACCCTCTTATATTTTTGAGGCTATCTCTGTCCCAGTATGTGGTCAGTTCTTGAGAATGTTCCATGTGCATTAGAGAAGAAAATATAAGCAGTAGTTTTGGGATGAAGGGCTCTGTAATTTTCAGTTATATCTGGTTCGTCTAATGTGTCATTTAAGGACATTATTTCCTTATTGGTTTTCTGTTTGGATGATCTGTCTATATCTGACAGTGGGATATTTAGGTCTCCTACTACGATAGTGTTTTGGTTTGTTTCTTCCTTTAGTTCTGTTACTAATTGTTTTACATATTTTGGGGCTCCCTGATCAAGAACATCGATATTAATGTGTTATGTCTTCTTGATGCATGATTCTCTTTATCATTATGAAGTGTCCCTCAATATCTTTTTTACCTTTTTTTATTTTGAAGTCTATTTCGTCCGATATTATTACTGCTACTCCTGCTTTTCTCAGAATGCCATTTGCTTGAAATATCATTTTCCACCCTTTCACTTTATAAGTTAGTTTTCTTCTTCCTGCCTGCCCTGAGAATTCTGTCTTTGTCGTTGATTTTTGATAACTTTAAGACAGTGTTTCTTAGCGAAGGCCTTTTTGGGTTGAGATAATTGGCTGTTCTGTTGACTTCTCAAATTCCAAGCTCCCGCTCCTTTCTTAGATTTGGGTAATTCTTATCAACTATTTGTCTGAAAATGCTCCTTTTCCTCGCCTTTGATAATGCTCATTATTATTATGTTTCCTCTCCTGATGGTATCAGCTAGTTCTTGAATTTCTCTTTCATTATTTTTCATTCTTCAGTTTCTCTGTTCTTCATTCTGATTTATTTCTAGATTTCTGTCTTCGATATCACTGATCCTTTCCTCCATTTGGTCGACTCTATTTCCCAAGCTTGCTATTTCATTTGTCAGCTCTTGCAGTGTGTTCTTTATCTCCAGAAGGTCTATTCTGTTCTTTTTGAGGGTTTCAGTCTCCTTGCTAAAGAACTTATTCTGTGCATCTAGTTCTTTTCAATTGCTCAAATTGTTGATATGACTCGTTTTGGAACTCATTTTTTTCAGAAGTATCGTCCTGAATTTTCTGTCATTTAAGTTGCATATTTCTATGTCTGTAAGCTTCTTTTCTGGAGATTTTTCTCTTTCTTTCTGGGGTGCCTTGTTACCTTGGTTGTTCATGGTGTTTAATGGGCTATTTCTCTGCCTTGGCATTAATGGAAGTATATTCTTGTTTTTCCAGAAAGAAGATTTATATATAAAGGTCTCTCTTTAGCTTGTTGCAATGAATGTGCTTTCCCTTTCCAGTAGGTGGCATCTAAGCCTCTTGGATCTCTGCCTTAATGCCTTTTTTTCCTTATAGTTGTTTAATTGTGTTCACAACTCTCAATTTCAATCCCTGTCATTGTTAGTGATAGTTTTGGTAGTGTTTGCTCAGATTTCCTTGGGGCTCTGCGATGTTCGGTCTTGGAGGATATAGGGGGAGTTCTCATCTGAGTTGGGGATGGGGGTGCGGCTCAGCCTCGGTTTTGCAACCACGGCTAGTAAAAATCAATTGTTGTATCTATGCTGTCCCTGCTTTTCTGCCTTCCCCATTTCTGCTTTCTGCCTTGATGACTGGGCACTGCCACCAGCCATGTGGAGCTCACAGTTCTCCCAGGCAGGACTGTTCATGGAAGTGGCTGCACTTTCTCCACTCTCCCTCCTCTTACAGAGATCTCCAGCTGGTGCGAGAGGCAGCTTCATTATTTCTCCTAGTCCACTGCCTGACACCAGGGTTCTGACCTGTGGTAGCTCTTAGCGCAGATCCCTCGCTCAGATGTGCTGGTGTTCAGTTTGATGTTTTTTGTTTTGTTTTAGATATTCAGCTTATTGTTGTTTCAACGGGAGAGATCTGGGGATATCTCTCTCCACCATGTTTCTCCAACCTAAAATGTGTATTCTTGAACTACAGAATATTCCCTGCCATTGAAGTGAAAGCACAGTGATGGGGTTTGCACTTTTCTCTTTGGACATTATGTAATTGAATTATTTAAGGATTGGCTTTTTGAAAAGCAGAAGCCACTGGTATTTTGATAGAGATTGCATTGAATCTGTAGGTTGCTTTGGGTAGTATTGACAGTTTAACAATATATTTTAAGTCTTCCAATATATGAACAAAATATCTATCCTTTTACTTCTGTCTTTGAATCTTTCAGCAATGTTTTATAATTTTTGATATTTTTTGATGTTTGTAGTTTTCAGTTTCCTGTAAATGGAATTGTTTTTCTTCATTTCCTTTTTGGATAGTTCATTGCTGGAATACAATTGGCTCTGTATACCAGTCTTTTCTCATGAAACTTTGATGAGTTTATTATTTTCATTACTTATATTGTGTACTCTTTAGGATTTTTATATATAGGATTATGTCATGTGAGAATACAGATAATTTACTTTTTTTCCAATTTAAATGCCTTTTCTTTTGTCTTGCTTAATTGCTTGGCTAGAACATCCAGTACAATATTGAATAATAGCAACAGTGGAAGTTAGCATCCTTGTCTTATTCTTTATTGTAAAGGGAAAATTTTCATCTTTCACAATTGATTGATGTTAGCTATGGACTTTCATAAATGCCTTCTACCATGTTGAAGAAGTTCTTAGTTTGCTGAGTGTTTTTATCATGAAATAGTGTTGAATTTTGTCAAATGCTTTTTTTCATCAATTGAGATGAACCTGTGGTGCTTCTCCTTTGTCTGTTAATGTTGCGTATTGCAATGATCGATTCTTAGATGTTGAACTATCCCGGCATTATTGGGATAAATCCTATATGTCCATGGTGAGTAACCTTATAACATGCTACTGAATTCTGCTTTCTAGTATTTTGTTGAGGATTTTCCAGTCAATATTTATAAGAGACATTAGTCTCTAGTTTTTCTGTGGAACTTCTGTCTGGCCTTTGTATCAGGGTATTGCTAGTCGCAGAGAATGAATTAGAAAGTTTTCCCTTCTCTGATTTTTTTTGGGGGGTGGGGCGGGGAGAGTTTTAGAAGAAAGAAAATTGTTAATTCTTCCTTAAATGTTTTGTGGAATTTACCAGTGAAGCCATCTGGTGCTGGCTGTTTTGTTGGGAGGCTTTTGATTACTGCTTAAGTCTCTACTTTCCTTTTCTATTTCTTTTTGAGTCAGTTTTGGTAATTTCTATGTTTCTAGGAATCTTTCAATCACAATTAGGTTATCTAATGTGTTGGCATTTTTATTTCTGAAAAGTTGATAATGTCTCAACTTTCATTTCCAATATTAGTTATCTTTTTTTTTTTTTTTTTCTTGATCTGTTTAGAAGAAAGTTTGTCAATTTTGTTGACCTCTTTGGATAACCATCTTCTGGTTTTGTTGATTTTATGGTTTTTCTATATTTTGTTTATCAATGCTCAGATCTTTATTATTTCCTATATTTTCTGGCTTTGAAAACTAAGTTTAGTTTGCTTTTGTTTGCTCTTCTTTTCCTACTTCTTTAGGTGTAGAGTTAGGTTATTCTCTTGCAATATTTGTTTTTGTTTTTTCAGCTATATTGAAAGAATCAATTAGTTGTACACATTTACGTTGTACAATTCATTGAGTTTTTTTTTTTTTTTTAATTATAGTTGGCAAACAATAATATACCGGTTTTGGTTGTACAGCATAATGATCAGAGTTTCACATAACCCACAAAGCAATCCCCCCAAAATCTAGAACCCCTCTTTCCCCTTACATATTTATTACAATGTTTTTAACCATCTTCCCCATGCTACACTCTACATCTCCACATCCATTCTGCAACTATCCATTTGTACCTCTTAATTCCTTTGCTTTTTTTCTCCATCCCCCAGTTCCCCTCCCATCTGGTTGCCCTCAAAATATGCTGTGTATCTGTGAGTTTATTTCCACTTTTGTTGTTGTTTATTTTGTTCTTTAAATTCCACATTTATGTGAAATCATATGATATTTGTCTTTCTCTATCCAACCCATTTCACTCAGTGCCCATGAAGGCAATGCCTTTTTCCATCCCCTTCCTTTTAGTCTTTGTGTGTCTTTTAATCTGAAGTGAGTCTCTCATAAGCAGCATATGTAGAGGTATTATTTTCTTAACCATTTGGCCACTCTATCTTTTGGTTGGAGCACTTAATTCTTTCCCATTTGAGGTACTTGTTGATAGGAAATTGGTTATTACCATTCTTTATTCATGTTTTTGATACATGATTTTTCTTCTTAAAGAAGTCCCTCCAACATTTCTCCAACATTTCCTGTAATGTTGGCTTGGTGGTGATAATTCCTTTAGATTTTTTTTTTTTTTTGCCTGGGAAGTTCTTTATCTGTCCTTTAATTCTAAATGGTAGCTTTTCTGGATAAAGAATTCTTGATCGTAGATACTGGATTTTCATCACGTTGAATATTTTTTGCCAAGCCCTTCTGCCCTGCATAGTTTCTTTTGAGAAATCAGCTGCCAGTCTTATGGGTGCTCTAACTGCTTTTCTGTTGCTGCTTTAAAGATTTCTCTCTTTATATTTAACCTTTGGCACTTTAATTATGATGTATATTGGTGTGGGCCTCTTTGGGTTCCTGGTTTTTGAGACTTTCTTATCTTCCTGGGATTGTATGTCTGTTTCCTTCACCAGGTGTGGGAAGTTTTCCATCATTATTTCTTCAGATAGCTCTTCAATGTCTTATTTTCCTTCAGGTGCCCCTATGACACAGATATTTTTACATTTACTAGTGTCCTATAGGCTCCATAAATTATTATTATAGTCTTGTCTTCTTTTTTCTTGCTGTTCTAATTGAGTGTTCTCTGTATCAGTGGTTTGATCCTCTTCTTTATCCACTCCGTTTATTCCATCTAATGTACTCTTCATCTCAAATAATTTGTTCTTCATTTCTGACCGGTTCCCTTTTATAATTTCCATTTCCATTTTATGTTTTTTTTTCTTTGTTAACATTATATCTAAATTCATCTGTACTTCTCCTAAGTTCATTGAGCATCTTTATAACCAGTGTTTCGATCTCTGCATCTGTTAGATTGCTTGACTCCATTATTCCTGGATCTCTGTTCTGTTCTCATATGGTTTCTGTCGCTTTTTCTTCCCATTTTGGCTGCCTTTCCATGTCTGTTTCTATGTACTAAGCAAAACCTCTAAGTCTCCTGGACTTATTAGTACACCTGTGTGTAGTAGGTGACCAGTGGCACTGTCCTGAGAGGGGTTTAGCTGCAGGTCAAATTTAGCCCAATCCTGTGCCTCTTCAGGGCCACCTGTTAAGATTCAGCAAGCAATCCACAGGTGCTGTGCTTATAGCTGCCTCAAATGGCCACAGCAGGAACCGAGGCCAGCTGCCACCAGTGTGAGTGTAGGCGTTGCACAGCAAAGGAGCACCTGAGTAGCTGAGGATACACCTGGATGTGACTTGGGTGGGGCTGTGAGTTTGGCGGAGGTGGGGTTTCAGGGAATCCTCTGGGCGGAGCGACTTCTGTTATACAGTCTGATGACTTTTAGGGTTATGGTGGAGCTGCCTCCACACACTGGGAGGGGGGAGGGCTCCACAGAGGAACAATGGATACCGCTGGCACTTCTGCCGGAAGGAGAGAGCATCACCAGTGTCCCCCTGTAAGTCCCTCCACAGCCAACCCAGTGCTGGTGCTCAGAGTGAGCAGGTCCATCACTGCAGAAGTCCGATCGCTGCCTCAGCCCCTTTAAGAGGAGTCTGCTGCTACCGCTGCTGCAGCCTGTGTCCCACTCGGTTGCTAGGGACCAGGCAGCCTCATGTCCTGACCCCGTCCTTCCTTCTTCCATTGCCAGGTGATTTCTTATTTCTCTCCTTAGTTGTATGGCTTGTTCTTCTAGATCCCAGGCGATTTTTCCTTGCTGTTTGCTCCTTGTTTCTGTCACAACTTTGATTTGTTTGCCAGAGGGATGAACAGAGGCTCTATCATATATGTCATTTTTTCCCCTCCAATATTGTCTTTCAATCTAGGAACACGATGTCTTTCCATTTGTTTGTATCTTTAATTTCTTTCATCAGTGCTTTGTACTTTTCAATACACGTCTTTCATCTCCTTAGTTATATTTCTTCCTAAGTATTTTATTCTTTTTAGTGCTATCATGAGGTTGTTTTCCTAATTTCCATTTTGGATAGTTAATTGTTAATGTACAGACACAATGGTTTTGTAAGATGATTTTGTATCCTGCAACTTTACAAAATTTATTAGTTCTGACAGTTTTTAAAAATGGACTTTAGGGTTTTCTGTACACAAAATCATTTTGTAAACAGAAGCAATTCTTCCTTTCCTTTGGATACCTTTTATGTCTTTTTCTTGCCTAATTCCTCTGGTTAGAAAGCAGCAAGAGTGGGCATCCATGTTTGTGATCTTAAAGGAAAAAAGTTTCAGCTCTTCACTATTGAGGATGATGTTAGCTGTAGCCTTGTCATATATGCCCTTTACTGTGATAAAGTATGTTCCCTATATATCCACTCTGTTGAGAGTTTTTATCATAAATGAATGTTGAATTTTGTTAATGCTTTACATCTATTGAGATGATCATAAAATTTTTATCCATCGTGTTAACGTAGTCTATCATTTTGATTGATTTGAGGATGTTGAACCATTTTTACATTCCTAGAATAAATCCTACTTAATCATGATATAGATTCCTTTTAATATATTGTTGAATTTGGTTTGCTAATAATTTGTTGAAGATTTTGCATCTAGTATCTTTGTCTGGTTTTGGTTATATAGTTTATAAAACGATCCTCCTAATTTTTCCTTCTCTCCTCTGGTTTTCCACTTAGCCTATATGTTAGTGCTAACTGCATTCCCTATGCTGTACTCCCCATCCCCGTGACTATCCATCAAGCTGAAACAAAAGGACACTAATTAGTAATGGGAAAACATATATAAAGTATAAGACTCATTGGTAAAAGTAAATAATTAAATTTGAATAATATAATAGGGACTTATAACTCTAGAATAAAGATCAAAAGTGTTAAAAATAACTGTAAATACAGTAACTTGTTAATGGATACACAATGTAAAGAGATTCAAGTGGTGACATCAAAAACAATTTGGGGGTTGGGAAGTCTTTGAAGTTTTTATGAGCTTAATACAGACTGTTATAAATATGTTTTATGTAAGCCTCATAATAACCATAAGCAAAAGCCTGCAGCAGATCTTAAGTATCCTAACTTTCCACCTCTAGGTACTAGAAAAAAATATAAACTAAGCTCAAATTTATCAGAATGGAAATAAATGAAAAAGAGACTAAAAAGACAATTAAAAAGATCAATAAAATTAAAGCTGTTTTTTTTTTTTTGAAGAAATAAACAAAATAGATGTATTGTTAGCTAGATTCATGAAGAAAAAAAGAGGACTCTAGATAAAATCAGAAAGGGAAGAGGAGACATTACAACTGATATCACAGATATACAAAGGATTATAAGAGACTACTATGGACAATTATGCACCAAAAAATTGAAAAACCTGGGATAAATGACTAGAAAAAGAAAAAAAATACAAAAATTGCTAAAATCAGTATGAAAGTGGAAAGTGGAAGAGTTTTAGACATAGCAAGACAGCAGAGTAGGAAACCTTAGCCATTCATTCCCTCCACATATACACCAATTCAACAACAATCCATGGGCAAATTCCCTATGTGAAAAATCAGAAACTAACTGAAATACCCTGTGTGTCCCCAGGAGAATACAAAACCAGACTCAGGAGGGAGATTTAAGACAACCTCTTGCTGGAGATCCTATCCATGGCACAGAACCATACACTTAGGAAGAGACTGGTGGCTCTCAGCTTTACCTAGTTAAGGGAAAGATTTAATTCATGTCTCCAGTGCCCCAAGTTTTCTGAGTAGGTTCCTCAGAAGAGTGGCTTCTGTCTTCTTAATCTTGGAGTTTTGAAGGGTCAGGCACAGTCTGGCTGCTCTGAGGAAAAAAGAGGTGGTAGCTTGGGTTGATATACACCATTGATCCTCCCTCCTTCCCAGCACAGGGTGAACAAATTAAAATTTCTGTCCCTCAGCTTACCTCTTGGGGAGTGAAAGCCTTGATCTTTACATCCAGCACCTCAACTTCTCTGGTATATCCTAAAGAACTAGCATTTGTCTCCTCAATCTTGCAGTTCTGGCAGAGTCTACCCAATTAGAGAATGGAGGTAGGAGCGTTCTAGTCAGTCTAGCTAAATATTTGTCATTTTTGGTCAGTCTTTTTAAGGAACCAAGTTTTGGTTTTATAGTTATTCTCTATTGCTTTTCTGGTCTATATTTTGGCTCTAATTTTATTATTTCCTTTCTTCTACTAGCTTTGGATTTATTTACCTTGCTCTTCTTTTTTTGTTCCTAGGGGGGAGTCTAAATCAATTCTGGGTCTTCTTTCTTTTTATAAATGTATGAATTTTTTGTCTGAACACTGCTTTCACTGTACCTAATAAGTTTGGATATGTTTTTATGTCGATTCATCTCAAAGTGTTTTTTAATTTCAACTATAATTTCTTTTATCCATTGGTTCTCTAACATAAAACTGTTTAATTTCCACTTTTTTGTATATTCCAGTTTTTCTTATGTTATGATTTCTAGTCTCAGTTCACTTTGCTCAGAGATCCATCCATGTTGTCACAAATGGCAATATTTTATCTCTTCTTATGGCTGAGTAATATTCCATTGTATATATGTACAACATCATCTTTATCCAATCATCTATTGTAGATCACTTCGGTTGCTTCCATGTCCTGGCCACTGTGAATAATGCTTCTATGAACATTGGTGTACACATATCTTTTCGAACAAACGTTTTCGACTCTTTGGGGTAAATACCCAGTAGAAAGATAGCTGGATCATATGGTCTATGTGTCTTTTTTGCCAATACCATACTATTTTGATTATTGTTGCTTTATAGTATAATTAGAAGTCAGACAGAGTGATACCTTCAGCCTTGTTCTTTTTTCTCAGGATGGCTTTGGCAATTCAAGGTCTCTTGTTCTCCCATGCAAATCTGATGATTTTGTAGTTGTTGTTCTGTTTCTTTAAAAAGTGCTGATGGGGATGCATTAAATCTGTATAATGCTTTTGGTAATAAGGTCATTTTAACTATTTTGGTTCTTCCCAACCAAGAACATGGAATACCTTTCCATTTCTTTGTGTCTTCCCCAATTTCTTTTAATAGAGTCTTACAGTTTTCATTGTATAGGTTCTTCATCTGTTGCATTAGGTTTATTCTTAGGTATTGTTGCAATTGCAAAAGGATTTTTTTCATTTATTTTCCTGACAATTAATTATTAGAGTATAAGAATACTGTAAATTTTTGAACATAGATTTTGTGTCCTGAACATTTACTGTACTTGTTTATTATTTCTATTAGTGTTCTTTTTGGAGTCTTTAGAGTTTTCTATATAGAGAATCAAGTCATCGGCAAATAATGATAGTTTGACTTCTTCGTTTCCTATTTGCATGCCTTTTATATCTTTTTTCTTGCCTGACTGCACTTGTTAGGACCTCCAATGTTATATTGAATAACAGTGGCAATACTGGACAGCCTTACCTTCTTCCTGATCTTAGAGGAAAAGTTTTTAGTTTTTCACCATTAAGTATAATGTTAGCTGAGGGTTCATGATATATGGCCCTTTTTTATGTTGACATACTTTCTTTCTATACCTATTTTATTAAGTGTTTTGATCATAAATGGAAGCCGTATCTTGTCAAAGGCTTTTTCTGCATCTGTTAATATGATCAGATGATTCTTATTCTTTATTTTGTTTATGTGTTATATCACGCTAATTGATTTGCGTATGTTAAAACATCTCTCTGTGCTCCTGGGATGAAGCCCAATTGATTGTGGTGTAAACCTTTTTATTGTGTTGTATTCGGTTCACTAGTATCTTATTTAGAATTTTTGCATCTGTGTTCCTGAGAGATATTGGGCTGTGGTTTTCTTTTTATGTGTCATCTTTACCAGGTTTTGGTATCAGGGTAATATAAACCTCATAAAATAAGTTAGGAAGTCTTGTCTCCTCTTCTGTTTTTTGGAAGAGTTTGAGAAGAATAGATATTAAATCATCTTTGAATGTTTGGTAGAACTCACTGGTGAAACTATCTGGTCCTGGACTGTTACTTTTTAGTAGGTTTTTGATGATTATTTCCATTTCCCAGTCTATTTAGATTTTCCAGATCTTCTTGATTCAGTCTAGGAAGATTGTATTTTTCTAAGTACTGGTTCATTTCTGCTAGGTTATTAAATTTGGCATTATATCTTTTTCCATAATATTCTTGTGTGATCCTTTGTATTTCTGTAGTATCGTCACTTCTCCTTTTTCATCATGATTTGGTTTATTTGTGTTCTTTCTCTTTTTTCTGTAGTGAGTCTAGCCAGGGGTTTGTCAATTTTATTTTCTCAAAGAACCAGCTCTTTTTTACATTTATTTTTTCTATCGTCTTTTTGTTTTCGATTTCATTTATTGCTGCTCTAATTTTGATTATTTACTTCCTTCTGCTGACTTTGGGCTTCGTTCTTTTTCTAGTTTTTAAAAATGGAATGTTAGATTGTTTATTTAGGATATTTCATGTTTCTTGAGATAGGCATTTAATGATATTACTGCTTTTGCCATGTCCCAAAAGTTTTGATGTGATATACTTTCATTTTCATTTGTTTCTATGTATCTCTTGATCTCTTTTTATTTCTTCTATGACCCAGTCATTTTTCAGTAGTGTATTGTTTAATCTACATGTATTTGTGGTTCTTCCTGCTTTGTTTTTACAGTTGATCTCTAGTTTCAAAGCATTATGGTTGGTATGATTTCAATCTTCTTATATTTGTTGAGGCTAGCTTTGTGTCTCAGTATGTGGTCAATCCTTGAGAATGTTCCATGTGCACTAGAGAAGAACATATAAGCAGCTGTTTTGAGGCGAAAGGCTCTGTAAAAGTCAATTATGTCCAGGTGATCTTATGTGTCATTTAAAGATGTTATTTCCTTATTGATTATCTGTTTGGATGATCTGTCCATACCGACAGTGGGATATTTAGGTCCTCTACTACGATAGTGTTTTGGTCTGTTTCTCCCTTTAGTTCGGTTAGTACTTGCTTTATATATTTTGGAGCTCCCTGATTAGGAGCATAGATATTAGTAAGTATTCTTAATGTATGATTACCTATATCATTATAGAGTGTCCCTCAGCATTCCTCTTTACCTTTTTTATCTCAAAATCTATTTCATCCAATATTAGTATCGCTACTCCCATTCTTCTCTGAATGCCTTTTGCTTGAATTATCATTTTCCACCTTGTTTGTCTTTGAAAATGAGAAGTGTCTCCTGAAGGCAGCATATGGTTGGGTTTTGTTTTTGATCAGATCTGCAGCTCTATACTTTTTTATTGATGAGTTTAGTTTATTCTTATTTAGGGTTATTATTGAAATGTAAGGTTTTCCTATAGCCATTTCATCTTGCTTTCTGGTACCTTGGTGTTTTCATTGTTTCCTTGTCCTTTCATTTCCTTTGGTTTGAGTTTTGTGGATTTTTCCTCTGGTCCTTCTTGTTTTATGTTATGTATCTCAGTTCTGGATCTTTGGTTTGTGGTTACCATTAAGTAAAGGATAGTTGTACATATACAGTAGTCTATTTACTTCTTTGTGTGCTTTACCTCCATTCCCCTTTGTGAATATGGATTTTTGATCCCTCCCCTTTTCTGTTATTGTTGTTTCAAATCGTTCCTATGCATACTGAATGTTCATTTGTATCTTGCAATAGCAATTCTCTTCTTACTGTTTAAGCTTATAATACTCTATTCTTAGTAATGATTGCACTACTCTGCTTCTGTTTGCCTGCTAGTCACCTTATTCATAGTTATGAGGTGGGGGGGGTTGTAATTTTGTTTCATGTGGGCTGACCCATTTCATTATTTCTTGTAAACAGGCCTCATAGTGGAGAATTCCCTCAACTTTTGTATGGCTGTAAAGGTCTCTGTTTCTCCTTCATATCTAAAATAGAGCTTTGCTGGATACATTTATGGCTGGCAATTCCTTTCACTTAACAGTTTGAATATTTGATTTTACTTCATTTTTGCATGCAAAGTTTGTGCTGAGAAGTTTGAAGATAATCTAATGGGCTTTCTTTCATAAATTACTGTCTTTTCCCTGGCTGCCTTGAGAATTCTTTATCATTAATTTGCCAATTTTAATATTATGTGTCTTGGAGAAGGCCTTTTTGGATTGTTAACTTCTTGGATTCAAAGCTCCAGCTTATTCTTTAGATTTGGGAAATTCTCAATTATTTGATTATGCTCTCTGTTCCTGTCTTCTCCTTTTAGTATACTCATTATTATTATGTTGCTTTTCCTGATGGTGTTAACTAGTTCTTGTATTTCTTTTTCATTATTTTTCATTCTTCTGTCTCTTCTTTCTGAATCATTTCTAGATTTGTCTTCAATATCACTGATTCTTTCCTCCATCTGGTCAGCTCTATTTTCTAAGCTTGCTATTTAACTCTTCATCTCTTTTAGTGTGTTCTTCTATCTCCTGACGTCCTCTTTGGTTCTTATTTAGGGTTTCAATCTCCTTGCTATAAAACTCTTTTTCTGGTCTATTTTGATTCTAATTTCTTGGACTTGTTGATCTGATGTATTGTGCATCTCACTGAGTTTTTTCCAGAGTGGAATCCTGTTTTCTCTATCATTTAAATCACATATTTTTGTATCTTTAAGCTTATTTTGTGGAGATTTTTCTCTTTCTCTCTAAGCTGCCTTTTGACTCTTGTTGTTCATGGTGTTTGATGGACTGTTTCTTTGCCTGGGCATTAATGGGGGTGTATTTTATTTTATTTTATTTTATTTTATTTTATTTTATTTTATTTTATTTTATTTTTGAGAAAGAAGATTATATAGAGGTCCCTCTTTAGCCTTATTGATAAGAAAGTGTTGTTCTTTTGATTTCCAGTAGGTGGCGGCCAAGCCTCTTGGGTCTCTGCTTTGAGGCTAGTAATTGCCTTTTTCTCTCTGATATACTGATTATTCAAATCATGATGAGCTAGCCTCTGTCTGTGGTACCTGCAGTGGTTTTTGTATTGGTACCGGTTGTGCAAATTCCGCTGGAGCTCCGCGGTGCTAGGTCTAGGAAGATATGGAAGGATGGCATGCCCTGGGTTGGTACGTGGGAGTAGCTGCTAGGCTTCATGTCTCAGCCTCACGCTTCAAAACTGTGGCTACTAAGACACAGCTGCTGCTGCTGCTCCATACTTAGTTCTCGTTCCACTTTATATCCTGATCCCTGGGTCTGCTGTGTGGAACTCTCTGATCCCTCAGTCAGGGCTGTTTAGGTAACTGGCCACATATTCTCCCTTCCCCCTCCTGCATGAGGCAACTTCTTTGTTCCTTCCAATCCACCCCCAGACTCCTTCAGTTCTGCCCTTTGGAAGTTCATATGCACAGATCACTCACTGAGACTTGCTTGTGTCCAGGTTGTGTGTTATTTGTTGAGTTTCGATGTTCAACTCATTGTTATTTCAGGAGGAGAGATTCCATGGAGATCCCTCACTCTGTCATGCTTCTGACATCACTGAATTATTTGTTCTAGTTGTCTGAAATATCGTCATTGGTATTTTGTCATTAAATCTATAGACTGCTTTGGAAAGGATGATCATTTTAATGACATCAATTCGGACGTCAGAAACATGGCGGAATGAAAGACATCCCCAGATCTCTCCCCTTGAAACAATAAGCTGAAACTCAACAAAAAACACCTAGACTGCACACAGCACGTCTGAGCCTGTGATCTACGCATAAGAGCTACCACAGGTCAGAATGCTGGGTGTCAGGCAGTGGACTGGGAGAAACAAAGAAGTTGCCTTTCGCAGCCTCCAAAGGTTCCTGTAGGAGGAGGGGGAGAAGAGAAGGTGCAGTGATTTCCCTGAACAGCCCTGCCTGGGAATGCTGTGAGCTCCACGCAGCTGGTGGCAGGGCCCAGTCATCAGGGCAGAAGTCAGAGAAACAGGGATGGCAGAAAAGCAGGGATGGCAGAGAAATGACATTGATTTTTTACTGCCATTGTTGCAAAACTGAGGCTGAGCCACAGCCCCCATCCCCCAACCCAGAGGGCCCTTCCATCCATACTTTCCAAGACAAAAACGCCACGGAGCCCCAGGGGAATCTGAGCAAATGGTACCAAAACTGTCGCTAACACTGACAGGAACTGAAACTGAGGGTAACGAGCGTGATTAAACATCTATAAGAAAAAAAGACATTATTAAGACTTTATATAAAGCAGGGATCCAAGAGGATTAGACGCCAACTACTGGAAACCAAAAGAAAAACACCTTTTTTACAACAGCCTAGGGACCATTATGTAATAAATCTTCTTTCTGAAAAAAAAAAAAAAAAGAATACACTTCCATTAATGCCCAGGTGGAGAAATAGTCCATTAAACACCATAAACAACCAAGGTGACAAGACACCTCAGAAAGAAAGAGAAAAATCTCCAGAAAATAAGCTTACAGACATAGAATATGTGACTTTGAAAAGAAGCTTACATACATAGAAATATGTGCTTCAGGATGATACTTCTGAAAAAACTCGGTGAAATCTGAAATGAATCATATCAACAATTTCAGGAATTGAAAAAGCAACTAGATAAGCAGAATGAGTTCTTTAGCAAGGAGACTGAAACCCTCAAAAAAAAAAAAAACAGAATAGACCTTCTGGAGATAAAGAACATACTGCAAGAGTTGAAAAATGAAATAGCAAGCTTGGGAAATAGAGTCGACCAAATGGAGGAAAGGATCAGTGATATCAAAGACAGAAATCTAGAAATAAATCAGAATGAAGAACAGAGAAACTGAAGAATGAAAAATAATGAAAGAGAAATTCAAGAACTAGCTGATACCATCAGGAGAGGAAACAAGAATAATGGGCATTCTCGAAGGCGAGGAAAAGGAGCAAGAACTAGAAGGCATTTTCAGACAAATAGTGGACAAGAATTTCCCAAATCTAAGGAATGAGCTGCAACTTGGAATTCAAGAAATCAACAGAGCAGCCAATTATCTTAACCAAAAAGGCCTTCACCAAGACACACTGTCTTAAAGTTATCAAAAATCAATGACAAAGATAGACTTCTCAGGACAGCCAGGGAAAAGAAGACAGTAACATATAAAGGAAAACCCATTAGATTATCGTCGGACTTCTCAGCACAAACCTTTAAAGCCAGAAAGGAGTAGAATCCAATTTCAAACTATTAAATGAAAGGAACTACCAGCCACAAATAATTTATCCAGTTAAACTCTCCTTTAGATATGATGGAGAAATAAAGACCTTTATAAACATACAAAAATTGAGGGAATTCTCCACTACAAGGCCTGCATTACAGGAAATCCTAAAAGGGGTCAACTCATGTAAAACAAAATGACAAAAAAAAATACATAATTAGAAGTAAGGTGACTAGATAGAAGGCTGATAGAAGCAGAGGAGTGCAACCTTACTAGGAACAGGGCATTGTAAGCTTAATAATAAGAGAATTGCTATAACAAGATTGTAATGAACGTTCAGCATACATAGGACAAATTGAGACAACGATGACTGAAAAGGGGAGGATTTAAAGATCCAAATTCCCAAAGGGGAATGGAGATAAGACATGTGCAGAAGAAAATGGATGACTGTATGTATGCATGCATGCATATATGTATATACATATATATGTATGTTTGTGTGTGTGTGTGCGTGTGTGTGTGTGTGTAACTTTTATACATTCATGATGGTAACCACATGCCAAAGATTGAGAACCAAAGTATATAACAAAACAAGAAGGACCAGAGGAAATCCCCCCCCAAAAAAAAACCAACAAAAATAAAGAAAACAGAAATGCAAAGACAAGGAAGCAATGGACACAGAACTAACAGAAAGCAAAAGATAAAATGGCTATAAGAAGACCTCATATTTCATAATCACCCTAAATGTAAATAGACTGAACTCACCAATAAAAAGGCACAGAATTGTAGAATGGATCAAAAAACAAAACCCAACCATATGCTGCTTCCAGGAGACACATCTCAGCTCCAAACAGAAATAGAGACTCAAAGTGAAAGAGTGGAAAAGATGTTCAAGCAAATGTCATTCAGAGAAAAGTGGGAGTAGCAGTACTAATATCAGACGAAAGAGACTTCAAAATAAACAAGGTCAAGAAAGATACTGAGGGACACTTCATAATGATAAAGGGAATCATGCACCAAAACTTAACACTTAATATCTATGCTCCCAATGAGGGAGCCCAGAAATATGTAAAGCAATTATTAACAGAACTAAAGGGAGAAACAGACCAAAACACTATTACAGTACAGAACCTAAATACCCCACTATCAGATATGGACATATCATCCAAACAGATAATCAATCAGGAAATAACACCCTTAAATGACACATTAGACCAACTGTACATCATTGACATTTACAGAGCCTTCCATTCCAAAACAGCTGCTTATACATTCTTCTCTAGTGCACATGGAACATTCTCAAGAATTGACCACATACTAGGACACAGAGATATCCTCAACAAATAAAAGAGGGTTGAAATCATACCAACCATATTCTCTGATCATAATACTTTGAAACTAGAGATCAACTGCAGAAAGAAATCAGGAAGAACCACAAACATGGAGCTTAAAGAACATGCTACTGAAGAATAACTGGGTCAGAGAAATAAAGAGAAATCAAGAGATACATAGGAATGAATAATAATGAAAGTACAACATATCAAAACTTTTGGGACACGGCAAAAGTGGTCATAAGAGGAAAGTTCATATCATTACAGGCCTATCTCCAAAAACAAGTATGAGCCCAAATAAACAACCTAACGCTTCATCTTAAAAAACTAGAAATGGAAGAACAAATGAAGCCTAAAGTCAGCAGGATAAATAATCAAAATTAGAGCCGAAATAAATGAAATTGAATACAAAAAAAAAAAAAAAATAGAAAAAATAAATGCAACAAAGAGTATTTCTTTGAGAAGGTTAATAAAATTGACAAGCCCCTGGCTAGACTCACTAAAGAAAAAGAGAAAGGACACAAATAAACAAAATCAGAGTTGAAAGAGGGGAAATTATGACTGACATCACAGAAAGTTAAAGGATCATACAAGAATACTATGAAAAAGTATGTAACACCAAATTGACTAAACTAGAATAAATGGACATGTACTTAGAAAAATATGAGCTTCCGAAACTGAATCAAGAAGATCTGGAAAATCTAAATAGACTGATCAGCAGTATGGATATTGAAACAATCATTAAAAACTACTATAAAGTAAAAGTCCAAGACTAGATTATTTCACTCGTGATTCTAAAAAACATTCAAAGAAGATTTAATACCTGTTTTCAAACACTTCCAAAAAATCAAAGAGGAGGCAATATTTCTTAATTCATTTTATGAATCCAATATTACCCTGATTCCCAAATCTGGTAAAGATAACGCAAAAAAAAGAAAACTACAGACCTATATCTCTCATGAACACAGATGCAAAAATCCTAAATAAGATACTAGCGAACCGAATACAGCAACATATTAAAAGGTTAAACACCATGATCAAGTGGGCTTCATCCTAGAGGTACAGGGATGGTTCAAAATACACAAACCAATTAATGTGATCACCCATAAACAAATTAAAAAATAAGAATCATATAACATGCAGAAAAAAATCTTTGACAAGATACAGCATCCATTTATGATCAAAACACTTAACAAAGTTGGTATAAAAGTAAAATACCTTAATATCATAAAGGCCATATATGACAAACCCTCAGCCAACATTGTAGTTAATGGTGAAAAACTAAAGACGTTCCCTCTATGATTAGAAAGAAGGCAAGGCTGTCCACTGTCGCCACTGTTATTCAATATAACATTGGTGGTCCTAGCGAGTGCAATCAGGCAAGAGAAAGATATAAAAGGCATCCAAATAAGAAATGAAGTCAAACTGTCACTATTTGTGGATGACACGATTCTCTATATAGAAAACCCTAAAAACTCCACAAGAATGCTACTAGAAACAATAAGCAAATACAGTAAAGTTTCTGGATAAAAAATGAATGTTCAAAACCCATAGCATTCCTATACTCTAATAATGAAGTGTCAGAAAAAGTGGGAAAAATAATTCCTTTTGCAATTTCAACAAAGTAATAAAATACCTAGGAATAAATTTAATGAAACATGTGAAGGACCTATATAATGATAAGACCCTATTAAAAGAAATCGAAGAAGATTTGGAAAGATATTTCATGTTCTTGGATTGGAAGAATCAACATAGTTAAAATGACCTTATTACCTAAAGTATTATACAGATGTAATGCAATCCCCATCAAAATCCAATCGCCATTTTTTAAAGAAATAGAACAAAAGATTTGTATGGAAGCACAAAAGACCCCAAACTGACAAAGACATCCTGAGGAAAAAATAACAAAAAACGAGGCTGGAGGTATCACTCTGCCTGACTTCAAATTATACTACAAAGCGACAGTAATCAAAACGGCATAGTATTGGCAGCGAAACAGACACACAGATCTGTAGAACAGAATTGAGAGTTCAGAAGTAAACCCATATTTACATGGACATAATTTTCAACAAAAAATCAAAAACAGCGGAGAAAGAAAAGTTTCTTCAATAAATGGTGCTGAGAAAACTGGAAAGCCACCTGCAAAAGAGTGAAACTAGACTGTTGTCTATCACCACACACCAAAATGAACTCAAAATGCATTAAGGAGCTGACTATAAGACCTGAAACAATAAAATACATAGAAGAAAACATAGGAACTAAATTCAAGGACCTTGGGCCTTTGAGCCCGCTTCTCTTGTGTTGGCTAGCTTCCACGTCTGGAAGTGTACATTCCCTTCTAATAAAGATTTTCTTTCCTGCTGTAAAAAATGAATGAATGAATGAATGAGTGAATAAACAATAAACTCAAGGACCTTGGACTTAAAGAGGATTTCATGAATTCGACCTCAAAGGTAAGGGAAGTAAAAGCAAAAATAAATGAATGGGACTACATCAAACTAGAAAGCTTCTGCTCAGCAAAAGAAATTGTCAACAAGGTAAAGAGATAGTCATTCGAATGGGAAAATATATTTGCAAGCAACGCCTCTGATAAGGGCTTAATATCCAAAATATACAGAGAACTCATACGACTCAACAACTACAAAAACAAATGATTCAATCAAAAAATAGGCAGAGGACCTGCCCTAGAGCACATACAAAAGGCCAACAAACATGAAAAGATGCTCAACATTGCTAGCTATTAGGGAAATGCAAATCACAACCACAATGAGATACCATTTCACACCTGTTAGAATGGCTATAATCAACAAGACAAATAATAACAAATGTTGGAGTGGAGGCGGCGAAATAAGAACCCTCATATACTGCTGGTGAAACTGCAAATTGGTACAGCCACTACGGAAAACAGTATGGAGGTTCCTTAGAAAACTAAGAATGGATCTGCCATATGAGCCAGCAATCCCTCTACTGGGTATTTACCCCCAAAGACTTGAAAACTCATATCCTAAAAGATATTTGCACATCAATGTGCATAGCAGTATTATTCACGGTGACCAGGACACGGAAGCAACTGAAGTGTCCTACGATAGATGATTGGCTAAAGAAGCTGTGGCACGTATATACAATGGAATATTATTCAGCCATAAGAATAGATGAAATACACCCATTTTCATGTATGGACCTCGGGATAATCACACTTAGCGATTTAATCCAGACAGGAAAATTTGAAAATCACATGATATCGCTTACATGTAGGATATAAACCTAAAAGCAACAAATGAACAGGACAAACAAAGACTCATGGACATGGACTAATGATTACCAGAGGGGACGTGGTAGGAGGGAGGTAAACAAGGGGATATAATTAAATAATTAAACCATTTCTTCAATTAAAAAAATATATAAATAAGTTAAAAAAAATAAAAATGACATCTTTCTATGAGCATCGTATATGCTTTCATTTATTTGTATCTTCTTCAATTTCTTTTTTCAATGAGATAATTTTCTGAGTACAGGTCTTTTACCTCTTTGGTTAAGTTTATTCGTAGGTATTTTTTGTTTGTGATGTGATTGTAAAAGGAAAATTTTTTAAATTTCTTTCTGTTATTTCATCATTGGTGTATAAAAATACACCTGAGTTCTGAATATTAACTTTGTGTACTGCTACTTTACTGAATTCATTTATCAGTTCTAATAGTTTTTTTGTTTGATTGTTTGCTTTTTGGGGACTCTTGAAGGGTCTCTCTATATAGTATTTTGTCATCTGAAAATAATGACAGTTTTATTTCTTCCTATTCAATTTGGATGACTTTTATGTCTCTTGTTTGATTTCTGTAGCCAGGACTTCCAATATTATATTGAATAAAAGTGGTATAAATGGACATGCTTGTCTTCCTCCTAATAGAGACTTTATTGTTTTTTTAAGGCAGGCCTGTATTACTATGAATTTCCCTTTTAGACCTACTTTCACTCCTTCTCAGAGATTTTGGCATGTTGTGTTTTTATTATTATTTGTCTCAAGGTATCTTTTGATTTCTTTTTTGATCTTGTTAACCCATTCATTGTTTTAGTAACATGTGATTTAGCTTTCATGTGTTTGTGTGGGTCAGTTTTCTTATTGTAATTGATTTTTAGTTTTATACCATTGTGGTTAGAGAAGATGCTAATTTCAGTCTTCTTAAATTTATTAATACCTGCGTTGTGGCCTAACATGCAGTCTATCCTGAAAATGTTCCACATGTGCTTGAAAAGAATGTAACCTCTGATGTTTTGGAGTAAAAAGCTCTAAGGCTATTTAAGGCTATTTCCTTGTTAGTTTTCTGTCTGGATGATCTATCCTTTGATGTCAATGAGATGTTAAAGTCCACTACAATTACTGTAGTACTGTTGATCTCTCCCATTATGTCTGTCAATATTTGCTTTATAAATTTATGTATTTCTACATTGGGTGCATAAATGTTTTACAAAGCTTACATCCTCTAATTAGATTGATCTTTTCATCATTATGTAGTCAGTCTCCTTCTTTGTCTATTAGAGCCTATGTTTTAAAGTCTCTATTGTCTAAATATGTATTGCTTCCCCAACATTTTTTGGTTTCCATTTGCATGAAATATCTTTTTTCCATTTGTGTGTGTCTTTTGATCTGAAATCGATCTCTCAAAGGCAGTATATGTATGGGTCTTTTTTTCTTATCCATTCAGCCATCCTTTGTCTTTTGATTGGAGTATTTAATCCATTTACATTTAAAGTAATTATGGATAGTGTATAGTTTTGCCTTTTTTTTTTCATATTTATATTCTTCCTCTTCTTCCTTCTTCCTTCTTCTTCCTTCTTCCTTCTTCATGAAGTCTCTTTAACATTTCTTATAATAGTGACTGGTGGTGATGACTTCTTTTAGCTTTTTTTTTTTTTTTTTTTTTGTCTGAGAAGCTCATTATCTCTCCATTAATTCCAAATGACAACATTGCTGGGTAGAGTAATCTTGGTTGTAGTTCCTTGCTTTTCACCACTTTCAATATTTTGTGCCAATCCCTTCTGGCCTGCAAAGTTTCTTTTGAGAAATCAGCTCATTACCTACAAGGGAGCTCCCTTGTAGGTAACTGCTTTTCTCTTGCTGCTTTTAAGATTCTCTGTTATTATCCTTGGCATTTTAATTATGATGTGTCTTGGGGTGGGCGCCATTGGTTCATCTTGTTTGGGACTCTCTGCACTTCCTGGACTTGTATGTCTATTTTTTTTTTACCCGGTTAGGGAATTTTTCTGTCATTATTTTTTAAAATAAATTTTCAATTCCTTGCTCTCTCTTTCTCCTTCTGGTTCTCCTGTGATGTGATCATTGGTAAGCTTGACATTGTCCCTTGAGCTATTCTCATTTTTTAAAAATCTTTTTTATTTTTGCTGTTCTGAGTGGGTGTTTTCTGCTACCCTATATTCCAAATTGATTTGATCCTCTGCTTTACCTAATCTGCTGTCGATTCCTTGTAGTGTATTCTCCATTTCTGACTGGTCTTTTTTTATGTGTTTTTTTTTTTTTTCCCTTTGTTATGTTTACTGTCTCTGTTGAAGTTTTCACTGAGTTGATCTATTCTTCTCCTAAGTTTGCTGAGCATCCTCATAACCAGTGTTTTGAACTCGTATCTGGTAGATTGCTTACTTTCATTTCACTTAGTACTTTTGTGGGAGTTTTGTCTTGTTTTTTTTTTTTTCACTTGGGACATGTTTCTTTGTCTCCTCATTCTGGCTACCTGTCTGGGGTTTTTTTGTTTTGTTTTATTTGTTTGTTTTTGTTTGGTTTTGTTTTAATGTATTGAGTAGATCTGCTACATCTCCCAGTCTTGGCAAGGTAACCTTATGTAGTAACTGTCCTGTGAAGCCAAGTGGCACAATCCCCCTGGTCCCTTGTGCTCCTGGAGTATTCTTTGTGTGGATTGTGTGTGCCCTCTTGTTGCAGTTGAGCGATGATTGCTGTTAACCCTCAGGCTAACTGGGTGTTATAACTGCATACAACCACAGTGGGGGCTGTCCCCACAGAGCAGGATTTGTCCTACTTGGGGTATATTGCCTGCTAAGACCACCTTTTGGGTTTGCCACTTGTCGAGCTAATTAGGTGATCTTCTGTAGTGGTCTAAAGTCAACCACCACATGTGCTGGTTTTAGGGACTCTTGGGAGGGGCTCAGGTGCAGTCTGAGGTCATTCACTGTATCCAGCATAGGGCCACCTGGTAGAAGCTACAAAACTATCTGTGGTTGATAACTGCATGTGCTGTTTCCAGACACATGGGAGAGACTGCCCTTCAACCTGAGGCTGGCTGCCTCCATGAGCTAGGTCTGAAGTCACTTAGCAAAAGGCACAAGGCACACTGAGGTCAGCTGCTGCCTGTCAGGGGTCTGCAGACCTTGGAAGGTTTTTAAGAAAGCTTGCAGTCACTGACAGAACCAGAGGTAGTCGATGTGTTAAGTTGAATGTGGAGAGGTCTCAGGGAATCATCTGGGTAAAGGGAAAACTGTTGACCAGGTTAATGTAGATTCAGATTTGACTCCCGCCTGACCCTGCCGGCTATATGTGGGGAGGCTTCAACTCATAGACAGTGTATGTCCTTATCCTAAAGGCACACAATTCAGTTTCTTCCCATATGTCTCTGGAGCCTTTCTAGTTGCTGTCCCTTTGCTGGAGCTTAGGGTGAGTGCCTGTGATTGAGCAAGGCTGTGCATGGGCTTTTAACGAAGATGCCTGGGATTCGAGCAGCTCTGTATTTCACTGATGGAATCCCTGCTTATTTTCACAGCCTGCTGTTGTGGGGACTCCTCTCCCTGGCACTGGGTGGAGGAACCCAGTGTGGGGCTGGGACCCCTTGCTCCTCAGAGGGGACCTCTTCAGCCGAGATATCCCTCCTGATTCTTAACCACTACATATGGATGTAGGACCAGCCTATTTCACATCTCTGCCCCTTCTACTGGTTTCTACATGGCTACTTCTTTATAACCTTAGCTATAGGAGTTCTGTTCAACTCATCTTCCGATGGTTCTCCACATTGATTGTTGTATAATTTAGTTGTAATTTGATGTGGTCATAGGAGGAGGAGAACACAGCATTTACCTACTCTGCCTAAAGTTCCCACTTTAGTATTCCAGATGCTGGTAGATAGAAATGGCTTTTTCAGATGTTACCCACCTGGTTAAGGTAGTCAGGCATTCACTCACTTCTTTCCATCTCCTGCAGGAGAGTTGCCTCTGCTAGACAAATCTCCCAGTTCAGTGTTTCTTTGGGGGTGGAGGTTGTCAACACTTAAAAAGTTTCTCTTAATACTTCTGCTGCAACCAAATTTTTATTATTTTTTTTTCTTCAATGGTGTGCTAGAGTCTCCTATGGAAAGCCTGGTTTTCTACACGTTGTCTTTCATTTGTGACTGTCTGCCTAGGTTAGCACTCACCCAATTTTTGCTTGACAGTGGTGAGAGGTGTCTAGGCTTTCACTGGCTTCACTGGTTCTGTAGCCTGAGAGGTGTGTCTGCACCGGTGGGTGGGACTCTTCCTGAATTCCTTGGAATAAGGTGCTAGGCCCTAAAAGACCGACCAAGGTGCTTTTATGTGTGTGTCAATGTCTAATTCATTGATTAAAAAGGGAGATAAAAAGGAGAAATGTTTTATGCCATCGTGTTGCTGACGTTACTCCTATATATTCTAAAACCAAATAGAAAAATTAAAGAAAGGTTTACAAACCTGAATTACAATAATACTAGCTTTCATATTTACATCTGTAGTTACCTTCAATAGTCTTTATTTCTTCATATGTCTTTGAGTTACTATGTAGTATCCTTTCATTTCAGCCTGAAGGACTCTTTTTAATATCTGTTGTATGGTGGGCCAACTAGTAAAATACTCCTCAGTTTTTGTTTATCTGGGGAATCTCTTAATTTCTTCTTCACCTTTGCAAGATACAGAATCTTTGTTGACATACTTTTCTTTCATCACATTACTTCTGACTTCCATGGTTTTTGGAGTGAAATTCATTGTTAATCTTATTGAGAATCTCTTGCTTATGATGAGTTGCCTTCCTTTTGTTGCTTTCAAGATTCTTTGTGTGTGGCTTTCCATAATTTGACTGTGAGCTTTCTTCTTGTAAATCTCTTTGAGTTTATTCTACTTGGTAATTTTTGGGCTTCTTGGTTGTATAGATTCATGTCTTTCATAAAATTTGGGGAAATTTTGGTCATTGTTTCTTCAGATATTTTTCCTGTCCCTTTCTCTCTCTCTATTCTCTGGGACTCTCATTATGTTAGTATGCTTGATGGTGTGTCACAGGTCCCTTAGGTTCTGTTCATTCTTTTCTTTTTATGCTTTCCTGACAATTTTAATTGTCCTATAGTAAAGTTTGCTGAGTCTTTCTTCTGCTTGTTCAATGCTGCTGTTGTAACCCTCTAGTGATTTTTTTTAAAATTATTTTCAGCTTTAGAATTTGGTTTCTATTGATAATATCTATTGGTTTTCTCTATTTGATGATACATCATTCCCCTGGTTTCCTTTAGTTCTTTATCCATGGTTTCTCTTAGCTCTTTGAGCATATTTAAGACATGTGATGTAGTCTTTGCCTAGTAAGCCCAATATCTAGACTTTCTAGGGACATTTTCTAGTATTTTCTTTTTTTCCTGTGAATGAGTCATACATTGTTATTGCTTTGCTTGGCTCATAAATATTTACTGTTATAATTTGAATATTATAGAAATCAGACTTCCCTCCCCATAGTTTTATGTTGATGTTTGCTTTGGAATGTTATTACTTGTTTAGTGACTTCAAAACTATTTTTATGATATCTGTATTCTTTGTTGTGAGACCATTGAAATCATTGTGTTGTTAGTTTGATGGTCACCTAGTGTTTTAACAGAATTACCTTAAATGCCTGAAACCAAAGTGAAAGTATATATATAAGAAGAAAAAGAAAAAGAAAAAAATAAATTCTGTTTTTGCAGATTGGTTGTCCTTTAAAGTTTAGCCAGGCTTTTTATAATTCTACCTTAGCTTTCATTTGATAAATGAGTGGAGCCTTAAGGTCAGCCAGAAGTGAAAGATTAGTATGTCTCAGGCCTTTTCTGTGCATGCAGCCCAACTTGGGCATGCATGTACAATTCATGCAGGAACTTTTTAAAGGAACTTTTTTAAAGTCCTTATTCTCTGCATATCTCTTTTTCCAAACCTTCTTTCCCAGGTTTTTTGGTCTTTCTTTTGTTTGCCCTAGGCTGCTACAGCCAATAGCTTTGCCCTTACATAATTAAACAAATGTCCAAATGCCGCCCATGCTCTAGTCCCTCAGGGAGCCACTGGATAAGTCCAAATATATAACTCCAGATTGCAGAGAATAGAGCCTGTATTGCTCCCTCTGGTACTAAAACCCTGCATCAATATTTCACTGCAACATATGACTGCCAGCAATCTAGAGAATGGGGGAAAGCAAACAGGCATTTAAAATGCCATGACATTCTCTTATTGCAATATGGCAGCTTCTTTCTTCATTATGCTTTCTTCTGGTTGTTGTTGTAAATTTTTGGCCAGATTCCAGGGTTCTGTGAAAGTTGATCATGACAGTTTTTGAGTTATTGTGGAGGGACAGAGCCCTACTCCACCATTTTTGTGACTTTGCTCCTCTCATTTTCCTAAAATTACTATTTTGTATTCTTAAAGAATTTAATCTCTTTTAGACCTTAATTTAAATAATATATCATTCTTGTGCATATGTAAACAGGAAAATATTAGCCAGGCATATTGCTTAAGGCATTCCTAGACTTCATGTTCGCTTCCTTTGAATCACTTTTAAACTCGAGTTGTTGATGTTTGGGTTTGATATATAATACTGCTGTCTGTATTATCCAGAGTTGGTGATGCAGAATTTCTTAAGAGCTCTTCACTACTCCCAGGATTTCACTCCCAGCCACTAAACACCCATATGCAGGCAATGACAAACATCATAACTGACACCTTGGCCAATGGTGATTGGCATATGCATCCCAATTTTAAAAATATGGTGAAAATGTGCATTTAATTATTGGCATTATGTGAGATTACCTTTTTTTTCCGAGAAACCAGATGATGAAATGATTAACTTGGCTAAAGTATGCCATAGAAAGCAACAGAGAGATGTCATTTTTGTAGGGCTCTTGCAGATGAAAGATCTTGCCAGCCAAGTAGCAGGGGTGGGGAGAATGCTTTCAGCAGAACCATCACCATCACACACAGGACGCCAGGTAGGTCTGTGGCATATTCACAGTTGAGTCAGACATCAGTTGCTTGTGGTAGGAAATGGATTTAAAGAAGTGGGTAGTGGGGGCTCACATTTAAAAACTCCATTCTCTTGACAAAGAACCTTTCAAATATTTTATGCAACAGTAATGTGATAGCACCTTTCTCCTCAAAGATCTCCTGGCAGCCATCTGAAGAATGGATTGTATGGGGAGAACAGATTATGAGGGTGCAAACCTATTGGGCCCTTCCTGGGTGAGCAAGTGTGACCGAAATGCCACCCAAGAGATGCCTGGGCTGTGGCAAGAAGGTGGGAGGCAGGGATGACAGGTGTAGGCAAGGGGAGGAATCCATTTGACAAGAATACAGGCTAGAAAGACAAATTGCTTCTCCTTTGTCTTTATTACTGGGAAAGTGAACAAATAAATATATGGTAGTTTGGACTCCTGACCCACAGAATCAAATATTTATTCTCTGCTCTGGCTGCTTTGTAATCTTGGGGTTCAGTGTCTTAAATTTCAGAGGCTGAAGTGAATTCAGAAATGTTTACCCATTCAGTAGGTTTTTAATAAAACACATAGGCTTAACAGTGCAAGTGATATGTGATCCCCCAACCCACTGGGTTTATTCTTTTGGCTCTTGTCTTTCCTTTTTCGAACTCATATATTGGGAATAAGGTTTACTGAAAAAAGTCTGCATTTGTAACTTCACTACTGTCTGACACTGAACACATGAAAATATACCATAAAGTTAAAATTAGCCCAAGGGAGAAGGTTAACAAAAGCATCTGACAGTTGAGAATAACAGTCTGAAGAGGGCGCTAAAGTCAACAGCTTTCCTCTTGAAATTTCATTTTTAAATTTTAGATAGCACTGCTCAAGAAACATTTTCATTGTTTTAGACTTTAATTTGGAGAACTGTCTTGCCTTGTATCTTGCACCTAATGAGGCACCCCAAAATGATCCCACATTAGAACTGAGTTATGGTCATTCCACATTATGAATGAGAAAAAAAATTGGACTTTCTAATCCACTTTCTAATCCTGATAGTGCTTAACAATACTAGAGCACATTTTAAATATGAAATACTAAGCAATTTAAGCATATGTGAGCCTCTTGAATTTCTAAAGACTGATGTGTTTAGAAAGTCCACCTCAAGTGTGCTCAACGTAAGAATGTCCTTGTAAACACAGTGGAATCGAAAGGTTCCAACTGGGATGCTCAAGGAGGCTCAATTTATTACTTGAAACATCTCTCACAATGAGAAATGTTTAAGAACAACTCTGTATTTATCTTGAATAAATTATTAATACAGTTAGAGAAGGGCAGTAAGTGGAGACATTTATGAAATGACAGTGAATATCTGTCACAAATATTAAACTTTAGTTTTATTTTTATTTAAAATTTTTTTTAAGGATTTAAGGTATGTGTGTATTTTTCTTGTGATCCTCTAAAAGAATTTAAATTAACTGATCAACTACCTATCATAATCATGTCTAATAATAATCATCTGTAACTTTACCAAGAACAATGTTAATCAAGATTGTTAATACTAGTATATTTCCTCTAGTTCTTTTCCTTCTGCCTATTTTACATGGATTAGGACGTTTTATTATTCTTTAAAAAGTCTTTAATGTACCCTCAAATGTCACAGCAAATATATATTGGCATATCTATGACTTCTCTTTTTCTGGAAAAAGGAAGAAAATCCTTAAATCTAAAAATGATTATTAATGGTTAATACATTATAAAACTGTATGCGTAGCATCTTTTCTAAGCTTAATTCCAAAATGTCAAAGGCATTCTAATGCTTTTCTTCATTATCATGATTGCCTTGTAAACTCAACTTCTTAGTAAGTAAAAATTACTCTGATATCTAAATCATCTCACTAGGTTATTTTTGGAAACACTTTTTTTTTCGTAAAAATATGTATTCTTCATTTCCTAATTGGAGAAGGCTTTAATCGCATTTTTGTAACTTCCTAAATTTAAATAATACAAAATTTATTCTAGGCCTTTTCTCTGGGTTTGCATTAACCCACACTATATGTGTTCCTGGATTTTACCCTTAATAGGTAACTAATTAATAGCATAACAACGCCGGGTACCCTCTCTAATTCTAAAGCAACGGGTTTGTCCTTCTAGAAAACCTATGAAATATCCTAGCACATTATTATAAATTACCTCTGGAATTGACTGCAGAAACTCCAGCAGCAGTTTGGGAGCTTTTCGTGTTTGGAACCAACGTCTGTGAATGAGAAGCCTAAGCCAAGAACAGATGTGAGCTGGAGGCCAGATTTAAATAGGCACAGTGATTTAATAAGTGGAATTGACCAGAAATGCCTGCCCCAAATTGCAAGAAACTTAACGAACAAAGCCAGTCCATACTGTCTTTTCATGCATTTTGCAATGTGAAGAACTAGTAACTTAACACCCCGTCAGATCTACTAGCTATAAATCTTACCTTTCTCATAAAGAGGACCCAACTGCTTTAGATTCAAAAGCACTTCTTTTTGGAATATTGAACAGAAAAAAAGAGTTTGGAAGTAAAAATAGGATAGAAGCAAGATGTCGCCACAAGATGGCAGTGCTTTAGTAAGAAATGCCAGGTCTATGGCCATGCCACCCTGGACAAGCCCGATCCAGTCTGATCTCAGAAGCTAAGCAGGGTCAGGCCTGGTTAGTACTTGGATGGGCGACCACCAAGGAAGACCAGGAGCTATAGGCATAAAAAATAAACAAAATAAAGGATTATAAAATGACAAAGTCCTTGCAATTTGCGAGGTCAACCAAGGGCTGCCTCGCCTAAAACAAAACAAAACAAAAAAAAACAGTGTGCAGGGAACATAGGCAGCAGGTTCCTCTGGCCCTTGGTGTCTTGCAGGGTTCAGGAATGGCCCCCGGACCTGACCCAGCCTCCACAAGCTGGAGGCTATTATATTTAGGGTGGCCGGCGGCTTGGACAATGCGACGCTACTCTTCTCCATTCGCTGTCCTGTCAGCCCTTCAGTCAAGAAGCACCAGCCGCGATGCTGAGCCCGCTGGACCCCAGGCCCCCCGAGAAGGATGCCTAAAACAGGCCCCTGATTCCCTGAAATGTGCGAGGCTTGCGGGCCCATGGCGAGCGAGTGACAGCAGACCCCAGTGCGCCCTCCCGGCCGACCGAACCCAGTCTGTGTCTGGACAACGTTCCCCTGCGCAATCCTCCCTGGAGTCGCCCGACCCTGCCTCCTTCCCCACCTTCCTCCGTCGACAGGAACCTGACTAAAATGCACGCCCCACAACCAAGTCCTGGTTTTGATTTTACTCCCGGCTCCGGAGAATGAAGAGGCCGCAAACCCCACAAATAAGGACAGGAAGCTGGGGCCGGGGGGCGGGCCATTCCCAGCAGCACCGCTCGGACCGGGGGCGGAGGAGGAAGCGCGCGCCCGTTCCCCCTGCACCCGGGCGTCGGGGGAGCTCTGGGGTGTAGCAAGGAGTGGGGAAAGGGAAGGTTCGAGGGGCGGCTCCGGGACGGGGCGGTGGCTCCCAGGGCGCCGCCGCCCAGCGTTCCCCCTCCCCGCGGCCCCAGAGCTCCCCTTGCGGCTCTGGAGGAGGGGCGGGGCCTGCGTGTCAGCCCCGGCTAGAAAAGGCGGCGGGCCGGGCCCAGCGAGGTGACAGCCACGTTCGAACCGAGAGTCTGGCCGGACGCCTCCATGAGCACCGCCCTCTTCAGCCTGGACGGCCTGGCGCACGGCGCACCCTGGCCCGCGGAGCCCGCGCCTTTCTACGAGCCAGGCAGGGCAGGCAAGCCGGGCCGCGTGGCCGAGCCCGGAGGCTTGGCCGAGCCGGGAGCCTCTGCCCCCGCCATGTACGACGACGAGAGCGCCATCGACTTTAGCGCCTATATCGACTCCATGGCCGCCGTGCCTACTTTGGAGCTGTGCCACGACGAACTCTTCGCAGATCTGTTCAACAGCAACCACAAGGCGGTCGCGCTGGAGCTGCTGCCCGGCGGCCTCGCGCGCCCCCCGGGTCAGGGCCCGGCCGCCCCACGACCGCTCAAGCGCGAGCCCGACTGGGGAGACAGCGACGCGCCCGGCTCGCTGCTGCCCGCGCAGGTGGCCGCTTGCGCGCAAACCGTGGTGAGCCTGACGGCAGCCGCACAACCCACGCCACCCACGTCGCCGGAGCCGCCGCGCTGCAGCCCGGGGCCGAGCCCCGCGCCAGGCCCGGCCCGGGACAAGGGCGCGGGCAAGAGGGGCCCGGACCGTGGCAGCCCGGAGTACCGGCAGCGGCGCGAACGCAACAACATCGCAGTGCGCAAGAGCCGCGACAAGGCCAAACGGCGCAACCAGGAGATGCAGCAGAAGCTGGTGGAGCTGTCAGCCGAGAACGAGAAGCTGCACCAGCGTGTGGAGCAGCTCACGCGGGACCTGGCTGGCCTTCGGCAGTTCTTCAAGCAGTTGCCCAGCCCGCCCTTCTTGCCGTCCTCGGGTGCGGCGGACTGCCGGTAACGCGCCGCCGTGGGGCGGGGGGCGGTGCGGGGAGACTCACCAACGACCGATACCTCAGAGCCGACGGACCCGGAGCGACGCGCGCCCTGCCCGGACGCCGCGACAGCCGCTGGGTGCCCGCTACGATTTCTTTGGGACGTGTGAGTGAAAAGAAGCTACAGCCAGGACTTAACACCACTGAACTTCGAGAGAAGCTTTATGTGTTTTCCCTTAAATTATTTTTATAATGGTAGCTTTTTCAACATCTTACACTTATTGATGCAGCTACGGTACATTTGTTAAAAAAACAAAAACCAAAAAACTTTTCAGACAGACCTTTGTATTGTAGATAAGAGGAAAAGACTGAGCATGCTCACTTTTTTATACTAATTTTTATAGTATTTGTAATAAAGAAGCATTTTAAACCACCTCTGGTTCCTGTATTTACAGTGATTCCTGCACACTGGGGACCCCAGGATTCCGCTGGGATCCAGTATCAGATGTGCAGCTTGGCACCTGGGAGGCGGTGCGGGGACCCAGGTATGACCCAACCCCATTGCCCGCCTCAGCGGAGACGGGAAACCAAGCATCTTAGAAGAGTCTGCTTTGCTTTTGAAACATGCCAGCTGTTATCTCCAAATGTTTTACGTAACTTGCCTAAGATCAGCAAAGCACGATTAAGCTCACGTTAACCTTGCAGCTTTCTGGTGGAAGGTGCTCCCCCAAAAGTACTCAGACTTGGGGAGGGAACTGGCCCAGCAGCTGATCTGGGGGCTCTATGGAGAACAGCTGAAGAGCTCCCTAACTTTAGTTGGTTTCTCAGGGGTAAGGGAGTAGAGGAAGGCTCGGATTATCCTAAAAGCATATCTGAATCATTTTTGGCTTCTGTAGGATTTTGCTTTCACTTTCTTCAGTCTCATGCACAGCTTCAAGTAAATTTTTGAAGTGTATGAATACAAAATAGTTATTTAGATGAAAAGGACAGTCACAAAGCTACTTAAAACCAGCTATCTTGCAGTAATTGTAATGTTTCAAAGCTTAATCTGGACAAAAGATAAAGCCCTTTGCCTTTCCACCGAAGTGGGTACTAGATACCCTTTTCTTGATCTCAGCTAGTACATCTATATTATGTAATTAACTGTGGCCTGTCATCATCATATTGTTATAAGGGAAGAATGGTTTTATATTTAATTTAAAACTCTGCCAACAAAGCAAATGTTAACAATCCACTTCTCTTCAGTCTGTAATCTTGGTTCTATGCGCAGTATGATTAAACAGGCCTATCTAGAATGAGCTAGCTGTATCTCTGTTCAATATAGCTATAATCACACTGGTTAACTTTACACTTTATGGGTAACAGTTTTACCTCTGACATAGTTCCCCAGAATATTTTACCAAAAATATTGAACCATAAAATGCTTAGGTTGGACATTTATTACAGGAAAACAGTAATATCACAATATAGGACAAAAGTTTAACTTTTGTAAACTTTTAAAATTACAGTTGTTTTTCCTACTTTAATATTATTGCCTAAGATAAATGCAAAATGAAGACCTCAAGCTTATATGAGCTTTATTAACAGTTATGTTCTTAAGTTTGCAGAATGGTAATAAAAATATATAACTAGAAAAAATGTATTTTGATTTATAATTTACGAAACCATTTAACATTTGCCCTAGAAAAGTCTTGTTCCATTTCAAGGTCATAAAATACATTCACTTAGTCTGTAGTTAACAAATAACTACCAAAAACCACCACCACCACCCTTGCAGCCACATTGCAAAGTTCACAGATTCCCATGGCAACCGATGACAATCTGAAAAGGCTCTTCCTGAACTTGGAAGTTCAATTTTCTTCAATCCAATGCAGCTAGTCGAATAGGTGGTTATGGACTGGACAAAGCAATTTAACAACTCCACCTCCTTTCCAAGGACACTCTTCACTTCATAACTTTGCAGTGATAAAAGGTATGCTGGTTAAAGCAAAGAGAGTTAGCCCTGCACGTTCTGTTCTCGATGACGCAACAGTGAAGTGCAGAGTAGAAGGCCGTTCCCCAGTCCATGACCTTTCACTCCTCAAATGGTTGAGAACATTGGTGAGGAAGAAGAAAAGAAAGGGCTGTGATAAAAGTCCTATTATGGCAAATGAATTATTTTTCTGAAAACTGGATCCTATTTTTATACAAGTACATTTAAAATATCTCTTATTGATATTTGTTAGTAGATGCAATGATAGTGTCTCTCAGCTGGCTGTCCTAGGAGAGGAACTGAGGGTAGAGGGAAGACCTAAAAAGGGATATGCCCTGTTCGTCATCTGAGAATGCTGGGGGCTGGGCATGCATCATGCTTGCAGCTGTCTCCCACTTCCTTTGGGACACTTACCCAATCCAGCAACACTTCTGATCAAAGGATTTCCCGGTACTTTGCCCCAAACTTCCCTCCTTAATAAGATACTACTTCTTGTAGAGTTACACTGAGCTAAACGCCTCTTTCTGTGTTGTAGAAAGCTGCTTCTTCACGTTCTGTTTGATGAATGTCTTATGGTGATTGGTTAATCTTGAGCAAGTTTCATCTCTAGTTGAGAACACAGAGCACTGGACAGCAAGGGTACCAGGTGACTAGCCCAGAAAGGTGTGGCGTTGCCCTTCTGAATCTGTAGATCAGATCTCAACACTTTCTTCCTGGGGTCGGGATGGGTCTGAGAATAGAAGCTAATAGAAGCTGTTCATTACATCTCTGGCCTTATTGGAGACTGAAGCCCTAGAAAGTAATGTGTTCTAGAAACTCCTTTGCTGCCACCTGCAGAATAACAGTAGGGATATCTCTCATCTGTGCAAAACCCTCAACATATATCTATAATAGCTCCGTTCAGTATGTATTAACTCACCACTTTCATCTTTAATATGACTTGACAAAGGAGATTGAGGCTGGAGTGGTCAGATGATATGACCAAAGTACTCCCATCCTGGGTCAGGGCTGGGCTCTGTAACTGGCTTTTCATGAACAGAGTGTAGTGGATAGGACACTGAGTTACATCTCAAGCTTGGTCAGGAAAGGTGCCCAGCTGCTTCTGCCTGCCTTTCTTAGACCCAGACATGTGCTGTGAGGAAGTCCAGGTTATGTGATATCTGGCCAGAACCCGGAAGATCCCAGCCAACAGGAGCACAGTGGCCAGCTGGGGACTAAAGAGCCTTCTGTGACTCCAGAGCATCCTTTTGGCACCAGCAGATGCTCACTGGAACAGAGACGAGCTGTCCTGGTAGACCCTTATCCATACTGCAAGTCTATGTACAGAATAAGTATGGAAGCCACTGAGCTTTGAGATGGTTTATTTTGAAGCAATAAATATCAGAATGAGTTGTGGATGTGAACACCACTCTAATGCCAACTCACGGTGCTACTTTCATTTTACCATCTTTAAGACAGGCATGGTGCAGAATACCTAGGATATTCAATGTGATTTGTAAAGTTTTGGTTCCTTAGTAAAAAGTGATGGAGGAATGAGAGTTGCTGATTGACAGGTAAAGAGATGGAACTAAAAGTGTCTGACTTGACAGTGGTGGCTAAGGCCTTCCCAGAGCTTGGGCTCATATGTGACATAGACATCAACTTTATGACCCACTTCCTCAATTATTCATTGAGGGAATATTATGAGCCCATGAAGAGCCTGACACTAAAGAGATGGCAGTGAACAAGACAGAGTTGCAAGGCTGCCAGCCTGAAGGGAAAGCACAGGGTGCTATAGAGTGAGAGGTCACCACACAGGGCTGGGAAGATTGAGGTCAGACAGCTAGATACTTCTTTGTTGTCTCTGACCATTTTAGTTAGCCTTGTGTGTTTGTGTGTGTGTGAAATAGATGACCCAGGCATTCCTTCAATTTTTCAAAAATGTAAGGTTTGGTAGCTATAGCCTTTAATAATAACTATCATTCATAAAAGGAGAATAAATTATAAATATTTTATATTTGGCAGAAATTGACACAGAGAAGTTAAAACAATTACACCCAGCAGCAAACTCGTGTGTACTGTTCATATATGCACATGTATAAAATGTGTCTTTCTTTTTTAAAGACACAATATATTTTCCTTTAACTTTTCCTTTTCTGAAGGCTAAAGAAACAAACAACAAATTTCATATCATTGTAATGTTACCTTTGAGAAGTGACATGTATAATGACAGCCAATTCTATTGTTTTCACATCTGTAGTTAAACCACATTAATGTGAAGGTATAAAACTTAACACTTTTGTATCCTAACCAGAAGCAACACCTTTGATCAAGGGAATGGAGTTACAGTTCTCATAGAAAGTCTTAATGTGATTCTTTGGATTTTGGCAAATGTGCATTCTCACCCAGAAAACTGATAGAATCCAAACTGGGAAACTCATGGCTGATATCTACACACAGAACCTTTACATACTCATCTTCCATCAGCTCCTTTCCATCAGATGTAAAGTTCTGATATCTGCTGTGAGTAAAGCTGGCGGTAAGGGTAAGGAGCTTACCCTGGCTGTAACTCTGGCTTGGAATTTACCCTAATTTTACCAGTGTCAGCTCTGATAACAGAGCATCCACAAATTTGGCACCTGAGGCTACCACAACTCAGTGCCCCTCACCCAATGCACATGCGCACACTCTAGCACACACAGGTATATGGATACACCCAAGCACACACATGAGTACACCCACCCACAGTCAAGTACACACACATGTTAGCACACACACCATTTTGAGCTCTTTATAAGTAGGGTTTTACCTATGGGAGCATTCTAGTTGAGAAGTTGAATGTGTAGGAGTACAAGCCAACCCCAGTCAAAAGGAAATCAAATGAGTGAGGGAGGATTTCTGCCAGGGCTTCCTCCTGGTTTCTGGGTTCCTAAGGTATGGTGGTCAAAGACTGTCCATCACTGAAGGCATCATAGAGGAAGCACCAGGCTGCTCTTCTTGGGAGCCTGTAGGAACCCAGTGGGAGGTAGGGCTCTGCCAAGGCTATCTAAGGAACTGCAGGGCAGGTACTGTGCCTTGTGCTGCATGAAATAACAGGTGAGTCGTACATCATCCCTAAGTGTTGTTGGGTTTAGTTGGGTTAGCTTGCAGATTTTGGTTCATTTTTCCATATGTTCTCTTTAAGCAGGAGTTTTACCAACACTTCGCCCAACCTTTTCCACAGAAATATGTTCCCTGACAATCCAAATCAATTATCTTTAGCATTTGTTGAAAGTCTCCTGTCTTGGAAATCTTTTTTTTTTTCTATGAAGTGTTGCCCCAACAGACCCATCCCATAACTTTTTAAACTATGTAAACAGATGATTCCTCCCATTAAGATGAAAAACCCCAAGTTCTCACCCAGAAAAAGTTAACCCAGAATTATCAAATTCTAAAGCTTCAGCATATGTAACACCAGAAATACTTTAGAGGCAATATTTTAGCCTTACCCAGCACTACGTCATTCTTTCTTCCTCCCTCTCTCCCCCAAGGAGTGAGAGAAGAGGCAACAAGGAAGCAGTAAACAAGTATCACTAATTCATCACACATTAAACACATAAACTTCAGTAAAAACAGAAACACACACACAAGGGTCCCTGTCACTCATACCCACACTCCCCAATCTGGGCTGGCTACTAACTCTGCTAGGTGGTCACTTGTGGGGATAACAATGGCTTTCCTTCTGTGCATCCAATAAAAACAGTGGCTATAAGAGTCCTGCACTCTGTGTTTCCTCAGCAGTAAAATGTGGATTCTGCCCCACTGGGATGTTACGGAGATTAAGGCAGCATGTGAGAAAAGTAGTGAGCACAGTTCTTGGTCTATTGTCACATTTTACTTTTAAATAATCAGGGAATACCTGTTTATAAACTGCTCTGCTGCTTAATCTAAACATCATTCCCTACCAGCAGAGGCAGCAGCAGTCCCTTGTTTGGCACTTGGGTGAGGGCAAGCGGGGTGTCACCAAGTTGCTTTAAAGAGACATGCCTAGGCCGGTGGGCTTTATCCCAGGGAGGGAGCCAGAAACTCTTTCTAGAATCCACAAGTGATTCTAATCTGAAATCATAGCTGGGAACCGCAGTCAGACCAGTGATCTTTAAAGATTCTGTTCATGGATTTATCCACATTCCAATTTAATCCAAACTCTGATAGCTGTGGTTTAGATGAAAGAGTATAAATGGCTGCTCCACATTCTGGTGCTGCCAGCCTCTTTTGAGGTGCAGGAGTGGATGGGGAAGGAGAAGGCATGGGGCCAAAGAGAGCTGCCTCCACAGAATGGAGCAATCAGCCTCAAATTCTGGCTAGAATCAGAGCTGAAATTTGGCCATGAGAACCCATCAGAAAGTTCTGCAGATGATCAGCCTCCACACTCACCACAACTCTTTGAGCTGGTCCAAGTCGGCTACCTGAATGTGGACACTAATAGTGGTCACAGATACCTTTTGTAACCTGGATTGGGGGGCTGTGCCCTGGCACCACTCCAGTATCCAGTCCCTAGTACCCTTCTCTGGGGTTCAGTAATTTCACAGGCCCCTTGTGATGTTTTCAAATGGCTTTGACAAGATGGAGGTGGCATCTCAAGGACAGAACACTCTTACTAATGAGGGCCAAATTTCACGAAGGAGAAAACTGTTTTTGGCCCATAAGTTATATATGGTTTATATATATGGTTAGGTGATGGTTTTCTTGGAGGAGTACACCATTTTACTAAACCTTACTGCAGAAACTCTCAGGGTAGGCAAACCAGGTCTAAGAAATAATAATAAAGTTACTCAGACTCTGAAATATCCAGAAACGAAAAGAGTGTGTCTCTCAGATAATTTTGTTGTATTAATGTGAAACCATGGCAGTAGAACTTGAAATATCAAGACTGTCTTACCATAATCCAAAACCTCAATTCCAAAAGGGAAAGACCCTGTTAGCAGACATGGGCATTCGTCAGTGAATGACAACAGTAAGACTTGTCTAAGTCTCAGCATAGTCTAAACACTTAGCATGTACACAATTATACCTTGAAATTTTGTTGTACTTGAAAGTTCATGAGACAGGGGTCTTTTCTGGGGGATGATCTGCTAACTGAGGCCTTACAAGTATAAGAACATACTTACCCTATTCTCACAGGCGGCAAACCTCAGGAGTGAAGAGATACTGCTCTGCACTAGCTGCAATAACAGTGGAATGGGCCATAGTAAGTGCTCGTGCTAAAAACACTCATGTCCTGAAAATTAATGTGTTAAATCTAAACCACTTATCTTCTGTTTAATAGCTTCAGTCTCAAAGCCTTAAGTCAGATGTGACATTTTATGTTATAGACATGAAAAGACTCTTCCTGAGGGTGAGTCCATCTCCCTTTTCCCAAGAAAAGAGCAATAGATTCAACTCTCTCTCAGCCAGTGAGTTCAAGTGGCTCCATGAGGATGCATATGAGATCCTGTACCAGCTCTACCTTGATCCTCACTGTGCACTGGAGTTGAGAGAGACAGTCCAGGAAGACCTGCAAGTGCCTTCTGAGAAAAGGAGAGGTGACCAAACAAGAGCAGTCCCCACAGGAAAAGGTGCCTCTGTTGTTCAGAAACACAAAAGGAAGATGAGACTTAAAAAGGCTTGGATTAAAAGTGTCTAGCAGTAGAGAGATATTTTTCTAAATATGAATGATTTCTGGGAAAGAAGAGGGAGATTTACTTTCAGAAATCAAGTTCCTGAAATAGGCCAGGGAAGTCCTGGGCTCAGTCTGTTCTAAGGGATAATCGTCAGCTTCCCTGGCTTCCAGCTAACAGCTTTGCGGGCAGGTAACCAAGAAAGGGCATTTAGACAGGGAAGCCTCATTCAAGCTGAGTTAACATCCCATGAAACAAAGTGAAGGCCTCTGCCAGGCAAGGGGAAGTCAGGGCTTCCTATCTGCCCAAGCAGGAAAACCTGCTTTAATCATCAGTTTCTATGTGCCTTCCTGCTACCAAGTCAACCTGTGATTCACACTCTTCTTTGTCAATTAAATATGATCCCATAAAGACTTGTTTATATATAAGGCTGCCAGCCCAGGAGGTATCAAGGAGACATTTGCCCTTTCTCCTTAAGAAGTAGAAAAGTAGTCAGTCCCTTTCTGTTATGTGACAAAATCAACTTGAGAGGCCAGAGAAATGACTCAGAGAACTGCATCTATACCCAGCCTAAGACCCTGTGCCCCTAGGGAGTGGGTGCAGTAACACTGGCAGGGAAGGGATGTCTGTTTATGTAGCTCTTCATTGGTCTCTGGAAAAATTTGAGTCCCTGAAAAGAACAAGCTGTACAGTTACCAAGTTTGTCTTATTTATTCATGTTTACCCTGAGTTTTTCTCTCTTCTCCTGACTAATAATAAATGAGCTGAGGACAAAACCTGGCTCTTTTCTCTTTTAACATGGGAGGAGCTGCAAGGAGCAGCCAAAAGAAAAAAAAAACACACTGTGTACCATGGCCTCTTCCCTGCAGCTCAGCAGACTTGGTTTCCCACTTGGAGCACATGTCTGGCTCCTGGCACAGGGGAAGCTGGCCTGAGGCAGTGGGGCAGTGGGGATCCTGGGACTGGGTGCTGCTGCCCTAGGGTCTTTCAGGCCAGTCACTTACTTGTCTTCTGGGCTCTGTTCCATTGCCACACAGGTCACACATAGGCCATGAGAAAGCAGTGCTTTCATCCACACCAGTCACAGTGCCTAGGCCCAAGTGAAAGAAAAGCCAGAGTCTCAGAGGCAATATCTGCCCTCCTAACTTCTCTATGCTCTTCAGGACATAGATGACAACATGAAATACCTCAGATTTTTTTCTCACTTATAAGTTTATATAAATGTTCCTAAGACTTTTATAATTTCCATTTATTATACAAAAATTACAAAAATAGAAAGTTTTAAAACTTGCCCACATTACTACCTAATCAAGTATTTTCATTTTTCCCTGATCTTTTCTAGTCTTTTTCCAGATGCACACGTATTAAAATCATTAGAAGCAAACCATCAGTGCAATATCTCATTCTACTTTTTAGGTTGCTGTATAGTTATCGTAAGAGTTGTTTTATCTATCTTACTGATATTCCATTTAGGTGAATGGACATTTAAGTCTCCAATGCTTTTAGTGGTGAGGCAATGGATGTCTTTCTACATGAGGTCTTTCCTGTACAGAGATTAGGAAAAGAGTATGAGTATTAGAGACATAGAAACACCCTTTTAGAAGGTGTTTTCCCACAAGGTCTTTCTGATTCACACTGTCGTCATCCATTCACAGAGTGCCAGTTTCACTATGCTGCATGCTGGCATCACTTCATATATTTTCCTCCTTAATAGGTACAATGGAATTCCTTATCTTGGTTTCTACTTCTTGATAAGAAAAGAGAAATATTGGTTTGTTAATGAGATATGTGATTTCTCTGGTTTCCTTATTTATTTTTTACTCCAACATTTGTTTACTCAACAGACAACTATGTATACAATGCCATTTATGTGTAGTACTAGAAACATAAAGATTGAATCCTACAGTCCCTACTCTCATGGACATTACTATCTGATTAGGGAAGCAGATAAACAAATAATGAGTAAAAAATTGAAATAGGGGAGGAAATATTTACAAAACATACCTGATCAAGGACATATCCGTTATCCAAAATATACAAAAAAAAAACTCTTAAAACTCAACAATAAGAACACAAACAACCTGATTAAGATATGGCAAAAGACCTTAACAGACACCTCACCAAAGAAGATATACTGATGGCAAATAAGCATATGGAAAGATGTCCAACATCATATATCCTCAGGGAAATACATCATATATCCTCAGGGAAATACAAATTAAAACAACAATTAGATATCACTAAATAACTATTAGAATGGCCAAAATCCAGTCACTAACAACACTAAATGCTGGTGAGGATGTGAAGCAACAGAAACTCTTATTGAATACTAGTGGAAATGCAAAATGGTACACTTACTTCGGAAGGTAGTTTGGTGGTTTCTTAGAAAACTAAATATAGCCTTAACATATGATCTAGCAGTCACACTCTTTGGTATTTACTCAAAATGAGCTGACAACTTAGGTCCACACAAACACCTATACACAGATGTTTACAGCAGCTTTATTCATAATTGGCAAAACTTGGAAGCAATCAAGATGTCCTTCAGTAGGTGAATGGATAAACAAACTGTGGTACATCCAGACAATGGAATATCATTCAGTACTAGATATGAGCTATCAAGCCATAAAAAGACATGGAGGAAACTTAAATGCATATTACATAGGTAAAGAAGCCAGTTTGAAAAAGCTATGATTCCCACTATATCACATTCTGGAAAAAGCAAAACTATACAAACAGTAAAAAGATCAGTGGTTGCCAGGTGTTAAGGAGAGAGAGAGATGAACAGGTGGAACACAGAGAATTTTTAGGTCAGTGAAACTATTCTGTATGACTATAATGATTGATACATGTCATGCATTTGTCTAAATCCAGAGAAAGTACAATACCAACAGTGAACCTTAATGTAAACCATGGACTTTGGGCAATTATGATGTGTCAATGTAGGTTTATCTTGTGACAAATGCACCACTCTGGTCGGTGATGTTGATAATGGGGGAGGCTATGCATGTGTAGGCATAGGGTGTGTATGGGAAATCTCTGCACCTTCTGCTCAATTTTGCTGCAAACCTAAAACTACTCCAAAAATAGTCTATTAAAAATTAACATGAAATAAATGCCAAGTTAAGAAGTGGAAAATATCCCTCAGAGGTGTCGAATTGAGGCCTTCTAGCCTAGCTTGAGGGTCAGAGACCTGCAGTGAGACTGCCGGTGGAGAAGAGAGTACAGGCAGCCCCTGTACCCTGTAGTGGGGCTGGAGGCCAAGCAAGCATAAATGAAAGGCAGGTGAAATGGCTGTGCAGCTGGCAGACTATGATTATGCAGGGTGCTGCTAGGGATTTTTGTATTGATCTCAGAAGGAATGAGAAGCTATGAGGAATTTTAAACAAGGGATTGAGATGGTCTAATTTTCTTGGAATGTGAAGCATTATAGAATCATCTAGATACACTCTCAAATCACAGACCATCCTTTTTGAAAAGTGGTATAATTAGGCATTTGAAAAAAAGTAACATGTGACCTAAATTTCCAGAAAAATCAAAGAGTCATCTCTCCCACTCTTGGCGGTGGGGAAGAATTTCATTACCCATTCAAAGCATTAGAAAAAAATTTATCTGTAGAGCATAAAACAGAATTATAAGAACTAAGTATGATTTATTAAAATGCATTCGTACAATGCATACTTGAATGACATTTTAAAAATGAAGATAATAGATCTCAATTGTGAAAAGGCTGCCCCAGTTAATTTCATTGTCCTTGCAAATCTAATCAAGATCAAGTCAAAGGGATGAAAAATAAAGTCAATAAAGGCTTATAATATAGACAGAAAAGAGTGTTGGCTAATTCGTAACAGGCAGAGGCATAAGTAAGGTAAAGGGAACAAATGAATGGTTCCCATCCCATGGGCATATATGCTCACCAACACAAAGGCTGGCTCACAGCACTACTTGGTAAGTGTCTGCTAAATGAATTAATAAAAAGAAGATTGCAACTAACCAAAGTTCCTTTTTTCCCTAGGATATCTTTGGGTGTTAGTATTTACATTTATATAGGATTAAGCAATATCCATCCAAGTTGGGTATGAGTTGAAGAAGTGTATTTCATCGGGGATCCACATACCATTGGAAATCCCTTCTGGCAACCCTAAATGAATTCCAAAGGATGACTGAGAAATGTACTATTAAACTGTTAGACTTTAGAACATTCACTTAAATGAGCATCAGTTTAAAAAAATAATTTTTGTTAGAGTTTGATGTGTGATGCCACTGCTTGCTACAATTTGCTATTAAAAGCCTTTACTTGTCTTATATACAGAAATCTCTTATAATTAGGTTTGAGAGTGGTATATCACATATTTACTAAATCAGCTATTTAAAAAGTTTCTTTCAAAGGGTCCTATAAGGAAGTGCTTCAGCTATTCCTTCCTTTCCAGCAGAGGAACAGAGCAGATACATGCTCTGGTCAGTCTGAAGGTTTCTGGCACTGTAAGCCTGATTTACAATTTTCTTCACTGACCTTTAACTCTCTGCCACACCCTCCTCCCCACCTTGTTGCTGACTGAAAGAAGATGGGGCTCAAAAATTTTTACTTCTAGTTAGAGATGGAAACCTGGTTTGCCACCACTCTCCAAGGAGTGTGCTTCCTGCATCCATTCCTACAGTGGCAAGCAAGACCACCATCCACTAGCAAGCTATGTATAAAGAAGTGAGCAATGCAAGGAAGAAAAAAATCAATGCTGCAAAATTTTTTCATCTTGGAAAATAAACTGGCAAGGAGTCCCTGCACACTCTGGGAGCTAATGTCCGTGGAGTGAGAAGAAGGCCTGGTGGCTCAAGTGAAGTGAAATGGAGTGACTGCCATCCCTTCCTGGAAGCTCCATTTCCCAGGAGTGCTTAAAGCCTTCCACTGGGGCAAATGCACAGATATTGTTAGGTCTCAGTGAGTGACTGACTCATAGTGTCGTACTATGAATCTATTCAAACCCTGCTTGGGGAAAATGCTCGATGTTCTGCAAGGTTTAGACCACTATTGAAGACCCTGATGCTCAGCTGATTAAGCTGCTTCTGAGAGCTGCCCAACTCCCAGAACTGATTTCCTGCAGATGGTGAAAGCACCTGCTTGGTGCTATACTTGGGACAAGCCATCACTAGTCTTTCTGGGACAGGGACGGGCAAAGCAGGGCAAGGCTGAGGGGCTGAGAGGGGATGTTTGTTGTTACTTCACAGAGTAGAGAGGACTCTAGCCTCATGTTGAATTAATGGGGTCAAGATTTGATGTAGAGAAGCCCACAGGTGGCTAGAGAGCAAGATAGGGAGCCTCTGTCCATCTGTTCATCAGCGGGAACTGGTCACCACCCCAGCCTCTGTCATGGTGGTGCTGCATGTGAGACTTGGCCAAACTTTGCTATTTTGCAGTTTGAGCTTTGTTTTCTCTTAATCTCTTAAATGATTAGTTAAATGATTCTTATCAGAGCATCTCGCAGGACTGTGATAGCAATCTGTTTACATACCCACCTGATCCACCCATGGGCTTATAGACAGCTTCAGAGAGAGATCTGTAGGGAACTCTGCATTAAAATGGTGATATGTGAAGGAAAATAATATAGGTCAGAAACTGGATCTACACAAAGTAAAGGAAGAGAATTAGAGAAGGAATAAATGAAGGTAAAACAAAATCTTTTACATTTGTTACTCTAAATTGATCTAAAAGATAATAGTTTGTTTAAATAATAATAAGTATTCAGTGATTATACCTTATAGGTAAATGAAATGAATGACAGCAATGTTATAAGAGATGGGAAAGAGGAACTGAGAATAAAACTATCCTTGAAACAGGATAGTTTTATTTGAAAATGGACTTGATTGGTTATATGTGTATACTGCAAATTCTAGGGCAATTATTAAAAAATGTTTAAAGATGTATAATTGGTATACTGAGAAAGAAGAGAAATTGGATCATATAAAATGCTCAATTAAAATAAGGAAAGACAGAAAGAGACTGAAAGTAAAAAACGAGCAATGAATAGAAAACAATTATACATATGATAGATATTAATCCAAAGTATATAAATATTTACTTTAAATGTAAATGATCTAAATACATAAATTAAAAGAGACAATCAGAATGAATTAAAAAAGCCAACTCTATGTTGTCTACAAGAAACTCACTTCAAATATAAAGACACTTAATGATTAAAGGTATAGGTAATAAAAAAGATATACTCTGCTAACACTAATAAGAGATAACAAGAATAGCTATATTAATTTCAGGCAATGCAGACTTCAGAGCAAGGAAAATTATCAGGGATAGAGAAGGGTATTAAATAATGTTAAAGGGGTCAACTTACTAATAAAAGACTTAAAATATATGAAGCAAACTGATAGAGTTGCAAGGAGAGATAAAAGCAAAAAAAAAAACAAACAAACCAAAACCCACCATTACAGTCAAAAAGATGGAGTAGATAAACATCATGCTCACCTTCTCCTACCACCATATCAAAATTACAACTAAATTATAGAACAGCTACCCTTGAGAATCACCTGAAGACTAGCTGAATGATGCTCCTATAACTAAGAGTATAAAGAAGAAGCCATGTTGAGACTGGTAGGAAGATTGGAGAAAACAAATGGACTGGCCTAAAACCCATGTGTGGCTGTTTAGAATCAGGAGGGCTATATCAGCTGCGGATATCCCCTCCTGAGAAGTGACAGGTCCCTGCCACACACTGGGTGCCACAGACCGGAGCACCAGTGACAAGAAGAGAAGTCACCAATACAGCTAGCTATAAAAATTAGCAGGGGCTCAGCCTGGGTGAAACTGTTCTGACCCAGGCAGCCTCTTAAAGGGCATGAGCACAGGCTCACTTGCACGCAAAAACTCACCCCAGCTCCAGAGAAGGGACAACAGCTTGAAAACACTAGGGACATTTAAGGGCAGCTCTCTTCCAGACTAAAATGTTCACAGGTGCCATTGTTCTTTTATTGAGCTTTTCCTCCACACAGCCAGTAGGTGTAAGAGGCTGGTACCAAATCTGAGTCTCTATCAACCTGGCTAATTCTTTTCTCTGAGACCCTGGCCCTGTGCTAACCTAAAATCTCTCGAATGTCCCCAAACCAGAAACAACCAGCAATTGGCCTTGGCATGCCCTGTACCTCTTGCTTAATGGTGCCATGCCTGACAGCTGACCTCTGTTCACAGCATAACCATTCCCAGTCACCTCCAAGCCCAGCACAGGAAGCTACCAACTGCTGATCACTTCATAGCTCCTATTGGGTGGCCCTGGCCAGACACACGCAGGGGATGAACTTGGCCTGCACCGGTATCCTTTCCAAGAGACTCTAGAACCTGGTGGACAGCATCAGACCACATTACAACACCATCCAATTAGTAACACAAATGGCACACCCAAAAGATGGACCCATTACAACAAATACTGCTACATGGGGTCAGCCCCCACGCAACAGCTTGTCCACTGTAGTCACAGCCAGTCCTCACAGCCAGTCAGCCTAAGAGTCAATCCCATCCACTAATGTTCCAGCAACAATCAAGGCTCAACTACAATAGCAGAGCACACACAACCCACACAAGGGACACACTTGGAGCACCTGGCTCAGGTGAACAGCGAGACTGTGCCACTGGGACCTACAGGACACCTAGTACATAAGGCCACTCTGCCAAGACAGGAAAACACAGCAGCTCTATTTACAACATAGAAACAAATGCAGAGAGGCAGTCAAAATGAGGAGACAAAGAAACATATACTAAATGAAAGAACAGGACAAAACTCCAGAAAAAGCACTAAACAAAATGGAGATAAACAGTCTACCAGATGCAGAGTTCAAAGAGATGGCAAACATAAAAAAGGGAGATAAAACCATAAAAAGAACCAGGCAGAAATGGAGAATACAATAACTGAAATGAAGAATACATTAGATAGGATCAACATCAGATAGACGAAACAGGATCGAATTAATGATTTGAAAGACAAAGTAACAGAAAACACCCAATCAAAACAGCAAAAAAATTTTTAAAAATAAGGACAGTTTAAGGGACATCTGGGATAGCACTGAACACAACAATATTTGTACCATAGGGGTACCAGAGGAGAAAAGAGAGAGCAAGGGATTGAAAATCTGTTTGAAGAAATAAAGATTGAAAACTTCCCTAACCGAGTGAAGGAAATAGTTATAAAGTCCAGGAAGTCCAGGGAGTCCCAAACAAGATGAACCCAAACAGGCCCACATTAAGACACATCATAATTAAAATGCCAAAGATTAGACAAGAGAGAATCTTAAAAGTAGCAAGAGAAAGGCAGTTAGTTACTTACAAGGAAGCTCCCATAAGACTGTCAGTTAATTTCTCAACAGAAACTTGGCAAGCCAGAAGGGATTGGCAAGAAATATTAAAAGTGATGAAAAGCAAGGACCTAAAATCAAAAGTACTCTACCAAGCAAGGCTATCATTTAGAATCGAAGGCGAGATAAAGAGCTTCCCAGATAAGAAAAAGCTGAAAGAGTTCATCATCACCAAACAAGTATAACAAGAAACGTTAACTCATTATCTGTTTGTCCCAGGAATACTTGCCAGTGGCACTTGCGGCTGCAGCATTTACCCATAGCTAACTCGTGGATTATAATCCTAACCTTACCCGCAAAGTTTGCCACAAAGTATCTTGCTTTTATTATTATTTTACCATCGCTCTAGTATATCGATAGTCTTTGGAAACAAATGACATCATTCTATTTATAGCATTCTGTTTTTTAGTAGTGGTATTGCCATTTACAAAATATAGTAATTCGCAATTGCTGAAAATATCAAACCCTAGAAAACGTAGCATTCCTACATGTGATGTTAACATCGTCCTCGAACAGTTTTTAGCTGAAGATTCATTTGATAAATCCATTTTATGTATACATTTCTGTTACATTAAGACTAGAGACAAGTTTGTTTAGAAATAATTCCAAGAACAGTTTTTATATTTTATTTTCACATTGAAAACCAGTCAGATTTGCTTCAACCTCAGAGTGTGTTTATGTAAAATTAAATTACACAGGTGGTGAGCTGCACTTTTTTTCTAAATAGAAAATGGGTTTAAAAAAAAAGATGAAAAAAACTCCAAAAATATGAATAAGAAAATATTGCAAAGAAAAAAAACTCACTGACAAAGGCAAACACATAACAAAAGCAGTGGATCAACTAATACTAAAGCTAGTACAAAGGTTAAAAGGCAAAAGTAGGAAGGTCACATGTAATTACAATGTAAATTAAGGAATACACATAAACACACACAAGAAGTAAAAAATAACAACAAAAATATGAAATAAGAGAGGGTAAGTTAAAACGGTAGTGGTTTTAGAATGTATTTTTAAGTTAAGTGACAATCAAAATAGACAGCTATAAACTTAGCTTAGTACATATGAAGCACATGATAACCAAAACCAAAAATCTACAAAGAATATATAAAAAAACAAAAAGGAATCCAAACATAATACCACAAGAGTTATGTCATCAGCATATATGAGAAGAGGGCAAGAGAATAAAAAAGAAGCGGAGAAAACAATCAGAAAATGATTAATAAAATGGCAATAACTACATATCTATCAATAAGTACTTTAAGTGAAAATTACATGCTCCAATCAAAAGACAAATGGATAAAGATGTGGTACATACACACAATGGAATATTACTCAGCCATAAAAAAAGAACAAAATTTTACCATTTACAACAACATGGATGGACTTAGAGGCTATTATGCTAACTGAAATAAGTCAGACGGAGAAAACCAAATACCATATGATTTCACTTATATGTGGAATCTAAAAAACAAAATAAACAAACATAACAGAAACAAACTCGTGAATATGGAGTACAAACTTATGGTTACCAGATGGGAGGAGATGTTGGGTGAAAAAAGTGAAGGGATTAAGAACCATCAGTCGGCAGTTACAAAACAGTCATGGGGGTGTACAGTATAGCTTAGGGAATATAGTTGATAATATTGAAATAACTAAATGTGGCCTCAGGTGGGTGCAAGACTTATTGGGGGGATTACTTTGTAAGTTATATAAATGTCTAACCACTATGTTGTAAACCTGAAACCAATGTAATATTAAATGTCAACTGTAATTGAAAGAAAAACTCATTATTATATTTTATATATTCTACTTGGAGACCTCCATACCCCTCTATCAGTGACTGACAGAGCCATAAGCAGAAAATCATTAAGACATAATTGAACTGAACAGCTACATCATTCAACTGGATCTAATTGACATTTATAGAATATTTCATCCAACAACAGCAGAATGAACACTTATCAAAAGTTCACATGGAACATTCATCAAGGTAGACCACATACTGAGCTACAAAACACATCTTAGAAAATTTAAAAGTATAAAAATAGTACCAAATATGCTTTCATACCATAATGGGATTAAATAGAAATCAATAACAGAAAAATAACTGGAAAACCCGAAAACATTTGGGCATTAAACAACACACTCCTAAATAACACATGGGTCAAGAGAAATTAAAAAATATTTGAACTACATGAAAACAACACATCAAAACTTGTGAGATGCAGCAAAAGCAGTGCTTAGAGAGAAATTGCATATATTAGTATCTAAAATCAATAATCTATAAATTTTCATCTTAGGAAACAAGAAAAAGAGAGGCAAATTAAAACCAAAGGAGAATATAATCAATAACAAAAAATCAGAGCAGAAATCAATGAAATTGAAAACAGGAAATCAATAAAGAAAATCAAGAAACCCAAAAGTTGGTTTTTCAAAAAGATCAATAAAAATTGACAAACTTCTAGCTAGGCATAGATGCAAAAGTCCTTAATAAAATATTAACAAATCTAATCTAACTATATAAAAAAGAATTATACCATGACTAATGGGATAGCTCAATATTAAAAAAATCAATTAATGTAATCTATCATATCAGTAGACTAAAGAGGAAAAATCATATGATCATATAGATATAGAAAAGCATTTGACAAAATTCAACATCCATTCATAATAAATACAGTAATCTAAGTATTGAGGGGAGCTTCCTCAACTTGGTAAAGAACATCTATAAAAATCTACAGTTGGAACAAACCAATAAAGAAGTCACGTGATTTAGGAAACAGCGAGCTGAACCTACATGATTGGTACAGGGGAGTCCCAGGACAATAGTTGAGAGCAGAGCTAGTGAAGACTGGTTCAGAGGGTCAGAAAGCTCCAAAACGGATATTTTAAAGGAAAAGGATAAAGTCAGTGATTTGTCACCATTCTTAAGGATCTGGAAAAGAAATTATGGTACAGTACAGGCATGTAGGAAAATAAAGGTCATTATAAAACCCCATGGAAAAAATTATACAAGAAAGGAAATAGAAGTATGGTATATTATTTTTCTGTTGTCCATGTAAGAACATCCAAACCTATAGAAAATTTTATAAAATTTTGAGCCAAAGTGAGGACATGCCCAGAAGCAAGCTCTTAAGGCATTGAGAAAATGCTCTGGAGAATGGCCAATTTGCAATTCTTTTTATAAATTTAGAATCAAAGAAGAGTACATGAAATCTATTGGTGGTAGAGTAAGGAGGTGGGAGAAAGCAAGACAGGGAAATCTCTGTGATTGGATAAAAAGAAAAATGGAGAGATACATAGTTTTACATTGGTGGGTACAGGCTAGTTAACATTCAACATTTGTGGTAAATAGGGATGGTATACAGACAATACGATCATGTGCTCCCTTGAGGGTGGTTACATCTCCCAGGGGTCTGGAAAAGAGAATTACTCTGGCATTTCAAAGGTGTGTTAACCTAGATAGGCAAGAACAATAAACAGGAATGGCTTAAGACAAAGATAAACCTTTTACTAAGGAAGTTATAGTCCTGGGGTGTGACCAGCCACCATGATCTGCCTAGTTAGGAATTTACTACCAGATCACCCTGTGTGGTTACTTTCTGTCACCGAGCTTGTCATATTTATTACATAACCTCTTTTTTGTTCACATATTCAGTGAAAACTATTTATATAATCATCATAATAAAAATATCATTTTTTATTTCCTCTTTGAGAATCAACCTATAGGCAAAGTGTGTAAGGCTTAATTATGGTTATAGAATAGAATATTATCACTCACCAATATAAAGCACAGAAATAACTGTAGGGTGGTGGAATGAAAGAGTGCAGTAAAAGGACAGGAGAGCTGATATTCTTTTCTTTCAAAGCATGGAATAAAGAAATACTATCTTAGGTAGATGGAACAACAAACAAAAGAACAAAATCCCTAAAGCTAACATCATACTTAATGGTGAGAAAGCAGGAACAGAGCAAGGAAGTCCCGTATTACTACTATTCAATGTGTTGCTAGAAGTCCTATCTAATGTAATAAGATAAGAAAAGAAAATAAAAGGTATACAATTAGAAAGAAGAAAAAAAAACTGTTCTTGCTCACAGAGGACATAGTTTTCCATATCTAAAACTATGAAATATTGTAGCAAGGTTGTAAGATACAAGGTTAAAATACAAAAGTCAATTGCTTTCTTATATACTAGCAATGAAAAAATGACATTTGAAATTAAAAACACAATACCATTTCCATTAGCACTAAAATAAATACAATACTTAGGTATAAATGTACCAAAATATCTTCAAGATCTACATGAGAAAAACTACAAAACTCTGCTAAAAGAAATCAAAGATCTAAATTAATAGACAGATATTCCATGTTCAGGGACAGGAAGACCCAACAGTACTAAATTTACATCCTAAGTTGATCTACAAATTCAAGACCATCCCAATCAACATCCTAGCAAGTTATTTTGTGAATGTCAACAAACTGATTTTAAAGTTTATACAGAAGGCAAAAAGAAATAATAGCCAAGACATTTTTGAAGACTAACAAAGTTGGGAGACTAACAATACCTAACTTCAAGACATACAATAGAGTTACCATAATCAGAACAGTATGGTACTGGTAAAAAAAAACAGAGAAATAAATCAGTGAAACAGACTAGAGAGCTTAGAAATAGACTCATATAAACATAGTCAACTAATCTTTGACAATGGAATAAAGACATTTCAATGGAGAAAGGATAGTTTTTTTTTTAAAACAGTGTTAGAACTGGATATACACATGGGAAAAATGAGTTTTAAAGGAGATCTTATGTCTTTTACAAAATTTAACTCAAAATGGATCATAGACTTAAATGTAAAATACAAAACTATAAAACTCCTAGAAGAAAATAGGAGAAAGTCTGGGTAACCTTGGGTTTGACAATGAGTTTTTTTTTTTAAAAAGCAAAACTCATAATTCATGAAAGAAAAAAATTGATGTGAGACTTTATTAAAATTAAAACTTCTGGTTTGCAATAGATATTGGTAAGAGAATAAAAAGACAAGCCACAGATTAGGAGAAAATATTTGCAAAAGATATGTCAGATAAAGGACCAAAAATACAAAAGAACTCTTAAAACTCAACAATAAGAAAATGAACAACCCAATTAAAAATGTGCCAAAGACCATAACAAACACCTCACCAAAGAAGAGATACAGATGAAAAATAAGCATGTGAAAATATGCTCAACATCATATGTAATTAGAGAATTCGAATTAAACAACAATGAAATACTACTATATACTGATTAGAATGCCAAAAATCTAAAACACTGACAACATCAAATGCTGGTGAGGATGTGGAGCAACAGCAACTCTCACTCATTGTTGGTAGGAATGAAAAAATAGAATAGCTACCTTGAAAGGTTAGTCTTGCAATTTTTTACAGAGCTAAACAGTCTTACCATATGGTCCTGCAATTGCACTCATTGGTATTTACCTAAATAAGTTGAAAACATGTTCACAAAAACACCTACAAAAATGTTTAGGAGGTGAATAGATAAATAAATTGTGGTACATCCAGACAATGAAATATTATTTACCACTAAAAAGAAATGTACTATCAAGCCAAGAAAAGACACAAAAGAACCAATCTTAAATGCATATCGCTAATGAAAGAAGCCAATATGAAAAGGCTATATACTGTGATTCCAACTATATGACATTCTGGAAAAGGCAAAACTATGGAGACAGTAAAAAGATCAGTAGTTGCCAGGGGTTTGGGCAGGATAGGGTAGGGAGGACAGCACGATAAGTGGTTCAAAGGAGATTTTTAAGACATAAAAACTATTCTGTATGATACCATAATTGCTACATCAGTCAATAGTATACATCTGTCAAAACCAACAGAACTGTCCAACATAAAGAGTGAACCCTGGCTTCACTGGGTGTGGGGGCTCTAGCTTTGGCTATTTTAGCTCCCTCCCTGAGCAATTCTCCCTGGTCAACCCAGTGCCCTGGAAGGCTGTGGCTACTTGGAGAAGGTGAATCATCTGCTTTTGGCCTTGATGGCCATGGTGGGACTGGCTGGCATGACTGACACTTAAAGCCCTTCCACAACACTTAAACTGGTGGGCCACCTCCTTGCTGGAGCAACTGGGCCACTGGAGCAACCTGTGGTTCCTAGCACATTTGTTAACTGAGTTGTTGTAAGAGAACTAGAACTTCTCGTTGAAAAATCTGTGTTCAGTGCCATCTCTCTGCCCCGCAGACCATCTTCCCTTTTGGCATTCACTTCCTCCCTGCCCACTATCTTCAACTTTCACATGGAGCTCTCATAGGAAGGAGCTGTGAGGTTCTCAAATGATTCTACTTCAAAAGAGCCAAAGATAAGTAAAATGCTTTAAACATACGTATTAAGTGACCAAAAAGGAAAAAATACCTAATCAGAAAAGATGAAGGCACAGAAAATAGCTTTTCATCTTTTTTAAAAATATTTTTTTTATTTTTAAATTATAGTTGGCATACAATATTATATCAGTTTCAGGTGAACAACATACTGATTAGACATTTATGTAACTTACAAAGTGATTGCCCTGATAAATCTAGTACCCACCTGACACCATACATAGTTATTAAAATATTATTGACTATATGCTATCCTTATGCTATACTTTACATCCCCATAACAATTTTGTAACTACCAATTTGTACTTCTTAATCCCTACCCCTTTCTCACCCTCCCAAATTCCCTTCCATTTGGCAATCATCAAAATGTTCTCTGTATCTATGAGTATGTTTCTATTTGTTTATTTTGCTCTTTAGATTCCACATGTAAGTGAAATCATGGCATTTGTCTTTCTCTGTCTGACTTGCTCCACTCAGAACAATACTCTCTAGGTCCATTCATATGGCTGCAGATGGCAAGATTTCATTTTATTTTATGGCTGAGTAATATTCCATAGTATATATGTACCACTTCTGTTTTATCCATTCATCTATTGATGAACACCAAGGTAGCCTCCATATCTTGACTATTTATTGTAAATAATGCTACAATGAATATATAAATTAACATGTCCCTTTAAAGTAGTTTTTTGAGTTTCTTTAGATAAATATCCAGTAATGGGATAACTGAGTCCTTATTCTCTTGTTATAGCCTTCGTTTTAAAGTCTATTTTGTCTGGTATAAGTATTGCCCCCCCAGCTTTTTGTTTGTTTTCAATTTCATGAAACATCTTTTTCCATCTCTTTTCTTTGAGTCTATGTGTGTCTTTTGATATAAAGTAAGTCTCTTGTAGGCAGATGATGTAAAGGTCTAGTTTTATTATCCATTCAGGCACCCTATCTTTTTTATGATTTCTTTTTCAGATTCATTGAAATATAATAGACAATTAGTTGCTCAAATTTACATTGCACAATTCAATGAGTTTTTTCAATTATAGTTGGCATACATTAATATACCAGTTTCAGTTGTACAGCCTAATGATCAGAGATCCATATAACTCACAAAGTGATCACCCCACTAAATCTAGTACCCCTCTTCCACTTTACATATTTATTACATTATTAACTATCTTATTCATGCTACACTCAACATCTCCATGTCTATTTTGTAACTATCTATTTGTACTTCTTAATCCCTTTGTCCTTATTCGCCATTCCTCCAAACTCCCTCCCATCTAGTAGTCCTCAAAATAGTCTCTTATCTATGAGTTTATTTCCACTTTTGTTGTTGTTTAATTTGTTCTTTAGATTCCACATGTATGTAAAATCATGCCATATTTATCTTTATCTGACCCATTTCATTCAGTGCAATACCCTCTAGTTCCATCAAAGCAATATCTTTTTTCATCCCCTTCTTTTTAGTCTCTATGTGTCTTTTAATCTGAAGTTAGTCTCTTGTAGGGGTCTTTTCTTATTCATTCAGCCACTCTATCTTTTGATTGGAGCACTTAATTCTTTTCCATTTGAGGTACTTGTTGATAGGAATGTAGTTATTATCATTCTTTATTCCTGTTTTTGATACATGTATGTTCTTCTTAAAGAAGTCCCTCCAACATTTCCCATAATACTAGCTTGGTGTTGATAAATTCCTTTAGCTTATTTTTGTCTGGGAAGCTCTTTATCTATCCTTCTACTCTAAATGATAGCTTTGTTGGGTAAAGAATTCTTGGTTGTAGATGATCCTGGGTTTTCATCACGTTGAATATTTTTTGCCAAGCCCTTCGGTCCTGCATAATTTCTTCTGAGAAATCAGCTTCCAGTCTAATGGGTGCTCCCTTGTAGATAACTAACTGCTTTTTTCTTGCTGCTTTTAAGATCTCTCTTTTTATTTAACCTTTGGCATTTTAATTATGATGTGTCTTGGTGTGGGCCTCTTTGAGTTCCTCTTTCTTGGGACTCTTTCAACTTCCTGGGATTGTATGTCTATTTCCTTTGCCAGATGAGGGAAGTTTTCCATCATTATTTCCTCAAATAGCTCTCCAATGTCTTGTTTTCCTTCAGGTACTCCTATGACATGGATATTTCTACAGTTAATAGTGTGCCATAGACTCCTTGAATTATTATTATAGTCTTATCTTCTTTTTTCTTGCTGTTCTGATTGAGTGTCCTTGCCTTTCCCATACTCTATACTGGCAGTTCAATTCTCTTCTTTTTCCACTTTATTTATTCCATCTAATACTCTTTATCTCAGATGAAGTGCTCTTCATTTCTGACTGGTTCTTTTATAATTTCCATTTCCATTTTTATGTTTTTTGTCTCTTTGTGAAAGTTCTCACTGAGTTCATCTACACTTCCCCCTAGTTCATTGAGCATCTTTATAACCAGTGTTTTGACCTCTGCATCTGTTAGATTGCTTGACTCCATTAGTTTTGGATCTCTGTTCTGTTCTCTCATATGGTTTCTGCTTCTTTGTCTTCTCATTTTGGCTGCCTTTTCATGTCCATTTCTATTACTAAGCAAAGCTCTTAAATCTCCTGGTCTGATTAGTGTGGCTTCGTGTGGTAGGTGTCCAGTGACACTGTCTTGAGAGGGGTTCAGCTGCAGGCCAAATTTAGTCCAAGCCTGTGCCCCTCCAGGGCCACCTGTTAAGATTCAGCAAGCAATCTGCAGATGCTGTGCTTACAGTTTTGCCTCAAGAAACCACCCCAGAAATTGAGGTCAGCTGCCTAGTGTGAGTTTTGGCGCTGCTCAGCAAGGAGCACCTGACTCTCCGAGGACACACCTGGATATGGTTGGGTGGGGCCATGAATAGAGGGAGGTGGAGTTTCAAGGAATGTTCTGGGCAGAGAAACCTCTGTTATCTAGTTTGATGACCTCTCAGCTATGGCGGTGCTGCGTTCACAAACTGGGAATGGGGAGGGCTCCATAGAGGAACAATTGATACTGCCTGATCTTCTGCCCAGGAGAGAGCCTCACCTCCGGCCCTTACTCCGACAACTCAGTGTCCTTTTTTAAGTCCTTGGTGGCCCCTGAGCAGCCCACCCAGCGCTAGTGCTCAGAGTGAGCAGGTCTGTCACCGGGAAAGTCCGCTCGTGGACACGGCCCCTATTAAGAGGCATCTGCAGATGCCGCAGCATCTGTCCCACTCAGCTGCTGGGATTGAGCAACCTCACATCCTCGCCCCATCCTACTTTCTCCTGTTGTAGGGTGATTTCTTATTTCTCTCCCTAGTTGTATGGCTTGTTCATCTAGATCTCAGGAAATTTTTCCTTGCTGTTTGCTCTTTGTTTCTGTCACAACTTTGATTTGTTTGTTAGAGGGATGAACAGAGCCTCTATCATCTATGCTATTATTTTACTCCTAACTTTTCATCTTAATATATATAAGCCACCTCGAATCTGTTTGGTCTACTGTTTAGAAACACCAATCTTTTTCTCTACTCATAACACCTTGGGAAATTCTAGCTAAAGGAAAAATACAGTCAATTTCCTGAATTCTTGGCTTTAAGTTGAGAAGAGAGTAGAATGAGAAATGGACAGATCGGAAAGGTCATTTATAACCGATATACCTTTTTTACTGTGTAATGGAAGGAAGAACCATGGCATCAGTAGTGCACGCACACTGATGAAGCCCTGGAATAAAAGTACAGACCCAGATAGCAATGCTTTGCTGTCTGCAGCATGGCCAGGGTAGATGGCGGTATGGGGAGTTCCACCTGCTCTGGTCCTTAAGTGTAGCAGATACGTGGACACCGTACCAGTACCCAGGTAGTTGTTTTCCATCAAGGCCCATGACAGCAGGCCCTGTCCCCTGGCTATCCTTCACTTTAGGGAAGTGATATATTTAGTAAAGGCCATAAAGATTTGGAGTAATGTATCATTTTCAGTACATAGTCTTATGTACAGGATCTTATGGGGCTCTTCTTCCAAAGCTTAGATTCTTAAGGATCTGAAGCCCTTATCCCTGGGCCATCTATGTTTGTCCTATGCTACCAGGAATAGAGCTTTGTGATAGATTGAATTGCTTATTGTTTATTTAAAAAATATTTATTCCTCATCTCCTATATGAAGGTTCTGTTTGGAGCGAAGTGGGGCTTAAGGATCCCTGAGCACCATCAGTGTTCCCAGCAGCTGCCACCACATCATAATGCCCAATACATGGTCTACTGCATAAAGACATGTGAGGCTATACCTATCCATCTAGAATAAAGCTCCTTCAGTATTCCAACAGCTAAGCTCTGTTGTGACGGGCACACCCTCATGAGAGAATAAAGGGAATGACGTGTGAAATACAAACGGTGGGTTTCAGTAGCATCAAGTGTAAGCCAGCAGCCTCTCTAGATGGTGTTACTACCTGATGACCAAGATGCTTAAGGCCAGGTGCCGGGATTCAGCTGTGCTATCTGGAGAGTGAGAGAATAGAGGAGGATGAGGAGATTTTGCGTGTGACAGGTTGTGAAGTTAGAAAGCCAAGGGCTTCTTTGTCCCCACAACTCAGAGTACTTGACAGCTGGAGAAACCTTGATGTCCTTTCATGGGCAGTGCTGCCAAAATGGCCAAATTCTCGTTTGTAAGTTCCCCTTTATGAGATTTTCTGAAGATTCGCAATTAACACTGTCCCTCTTAAGAGAGGGACAATGGATTTTTTGCACCTTGGGTTATATTTTCCTGAAATTGCCCTTTGGTCATTTTGTTTGTACTCAGAGTTCCTAAATCTCTGTTCTTATAGTCTGTCTCTTTGGATGCAGTTACTTTCTATAGATATCTTTCCCCAAGCATGGAGGAGTTACATATTCTTCTTAGTTTTACTTTTATACCTCTTTCTATTTATGATGATGGTCAATGTGAAAACTACATAAAAACAACAAAACTATACCCCAAAGAATAGAAAATATATGTCCAATCAAAAGCTTTACATGAATATTCATAGCATTATTCATAATATAAAAAATGGACATCAACTGATGAATGGATAAACAAAATATGGTATGTCCATATGATGGAATATTCAGCCATAAAAAGGAATGGAGTACTGACAAATACTATGATGTGAGTGAATCTTGAAAATGTTCTGCTAAGTGAAAGTAGCCAGAAACAAAGAACACGTATTATATGATCCCATTCATATGAAATGTCCAGAATAGGCAAATCCAAAGAGACAGGAAACAGATTTAATGGTTGCCAGGGATTAGGCAGAGAGGGGAGTGACTGTTAATAGACACAGGGATTTCTTTTGAGGGGGATGAAAATATTATGGAACTAGTTAGTGGGGATAGTTGCACAACTGCATGAATACACCAGAAAGCATTAGACTGTATACTTTAAGAGGGTGAATTTTATGGTACCTGAATTCTATCTCAATTAAGCTTTTATTAAAAAATAGAATGACACTTTGTTTTCAAAGCCATTTAGATGTCAAAAGACAGAAGATAAAATAGGAGTTTGCACAACATTGTGAATGGACTAAATGTCACCTAATTGCTCACTTTAAAATGGTTAAGTTTATGTTTTGTAAGTCCTACCTATAAATTATTATTTAAAAAAAATATGGAGTTCTTCAGAAATTAGAAAAATCAGGTCTTCTTTCCCTAAAAGTATCTACACATTATTCTCTTTGACATCTCTGTGGCAATCACTGGCTATAGTTAAGAATGGGTTAGGTATAAAACCCTTCTTTGAAAGCCATCTCCTCAGGTACATACATATTTTCTCATAAAACAGTGGTGATCCTCATAGTCTTACAATAAAAGGTTCTTGTATAGCCTAAGCAGTGCGGGGTATGACTTTCAGATGTGGGGCAGAGAACACCTTCATCCTTCTCTCTCCTCGAAGCCCTTGGCCAATCCTGGGCTCCAAGAGAGGTGAGGGGGATAGGAAGAGAACAGATATCAACCAACAAGGAAAATTGAAGGTAGAAAGGAAGTAGGTAGCAGACTGTGGACAGGCTCTTGAAGACCACACGCAGTGCGTCAGCTCTGGAGTGCCTGTCTGCACTGTGTCCTCTTTCCTCACAGTTCATCTTCCCAGGGGTATCACACAGTTGGGCTTGGAGGAGTCACTGCACACAGTCCCTTCATTCTCCACAGACTCTTGATCTGCGCAAATCCTCTTCCTGCCCAAAACCATTCCCTACTTTGCACCATAGTCTGTCAATGGTGCTGACAGAATTGCTTCATTTTTAAGACAAAAACCTGATCACATAGTCTCCTTAGTATGGCTGGGGAAAGCAGAACAAGACAGAATCAGCTCTATACCACAAAGGCCCTTCCTCTCCTCCAGCACATGATGAAGCTTATACAACTGCTCTCAGCACCACTAGAGTTTTTTTGTATGCCCTCCTATTTGCCCGGAAGACCTTTACCAACTCTGTCTGAAAAATCCTGATGGTCCCAAGGCCATCCACACACTGATGTCACTGCATCTAGCCCTCCAGCCCTCTGCTGGCCACCTCCATCTGTGGCAGTGGAAGCATTGAAATGTCTATCCTCACTAGTTTGTGAGTGCTTTAAACTCCAAAAGCCTCATGTGCATTATCTCATTTAATCTTCAACAATGTTTTAAGGTTGATTCTGTTACCCTTGTTTTACAGATGAAAAAATGGAGGACCCAGATGACAGTGATTTGTTAAAGTCTGCTTTCTTCATGACCATTAGGCTATACTGCTCTCAATTCTCCTCATCAAATCACAACCTTAGTTACCTTTTGGGACTAACATTAAAAAGAAGTGCACAGGTGAGAAAATGGCCTCAACACAATGAACTTGATCTCACAGGCTGACAAGGGGAATGTGAATTAAAAGAACAATGAGATCATAGTTTTTCCTGTTCATAAAAATCATAAAAAGTTTCAGAAATCGAGCAGTGGGCAAGAATGGAGGAAACAGGCCCTCATAGACATTACTTTTGGAATTGTAAATTTTTTTACACTCTTTGAAAATTAATTTAGTAATATCTTTTAATGTTAAGGATAAAAAACCAATAGTGCAGCTACTTTGGAAAACACTGGCATTTCAGCAAAAAGGTTAATTTAAACACAGGGTTACTATATGACCTAGCAACTCCATTCCTGGATACATACCCCAAATTTGAAAACAGATGTTCAGACAAAAGTTTGTCCACAAATATTCCTAGCAGCATTGTTTAGCCAAAAAATGGAAAGAATATAGTATCCATCAATTGATGAATAAATAAATTGTGGTACATCCATACAAGGAAATATTCAGCCATAAAAAGAAATGAAGCGCTGACACATGCTATATCAAGACTGACTACCCACCTTAAATGCTGCAAATCGAGTTGACCTGAGTGATATAACCCAGTTCATCACATTTCACAGAATCAGGCAGCTCACAGGAGTGAGCACTAGAGGCCACATCCAAAAGGGACTTTGGAAGCAAGAGGACAGTTTGTTCAACACAAACAATCTGACCTGCCAACAGAGACACTTCATATCATTGAAGTATTGAAGAGAAAACCAGTTCTCCTGCCTGTAAACACAGTGTACTTTGCCAGCCTCCTCTGAGTCATGTGGGCCAAGGGGCACAGCTGTGGGGTCCATCGTTGTGTCTAGAGACACACCCACTGAGCAGAAAGGAAGTCCCAAAGCTGCCAGCATGCTAAGCTGAAACAGCACACAAATACTAGATCAAAATCAATTCAGAAAGTTGAATTTTGTGGTATGCAAATTATATCTCAGTAAAAAAAAAAAAATATATATATATACATATATATACACATACATACATATATACATACATACAGTTGAGAAGGTCCTAGTTTGATTCCTGGGAAAAAAAGAGCTGACTGAGCTAAGCATATATGTTTACAATTTGTATCTTTTTCTTTTTAAAGTGATGTTCCAGGCAACGGCTTTAGGTGGCTTCTGTATCTGTAAAGTGTGCCACCAAAAGACAGTCCATGAGTAACCAATGGGACCTTTCACAGGGTGTGTCAGCAGTGCAAAGAGTTCTGGTTCTAGGTGGCATGACAGGGGTCAGTGAAAGCCTGAGGCTGGTTCCACTCCACAAGCTATGCCCACAGTGGGTTTAGTGAAAAGTGCAGCAGTTCCAGAGAAAGAGAGAGGAATCTACAAGCCATAAAGCAATTGTGTGGCATGTTTCAGTTATCAAGAAAAAAGCATACCCTGGTTTTGGAGAGCATCTGTGAAGAAGAAGCTGTGAAGGGCAGCCTTGGTGAGCACTTCCAGGACCTCCTGGCCCAGCACACATGAGGAAGACACACATACCAGAATGGTTTTGGGGAGACCCGAGTTATTTTCATTCTGCATTTGCAGGGTGACATCAGTCACTGTCAGCCAAATCTCCCTTTGCTCCAGAAGAAGGAAACTGTTTAGCTACAAGACACAGTCAAGACTATTAACTTAATAGCTATTCTTATATCCAAAATTATTTTTTAAAAAGCAATAATCTTAGATGACTATCATTAACATTATTAGGTATCATTTCAACAAGTATTTTAAAACATACAATAGACTTTATATGTCTTGGTCACTAGCTCCTATTGACATGGCTGTGCCTTATGAGCCCCAATCTTGTACCTGTTTAAAGGCCTCCTTTGCTGGGATATATTCTGCAATTGTATCTGCTGACATGCCCTTCCTTGGTACTACTCTACTTGTCTTCTGACCTACTCAGGGAAAATTCATTGTCTTTGCCTCCTGATCCCATGTTTGTATACAATAATGATAGTTACCACTTTGTTTTCTATTTAGTACATATACATTCTTCTCCCCCGCTAGATGTAAGTTTCCTAAGGGTTAGAAATTGTTATAAACTGAATGTTTATAACCCCTCTTCTTTCCTCCACCCAAATTCATGTGTTGAAGTCCTAACCTCTGATGTAATGGTAATGGGAGTTGGGGCATTTGGGAAGTAATTACATCATAGGAGTAGAGCTCCCATGATGGGATTGGTGCCTTTATAAGAAAAGACATGAGAGAACTTGCTTCCTCTCTCTGCTCTCCATGTTGTAAGGATACTAGGAGATGTCCTTTCGTGAACCAAGAGGAAAGCCTTCACCAAGAAGCTGACCAAAATGAGAGCCAGATTTCTCACTGTTTAATAAATATGGAAATAAGAAACCCTAGAGTCAATTCTAAGATCTAGAGTTGGAGTTATTGGAATAAATAATGGAGATATAGACTAGATAGATAGATATAGATAGATGATAGATAGATATAGATGATAGATGATAGATAGATAGATAAATAGATAATAGATAGATGAATGATGATGATGAGAGAGAGAGAGAAAGAGAGAGAGAGAAAGAGAAATACAGATGGATTTATCTGTGTGTGTACATGAGTATACCTACATACACTTCCTTTCTCTGTACATTGAGATGGCCTGGAAGCAATGATAAACCAGTAGCAATGAACTCATCTTATACCCAGATTTTGGCTTCTAAATGCCATTCTCTATTAAAATCAACTAGGGCTCCTGAAAAGATAGCTGATTTTAGAGCAAAGAAAGCACAAGATGAGTCTAAAACATCTTATTGTGTCAGAAAGTAAGGAAGTACTTGAAGAATGATGGGAACATATCCAAAAGACACAAGAGCCAGCTCAAAGCTGGGGAAATCTGAGCATCAAAACAAACAATAGAAACAGATTCTAATCCCCTGAATAAAAATATACACTGGTCCATACTGATATAAATAAGTGAATACATAAATCAGAGAAATGAAAAGACTAATTATAGCCAAATGCCAACTATTTAATGCAGAAGAAATGCTAGAATTAGATAATTACCATTTGGCCACTATCAGAGTGATAATTCAGGCAAGAATCATTTGCATGTTAAAATGAATGGGTAAAAGTTTGATAAGAAATAGGATATTTATATAGTCTCAATGTATCTTCCCACAAAATATTTTTAGACAGTTATTAATAATAATTATGAAATATGTATTAGTTATCTTTAGAGTGGAGAAACCTGGAAAATACCACATTAATCAACTGATAAACTATCAAAGCACTTGGATAAATCAACTGTATGCCTCTTGAAATGAACACAGTATTTTTATGTGGTGTTCCTGTAAAAAATGCATAACTTGAACCTATTCTTGAGGTAATATCAGGCAAATCTAAATGGAGGGACATTCAATAAGGTAACTGGCCACTGTTCCTCAAAACTGTCAAGGTCATAAAATATAAGCAAAGATGAAAAAATGTTCCATTTGAAGGCAATCCGAGAGACATGACAACTAAGTATAACACATAATCCTGTACCGAACCATGGAATTATTAACAATTTTGGGGGGAAAAATGGCAAAATCACATTTTTAAAAATGGTAGATATCTCAGGAAGGGCAAAGATTTATTTCTACAAGATTATCTGAAGTTGAGAGTTCCTCTGACAGTCTTCAAAGATTTTAGATATTCTTTGTTAATACCCTGGATTTGGCTTATTGTCTCTTTTTCAATCCCTTGATGAAACCAAATAGTCTAATTTCCTTTGAAATTAACAAACTATCTTTACCACTGGGTTATGAACAAAGTCAGTGACAATAGTATCCTCTGTAAAAAGACACAAATAATTAATTCAAAGCAGTACTTATCAATTATTGCTAAAATTTTATTAAAAACAGATCTTTCTACACAAAATGGCAAAAAATGGTGTTTAACCTAAACCACACACATTATAAAAAAAAAACCTCAAAATCCATCATGGACTCAATGTGAAATTATAAATCGTCTATAAAATCACATAAAAGATAAACTTTGGGACCTAGGACAAGGCAAAGAGACTTGACTCATCTTAGACTTGACCACAAAAGTGGGATCTACAAAAGAAAAAGTTGATAAATTTGATCACATAAAAATTTAAAACTTTTGCTCTGCAAAACTCTTGTGGAAAGTATAAGGAGCCAAATTACAAACCCTGAGATACATTTACAAATTGTGTATCTGACAAAGGCTTTGTATATAGAATGTATGAAGTACTTTAAAAACTCAACAGTAAGCAAACAAACAAATAAACAAACCAATCAGAAAATGAGCAAAAGACATATACAGACATTTCACCAAAGAGGATGGCAAATAAACATCTGAAAAAATGTTCAATATTATTCATTCTTTGGATGAATCTATGGAGAATTATGTTAATTGAAAATAGACACTCTCAAAAAGAGCTGTTATGAGTTGAATTGTGACCCTCCAAAGAGGATCCTATTGAAGTCCTAACTCTAGTACCTCAGTATGTGACCTTATTTGGAAATAGGGTCTTTACAAATTTAACCAAGTTAGGATACCATTACAGTGGGTCTTAATCTAATATGACTCTTGTCCTTATAAAAAGAAGAAATATGACGAGGGAAGACCATGTGATCAGACACAGGGTGCAGATGGTTATGAGGCTGGAACGATGCATCTACAAGCCAAGGGAGGCCAAGGATTGTCAGCAAACACCAGAAGCTGGAAGAGGAAAGAAAGGAATCCTTTCTAGAGCTGTCAGAGGGAGCATGGTCCTGCTGACACCTTGAGAAAGGCATTTCCATTGTTTTAAGAAATCTCATTTTTGGTACTTTGCATAGCAAGCCTAGGAAACTAATACAATATAAACTGCAAGGTTATATTTATGTAACCATCATAAAATAACACAATTATAATGATAAGAGCAGATTAGTGGTTGCTAGGGGTTGGGGATGGGTGTGGCTATAAGGGAAACATGAGGGAGTCTGTGGTACAGTTGAGTATATTGGTTGTGGTGGAGGTTATGCAAGGCTACACATGTGACAAAATTGTATAAAGGTATACATGCATGTACACACATACATGCACATAACTATGGTGAGATCTGAATCAGCTCCATGAATTGTGCCAATATCAGTTTCTTGATTTTGGTATTATACTGTGGTTATCGTGGGTGTGGTATGTGGCAAGGAGGAGGGTGTGTAGAAACTTCTAATATATTTCTTTACAATAAACTGTGAACCTATAAATACTGTGAATCCAAAAATTTTGAATAATCAAAATAAAAATTAAGTACAAAAAAATCTTTCACTTTCATGACTTAGTTATTAGTATAATGGAAATACAACTGAATCTTTTTCAATAACTCAGGTTCTTTTAGTGACTCATGGTGCTATTCTAAAAGTCAATTGTCAGTATAGAACGTGTAGGCTTAACCATAGAGTGCACTGACCAAGGACTTAGCTTATTTCAATTCCTCCCTGAGGAAGTTGGATTTTGGTGATTCTTTCCCACAAAAGCAGAATACCAAGTATTTTAGTGAATCGAGGAATCTGTCTGGTTGGGCTCTAAGTCCTTGACTGTTTACTAAGTACTATCAAACCTTCAGTATACATCCCCACAGAAAGCCATGCTTGCAGGCAGGCTGTACCTGAGCTGATGGGAGCTTGTTTCTTGGCAGAACGCTTAGGACAAGAGGGGACCATTGTTATCAGCCCTGATGTAGGGCTCCCTCACGAAGTAAGTCAAATGGCCTGCAGTTTGTCTCTCTCTGCTCTAGGGATCCCCTTCAGAGGGATGGATGGTTGAGATATGGCTATGGTGTTAAGCATTTGACACCTGCTTTCTTTACCCTCTACTTCTGGTCTCAGCTGCAAAGCTGTGGGCACATTAGGCTCTGTGGGCAGTAGCATGTGGTGTAACAGCCACAGATTGATATTTGTATTACTGAGGACAGCTTTTTATCTGCAATGTAAATGGCAGCTGCACAGTGAACCACTGCCTGATATCACATCCCTACAACCTGAAATGTGCTTTAGAATAATAGGATTATGCCGGGTGCCAGATGTGTTTTAACACACTGACTTTCCAGCAGACAAGGGGCAGAGGAATGCACAGTCAGCCTTCAGTTTGTCTCAGACTTAGAAACTAATAGACACATCAGGTGCCCAGACCTTGTCTTCACTGAGGGCCTGTCCCCCTGCCTGTTGAGCCAGATGGTGCGATGGCTCACAAGGAGCACTGTTGAGCGAATAATGTCAACTACTCTTTTCTTCCTTAGAGGAAGCATGAATTAGCTGTCAAATGACTAAAAGGTGAACAGAGAAAAGGAAAATAGAACTGGACAATGGAATGTTCTTTATATTTCTCAGGTGACTGAGACATGGATGTTCCTCTATGATCTAATGTCCATCAGAAGCTTCTTGCAGAACTTATATCATGCGTTGAACTGGCCAAGAACATCTCTTCCCCTTGTTTACTTGTAGCTGATCTGTTGAGTGGCAAGGAAGCAAACGACAAACTCCTCTAGCCCACCACTCCCTAGAACTGCCCACGGCTCACAGGAGCCACAGGGTTTACTTCAGCTCTCAGAACCGTTGAAGAGTTCTGAGAAGTGGCTGATCTCAATGCTGAGATTTCTACTTTTACCCCATAAATGAGGTTTCAGCTCTTCTTTCCTTTATACCTATGTGTATTTTACACGATTAAGTTTCATGATAACCCTATTTGTACAGATAAAAATTACAGCAAGTTAATTGACTTGCTCAAGGTTACATTTTTTAGCAACAAAGTGTAGTTTAAACTCAGAGAGATAATAAAAAAGCATTTCTTCAGGGGCTTTATAGCTACTAAATGCCCTCCATTGCCCACACACAAGGTGTTTCCATTTTTTGCAGTGTCACTACCTTCCTAAAAAATGTCCATGCCATGCACATACCATGTCATGGGAGAGCATGGACTGACCTGGGTATCCAAGCTGGGCCCAACAGCCCAAAGTGTGTCAGAATCCACTCTGAACCATGAGTTGTGCATGTATGAGACTGCATCCCTGCACGACCACAGGCTAAGTCTGGGGGTTGAAGGAAGGGTCTTTCACTGTCAGTCTACAGTGGTTCCTGCCTATCTAGAAATCCCACTTCATCCTCTATTCCCAGGATCTGTTGCCCTCTGAAATCAGCTTGCTTGGTTATTATTGCTTATGTTCTTACAAGAATGCCAGCCTTTTGAGAGCCGGCTCTGTGTGTTTGTTTTCTGTGGAACCCTTAGCACCCAAATGAGGGTCTGGCACAAAAGAGGTGCTTAATCCTTGGATGAGAGAACAAAGGTACGTGGGTCTAGGCATGCTGTGCTGACTCCTCTCCTAGTGTAACTCTCCAGTACTGCATAGTGAAGTCATACACAACACTGGCACCTGTCACATACAGCAAGTTATCCCTTAATGCTTCCATTTGAGAATTTTTCAGAAGCCCTGATTTTTCTTTTAAGAAACTCATGGCTTCTAAAAAGTTTTCTTCTACCTAATCTTACTTGTTCATTTAATTAATCAGAATCTATGCTAGTTCAAAAAACAGTTTAGACATAATTTAAGAAGAAAAAAGAATGTCTCGTAGAAGGTAGCTTATGTCACCTTATATCCTCATACATCCAAAAGACAACTCTGAAGGAATTAAACTTTTGCCTTGATATTGAAATGCATTTCTTTCAAAGAGGTTTGGTCCACTAGAGTAGATATTACCAAATGTCCAGGAGATCATTAACAAAGTAATAGGAGGCATGAAACCTTGAGATCCTAAAAAGATTAGATAATCCGTGATTAAAATGTATCATTATGCTGGTGAGATGGTAAATGGGGCAGTCACTTTGGTAAAGTTTGGCAATGATTCAGCAATCCCACCCAAGAAAACCAAAAACATGTTCATGCAAAAATTGTATATGAATGTTTACATCAGTATTGCTTATGATGGCCAGAAAGTGGAAACAACCTAACGTCTATCAACTGATAAATGGATAAATTTGGTATAATGGAATATCAGGCAGCCATAAAAAGGAATAAAGTAATGACACATGCCACAACATGGGTGAACCTTGAAAACAGTATGCTTAGTGAAAGAAGCCAGATAGAAAAGGTCACAGGTTGTACGCTTCCATTTGTATAAAGTATTCAGTATATGCAAATCCATAGAGACGGAAAGCAGATCGGTGTTTGTCAGAGGCTAACAGGTATGGGGTTTCTTTTTGGTGTCATAAAAATGTCCTGGGATTAGATGTTGATGATGGTTCCACAACTTTGTGAATATAAAAACCAATGAATTGTATACTTTTAAAAGGATAAATTTTATGGTACATAAATTACATCTCAATAAAACTATTATTTTAAAAGTATAATTAACTTAAGATAATGGTCTCCAGCTCTGCTTAATAATTTTGCTACAAACACTGTCTCTCTTCCCTTTCCTAGCAGCTCTCACCCAAGCAAATCTCAAAGCTGCCAAGAAACAAAAGGCTGAAGACTTCTGCAATCAAATAGTAATGCTATCATCTTTACTGTAAAGCTTACACAAGACCCATAAGCAGGACGAGGGCTGGTAAAAAAAGAGGAAAGAGAGATCGAGGGAGTTAGACAATCCTCAATCTCCTTTCGGTATACCTGCTCTTCTTTTTCCTAAATCAAGACAAGCAGGATATAGAGCACTAGTTCCATGTTCCTCTCATGTGTGTGCCCCAGTACACTCCGGGTGAGCCATACATGCTGCTGCCTGAATCACCTCTGCTGACTCATGCGAAGTAGGTCTATGGCCCTGGACAGGCTGGACAGGCAGAGACTGTTTGTGTGCTGATGTTTAATGTTTATGGAAGCTAAGAAGAACATGGTTTAGAATACCAAGAAAAATATATCACTGTCACCTGAGTCTACATAAACATCTGCATAAAGATGTGGACAGCTTTCAGAACAGGCTGTCCTCATTGATGGCTGAATTTTGAGAGGTGATTTCAGTTTTAAACCTTCTATTGTGATGGTGCAAGGTATTGTAAAACAATACATATTGTAAAACAGCTTTTCAATAATACTCCTGGGATGATGATATTCACTACTTGCTGGGTCCACACCTCAGCACCCGTGTGTAGATTTTCCTTCCCCAAGGTTATGTAGCCAGGAAAGGCATCAAATCAGTCTCTGATCCCAGAGACCATTTTCTGCTAAGAAAATCCACAAACACCTTATAGATATGAGAAATTACTAAACATTTCTTAAGGCTAGTTCACTGAACTTCAGGAAAAAAACTTTTCAAATTGTACATAGAGAAACTAAAAGAAGGAAATAAACACATATTTGAAATAAATCCTTTGTCACTATTCTTTTGAATCACTGTTTAAATTTATATAATTATCAAAGATAAAGTTGTAACTCTGGAATACCTCATATTTTACAGGATATCCTTCCTAATCTCAACTATTTCCTCAAAATTTCGGACATATATGACTTTGTATAAAACAAGTTCTTTGCACATTTCTGTTCTGCCTCAGCAGGAAATTATACACACACACTCGGTTGCATGCGAAATAAGGAACTCCTGCTACATATTGCTGTCTGGAACTTTGCAAACAGTTCTTGGTCTTTTCTCGTGTCCCAGGTGGTACTTATTATTTCAAAAGTGTCACATGATCTACTCACTCACCAGAGTATAGGAAGGAACACTCATATTTCCACACAAAATCTGTCAGCTCATATTTCTTGACAGATACAAAATATTTTTTACCAAATATCTTACAAGTGTGCTCTGATACTTGAAAAAAATTTTTGCCTCTTTGCAACCTATTCTATTATCGTGAATTCACATATCAAGTAGCTGCTCTTCATATACTCTTTCAAAGACTGAATCTGTTAATCTTATCTAAATAATTTACATTGACATGTCAAATAATGAGGAAGAAAACACAAAATAACTCCCTTTACCAAGTGACTGGGCTTCAACCTAATTAATAAATCAACTGCACCACTGCATGGATGGCTTTACAGAGAAAACTGTGGTGATAGAAAGACAGCAGCACAGGACCTTTTCCACTCACTACCTGGGCAAGAAGCAAGGTTAGTACCTAGTTCTGAAACTGGCATTTCTGAGCATATATCTCATTGGAGCAGCAGGCTGAAGTGGGGGAGGGGGTCGGGGGTGGTTCTCATGTCTTCCCCCAATCCCCAACCCCGCCCAGTCACAGAGAGTAACAGAAGGGAAGGGATAATGCTTTATTTCTTAATAAACCATTAGGCTCCCCACCCTGTACCCCCCAACACCACCCCTTATACAATCAAGCTAGACTATGCTTCAGGATGCCATACTAGAAGCAGAATTTGCTTTAGAGTCAATTGGAAGTGTGTTTAGAGTAAAATATTTACTGTTGAGCTTTATTTCCTCATCTGTTAAATGGATAAAATATTTGCTCTGAGAAGTTATTTTGAGGATCACACACAGTGTATTCACCCAGCATGGCATATGGCATATGATAAATGGTAGCTCCACCATTCAACTTCTTTTGCATTTTCCTGTTTCCCTTGGTGCTCCAGTTATTCTCATTTACAGGTTCAATATTTCCTTTAAGAAAAATATATTCAGATGAAAAAAGTATCTATGTGTACAAAGCTAAAAATAAAAGCCCACTGTCCTAACTCTGAAAGCAAAAGGAATATCCACAAACCTAAAGAGGCTTAAAGTTTATTTAGATTAGTCCTTTTATTTTCAGACAAATTAGGGTCCAGATTTACTGGTATTGGTAGCACAGCCAGTAGTATAATTCAGGTCTTCCAATTTCAAGTTATGACTCTTTCTACTATATGCAGAATGTCCACTGGGGTGTACTCAAATTAGAGAACACCATAGCAGCAAAATAAGGGGATGCAGGCAGTGCAGATACACAAAAAATTCTGCAAAAAGTAATGTCAAGAGAAAAATACATCAGAACACAAAAACAACACATACACAATATTAACAACCAAGGCAAGTTGATGTTCAAGTATTGATTATCAGAAGAAGGGATACCATCTTGAAGAGTTCTTTATTTAAACTTCCCTTATTGTTTTATTGTTGTATGCTTCCCTGTACAACTGTCAAAAAAGATTTAAAAAATAAAACTACTGTTAAAGGGCAATAAAAAGATTTAATTCTGAATTAAAATACTAATGGTAAGAAACACTGGCAGAAAAAAAAAATAAACCAATAGAGAAAACACAAAATGCACTTCTAAACTGATTAAGGGCTTGAATTAATAATATGGGGCTCCTTTAGGAGGAGCTTCCTTTTGCTTCTTTGTGTGTCCTTGGTTTCAAGATTTATTACATTCTCTTTCAGTGACATTTTATTCTTGTAAAAACTTAGGTGAAGCCACCAGGAACAATTTTATTTTTCAAAATCATGAAGGGATTCTTAAGAATGTCCTTCTTAAAAGAGGGTTTTCAACCATGACAATTAGCAAAGAGATTCTGGACCGCAAACCCTAAGGGAAGTATGTGACTCTAAAAGGGTGGCCTTTTTGAAGAGGGAAAACCAAAGGAAGGAAATTACTACTGAAGTTTCTTACCCAAGGAGAGCTCTTACCACTATATATTTTCCTGTTAAAAGAGCATCTGAAATGATTCCTCAATGATAACCTGAACCCAACCCAGTTAACTTGTGCTGAATAATTCCTTCTACTGCACTTCTGTACACTCTGGGTCACACTCAGCAGGAGGGAAGGTGAGGGTCTCCACAAGAGACTGAACGCCCTGGTGCCCACTGGAGCTTGACCCTGACCAGTTTTGTCACCCTGAGCGAATCACCCTCACCTCAGTTTCACACCCTCCTCTGCAGGAAGGGGGTGAGAACAGAGTCTACATACGAGAAATATGATGGTGACCAAGAAACGGCTCCTACGCTCACAGAGCCTAACGATCAGCATGCCAGTCTGAAATACTGGCCACTAGGCATTCTCATAAACATCAACAATTTACTGATTGTCTACACCAAGGATCCCCAAACTCCTGACCAGATCAGTGGCCTGTTAGGAAATGGGCTGCACAGCAGGAGGTGAATGGCACAGCAGGAGGTGAGTGACACGCAAGGAGCGAAGTTTCATCTGTAGTTGCAGCTGCTCCCTAGTGCTAGCATCATTGCCTCGGCTCCACCTCAGATCAGCAAGCATTAGATTCTCATATGATCACCAGTCTCTGGTGCCAAAAAGGTTGGGACTGCTGGCTACACTGTGACAAGGGGTGCAACAGTGACCAGAACAAGTTCTGTATGTCAATAAGTCAGTGTGATTCAGATCTGGGCAGCCCAGCACATGGCACAGGCCAGTGTGGGTAAGCCATCCCAATGCTCCTCATACAAGTGTTGATGTTTGTATATTACAAAATAAATAAATAAATAAATAAATAAATAAATAAATAATAATAATAAATAAATAAATAAAATAATTGAACATAGTCAAACTTAAACTTCTGGTGTCACTCTTATTTACATTAAAATATACCTCTCTGGTGGGAATCCCACACAGCCCTGGATACGGGCACTGAAGCACCATTATCATTGGGTGCCCTGGTGGAGAAGGGGAGGGGGTGACGCAGCAGTAACTGTTGCAGGAGATGAAGGAGGCAGTGCCAGGTAAAAGTGCCAGGAGTCTTAATGAAGGAACACAGATGACTGGCCTGTAAGGGAAAGGTGAGGCTTAAATAAGGCCCAGGAGAAAAGTAAAGTGTTCTAGGCCCAGGAAATCGTACATGCTCTAGTGGGGGGTCCAAAGGCCACAAGTACAGCAGCTAGAGATTGAGAAGAGGGCTTCTAAAGGACTTTGTTTTCCTGACCATTAGGTTAGTTTTTGAGCATATTGACTAAACTTGGCTTTTAGTGTAAATTTATCAGCACTTCATCTGCTACCTTGGAAACAAAAGCTGTTATTTAAACAATAAACTATTTATTGGATCATTCTCTGAAATGCAACTCCCTCCCAAGTACCCAATAGGTTATTTTTTCATTAAAGCTAATCAGACAGCAGTGCTCTCCTTATCTCCATACCTTCTCCCAAGGGAGGCAAATGGGTGTTTAGACAATGAAAGCTGTCCTCCCTCTATTCGTCATCATTCTAGTCCTTAGCCCCAGGCCTTTCTTGTTCTCCTTAGCATTCCTAAATCTTAACTACCCTCTGAGCCTCCCTCAGTGGTGGTGGCTATCGGCTACAGCTTTCTCTATTAGGCACTTGCCAGATGGTGCCTTTTTAGGTCTCCTCCTGGGATCTCCTGCTGGTCCACAAGCTCTTGGAAGAAGCGGTCTATTTTATTTCTTGGCATCTGCCACAGCTCACTAGAACTGCCTGTAGGTGCCAGAAATTCAAAATCAACTGATAACTGGTTCTTTGCTTTTCCCTCAATTGCTGCAGAAGTTTCCAAATTAATAGCCCTGCCCCAATCTCTCTCCCTTTATGTCAAATCTACTATAGGTACAACAGTAGGATAATCTTAACCTCACTTTCATTTCTATTATCTCTTCTTTTCTCCTCCCAAAAATTCATAGTGGCCCTAACTTTCTCTTGTTCCAATGCAGAATCCCTAATAATAGAATTTTAAGGCTTTATCTAGCTGACTTTATACCTCAGTATATTCTGGTCTAGAATAAATCCCAAAAATCTAGCACAGAGCTTAATTCTACAGCAACTAGCCAGGGACATAACACTAACAGTTACTAAATATTTATAGACTAAATCAGTGAATTATCTTTTCAATAAACTCTTTCTTCTTTTTTTGCATACATCTTCCTTAATCTCGCTTTTATGTTTTCACAGGTAACATTTTACCAATTTGAAGAGAACTTTTCCTTATGCCAGATCAAGATGTTTAAAGCATTTGTTCTCACTCACTTCTTTCATAAAACCTTTTGAGATCAGCCAGTTAAGATATAGTTACTTAAAGCATCAATTGCTCTGATACTAGTGCCTACCTAGTTTTCTGTTCTAAGGGGTACAATTCAAGGTCAAAGCTGGTATGAATTGCTTCCTTGTCATTCTCAGTACTCAGGTGGAGCCCTCTGTGTACAGTGAGTACTAATTAATGCTCTGCAATAAAATCTTCTCCAATACTTTACTCTTAAAGGGCTATTCAAGAGATCTAAATAAAATAGTACCTAAAAATTGATATTTTCGACACAGAGGTTTTGAACCAAAAGATGTTCCCCTCCCCCACAAAAAAATTTGATAGCTATATTTTCCATATCAATAGGGTTAACATATTTCAGGAAATTTCTTTTATTCCCTTCAGTATTGCCTTATCACATAAAAATTAAAAAAAATACAATAATCAGCAATAAAAAGATAAAGTTCATACATAGAATGACATCAAAGTAATGTGACTTTTCTACTTGTTTGACCTACTAAACTGTTGCACAGGCCACTCAAGAGGACAAAGTTCAGAGGACACTCCTTAGGAGAAGTCACTGAACAAACAGCAAGGAGTGTTCCAGAGAGGAGAAGAGCATAGGCAGAACTCCACATTCTGCTTAGCGAGCATGCTTCAGTGTTATTTTGAAAATGGTAGTTTTTTCCTTTAAATCCAGGCTATTTTTCTGACTCTTCTTACTTTAACCAGTCAGTACAAATACTCAACTTCAAAAATATGTCACAGAAAACACAAAAAATATGACAGCTGTTTTTCTGTAAGCCTTCCCAAATGAGACAGGTGGATAGAGTGGTGCTCCCTGCACAGTGGTCCAACAGCATGTTTGTCTGACTTGATGGCTCTGAGGTCATCAGTCTACTTCAAAGGGAGTAGTGATTTTTCATTACAATAACCATGGACCAGATGAAATTTGGTAGCCAAGATCTATAAGACTCCACGATTTAGACTAAACATACAACTATCTTCCAACTAGCAAAAAAGTTATATTCTGTATTAGATATTGAAATTATATAATTATAGTTAATCATTGCAGCTTGAAGTAAGTACATTTTGTTAAAGTTTATGAGAGTTGCTAAGAAACATCATAATTTGAGGGGGGAAAAAGACAATTTGTGTTTACTGGGCCACTGGTGGATGACTGACAAATGATGATACCATTAATAGGCAATTATAACTCCTAGCATCCCAAAACTATTTAATAATTTGTTTTGAAGAAATATAGCTTCCAAAAGAGCAAAAAGGCAATCTAAATATTTATTTGGATGGCTACATGCCAAAATAAAATTAAACACATAAGATAAATAAATTAATGTCAAGCTAAAACACAAAACAAAAAAAAATCATCAGATATTCAGTCACCAACTTAAAAAAGGTGTGGCCTTCAAAAGTTTATAAATGAATGATTTGAAATATTCAGTGCATTACACATGGAAAAAAATTCATTTCCTGTGGCAATGTTGTACAGCTTCCATTTTAACCCACCAAAACGAGATTAAACATTAGGTACACACATGGATGTAGAGCATCATGGTAAAAGAACATAAACTCTATAGAGCCAAAGACCACCTAATTCCAGTCCTGGCTGTCACTCACCAGTATTATTTCCACAAGAAGTTACATCCTGCAATCTCCAGCACGAAGTGTATCTCTCGGTATGGAGCAGTCTCCCCTGGGCCTGGGGTAGACCTGGAAACCTGACAGCCCAAACAACTGCTGCCCCATAAAGAAGCTCTCCTGAGATGGGAGTATACTTGTATCCTGGTGTGCTCAGGAGGGAGGCTCATGTGTAGAGTTCATGTCAAGGAAGAAAACCTCCTAAATGGCCCCGATGGAGTTAATGCTGTTAGGTCACTGCCATGGCAGCAATATCTTTTACCATAACTACATTTAGTCTTTTCAGATACTTTTGATTCTGAGGACTAAAATGAGGTTCAGTCTCACTAAAAAATAAGGTTCATATGACCCAGTGAAGCTTTTCACATGTCTTGGTATGCTTTCCAAATGTCTGGACAACACCCCTGCCCCTACCCCACTCCAATCTATAAACTGATTACATTATAATATGGCCACCCTTTTAGAAACAAAAGGAAGCATTTGTTACAAGGCAAATCTACATAGAGCAATAAAATATTCCTGTATCTACCCAGTGCTTACAAGAGATCTCTCTATTAAATATATATCTTTCAGGAAAACAACCACTTGGGCAAAGCTGTCCACCATTGGCATAGTGCCATATGAAAGTCAGATTAGACATAGAGTTGAAGGTCATGGGACAGCTGACTGTCTATAGAAGTCAGTCAGGAGAAATGCTCAGTAAATGTTCACAATTTAGAATGATGGCTGGAATGGTGATTATGCAAACCACCGAAAGATGCTATGAATAACTGCTTCAAAATCAGAATATCATATCTTCATAATGGGTTTTTTCTCCCTCAGATATTGTTATAAGCTCAGATGTTACCATAATTAAACAAAACATTAACATCAAGAGAGTTAAAAATAACACAATATTTGAGGAGTGGTTATAATAAGATTGAGAAAAATCCCAAATTAGTGGTTCATGGTAATTCTCTATGTGACTGGATAGTTCCATTAAAAACATTTCTTCTTTTCCCTAAATCATGGATTAAGACTATTATTGTAAATGTAAAAGTCACAGTTTGGACTATATATATACACCATTCCACCTCTGCCTATCCAAAACAACATTTTAGGGTGAGATGCCATAAAACTTGACAGAGAACAAAGCATTCTTACTATGAAAAGCAAAAATATGTGATAACTTCAGAGTTTCACTTATGCTTATAAGATGTCTTTTCACTAAAGTATATTTTCATTTACATTAACTGACTCATACAAGGCTGCCTTATTGTTAGAGTTAAGAAAACATACAGAAAACACATTTTTAGAATTAAAATACATGTAACATTTTAAAATCTTAATTTTATAAAATTATGAATCACTAAACTTGTATAATTGTTATCGTTGTCAATTATTATTTTTTCCTCAGAAGTACTTTATGGGCTCTACTCAACCCTTGGTCTTATGTTACAGGCAACTCTAGGATCCTCATTTAAAAATAAAATTATAGATAAAAGACTAATAAAAGAACCAGCCATTGTAGTCAATTGGATGCTATTACAGTGTGTCCTCACCTTCCTCTTGTGGCCTTCTATGGAAACTTCATCCCTGCCAGTCTGCCAGATTTCCCTTCCAACTGTCGGTGCTTCAAGATGGTGCACTCTGAGTGCACTTCACCGAACATTCCACAAAGCATCTTGCATGAGAAGGCAGACTCTACAAAAAAAGCATGCACATTTGGTCTTTTAGGAGACACTTTTTGATTCAATAGAGAGATCAAGATTTCCTTCTCCTTCACTAGAAATCTATGGTAGTCATCTTCTTAAATGGATGAATCAGGGTAAGTAAACTTGAATTTAAACATGCACTTTTTAGATTTGTACATGCCAGTTTTTGATCACTATCCACAAAACACAGGAGATGGAACTTCTCTTTTGGGATAAAACTAAACCTTAAGCCTAATGAGGTTTAAAATCACACAAAGAAGGCCACCCTTTCAAATCAAATATAATACTGTTGCCCAGAAACAGAGCATCTTCTTCTCCATGTTTATCCTATCTGCCATAACAGGTAATATATTTTGTATAAATGCTCAACACTGAGAAGAGTTTCAGTGTAACACTATGATGATAATAACAATAACATTTGATGAGAATATGTTCCTTTTCTCTGAGCAGATACATATTTACAGAAATGCATATCTCAGCAGGATAAAAACTAGTGTCCCAACTGGCAGCAACATAGACCTAATAGATATCCAGTGACATGATGGGATTACCCCCAATTTTTAAGTTCAAAGGCCAATATTTATAAAAACCTGTATATGATTGAATTTTCAATCCTTCACTTCATAATTCAGGTAAATGAAGTCTTATTTATCATGAAATGAAACATTCTCAGAAAATATTTCTTGGAGCCTGAAAAAAATTTAGTAAAATAACACCACTGAATAGACTGTGAGAAACAAAACTATTTTAAAGTTGAGGATATAAAGAAAAGTGCATGTTGAAAATGAACAGATGACAAACAATGAACAAAGGTAAGCTAAATCAAGCTATGAACCTTAAATACTGCCTTGGCAAAAGGCAGTAGACTAAGTTTAGACTTCCTGATAATGTCTCCCAGGTCCACAGGGCGCCCCCTGGTTTGCAAGAGAATCAAGCTTAATGAAATGAATAAGATAGAAAAGGACAAGAACCATATAATTTTACTCACATGTGGGATATAAAACAGAAAGTGACAAATGAATAGACAAAACAATCTAATTCATAGACAACAATATGGTGGTTGCCAGTGGGAAGGAGGTTGGGGGAGCATGAAGAGGATAAAGGGGGTCAAATATATGGTAATGAAAGAAGACTAGACTTTGAGCAGTGAGCACACAATGCAATATACAGATGATGTATTATAGAATTGTACACTTGAAACTTATATATAAGGTTATTAACCAATGTTTCCCAATAAATTAAATTTAAAAAACAGAAGTGAATTTAAATCTTGTCTGAAGAAAAGCACCCTTAATTAGATTTTCAGTTTGCCATTGAGTAAGATCAAATAAAGATATGAGCAAATAAAAATCACCAAATGCAAAAGAAACAAACCATTATGTGGAAGGGTCAGAAAAAATAACAGATCTGTTGAGGACTTGAAATATTACAATTAAAATATATAAAATATAAAATAACTATTTTAAAAGGGTAAAAATCACAAACATAAATAGGAGACAAAGAGCTATATACAATTACTTGGCAAATTTGAAGAAGAATGAAATGAAATTTCAAAAAGGAAAGCTATACTTATTGAAATAGAAAATTTATTAAATAGGTATGACAAATGGTCATATATTTCTGGACAGTGTGTATATGTGAATTGGGTTATAAATTTGAATAAATTACCTAGAATACATCTTGAGAGCTGAGATTAAAAAACATGAGGGAGAAATACAGAGGACAAAGTGATCAAGTCTAACATGTGCCTAATCGGAATTCAAGAGGAACAAAATAGAGGAAAGAGAAGCAATAATTTGTAGCTCTAGTAACTGAGAATTCCTTCTAATTAATACAAGAAATAAATCTGTAGGTATAAGAAGAAAACAAATGCCAAGCAGGACAATTAAAAGGAAATCTATCCTAATACAAATACTATAATGAAACTACTAAGGAACATCAAAGACAATGAGAAAATTTTAAAAGCAAAAAGGGTGAAAAGACAGAACATCTTCACATGAATAAAAATTTGATATACATTGGCCTTCTCCAGAGCAATGAATGAAGTCAGAAAATAATTAAATATTTTCATATCTGAAAACTATTCTTTCAAGAATGATGGTAAAATAAAGACATTTTAAAATAAAGAAACACCGGACACATTTTCCACCTACAGAGCCTGAAATGTGTATTAGTTACTAAGGTAATTACTAAAATAATTTCTAAATTATGTAATTTAGGAAGAAGGAAATTATCCTGGAAAAAAGGTCTAAGATACAAGGACTACCGAGACAACAATATAAAAGAATCAAAATAAACATGATAGGATAAAATAACAACATGACCAATACTATTAATTAATGTGTTAAGAGCTGAAAAACTAGAAACAGATAGCAAGTAAGTCAAATGGATTGACTGGGGTTCAAATGTTCCCAAGTCCTCTTATCTCTCATAGCAGGATTAAGATAACTCTAGACTTCATTAATACATATATGCAGTAAAATCTCAGGGATAACAACCAAAAGAACAGAAATAGGGCACATAACTTCCAAATCACTAGGTGGAAAAATAGAATGAGAAATACAGGCAAATGGACAAAAAATTAAAAATGCAATGAAGAAGTATTTAAAAAGGCAGGAAAATGTAAGGTAATAAGTAAGATGGTAGACACAAGTCTATGTATATTAGAAATGTAATAAAAATGATTTAAACTTGTCAGTTAAAAGGCATTTTGCCATGTTGCTCAAAGAAAGAAAAAAGTCTTCCAATAAGTCGTTGACAGGAAACCCCCTAAAACACAGATATGTTCAAAGGACAAAAAAAATTGTTTCAGGCAAATATTAACCAAAAAGAAGCTGAGGAGGTGCTTTTGAGAGTAAACAAAACAGATTTTAGGTGAGAAAGTATTATTAAGGATAGAGAGGTCACTAATATTAATATTAATAAAGGTTAATTTACCATGAAGACAAGTAATTCTAAGCCTTTATGCTCTTAGCCTCAAAATATATAAAGAAAAAACTGATAAAACTTCAGAAAGAAATTCACAAATGTAACATCATTGTGGGAAATTTCAACATACCTCTGCCAATCATTATTAATCAGAGAAAAAAATAGTAAAGATATAGAAAACTTGCATATACCTAACAAGTTTAATTTGTTGGATATGCAATTAGAAAAACTTCCTACAACTAAATAAGTGCATTCTCAAGTGCACAAGGGACATTAAAAAAAAAGTGAACAGGCATTTACTTGTCCACAAGGCAAGTCTGAATGAATTTCAAAGAATCACTATAGTATAGGGCAGGGGTCTCCAACCTCTGGGCCGCAGACTAGTACTGGTTCTTGTCCTGTTAGGAACCGGGCCACACAGCAGGAGATGAGAGCAAAGCTTCATCTGTATGTGCAGCCGCTCCCCAGTGCTAGCATCACTGCCTCAGCTCCACCTCGGATCATCAGGCATCAGATTCTCACAGGAGCACCGGTCCCTGGTGCCAAAAATGTTGGGGACCTTTGGTATAGGGCGCACTCTCTGCATACAATAAAATTAAATGAGAAATCAAGCAAAAAATATGCACTTAGAAAAATCCTCCTAATTTGGAAATTTTATATTCTTTTCAACTCTTAGAACAAATATGAAATCACTGTAGAAAAGAATATGTTGAACTCAATAATTAAAAAAATTGCATATCAAAACTTATGAACTACAAGGATATTATAGGAAATTTATAGTCTTAAATATAAAACTTCCTAACTCATTTTATGAGGCTAACATTACCCCAATACCAAAACCTGGTAAGGATAACACACACAAAAAAGAAAACTACATACCAGTACCTCTGATGCATACAGATATAAAAATCCTAAATAAAATATTAGCAAATTGCATACGACAATACATTAAAAATGTTATAAATCACGACCAAGTGGGGTTCATTCCATGGACACAAGGATGGTTCAGCATACACAAATTGATCAATGTAATACATCACATAGAAAAAAGAAAAAAGAAAAATCATGCAATCATATCAATAGATGCAGAAAAAGCATTTGACAAGGTACAGCAGCCATTTATGATTAAAACACTTAATAAAATGGATATAGAAATAAAGTACCTTGACATAATAAAGGTCATATACAACAAAACCTCAGCTAATATCATACTCAATGGTGAAAAACTGAAACCTTTCCCTCTAAGATCAGGAACAAGACAAGGATGTCTGCTCTCACCACTCTTATTCAATATCATATTGGAAGTCCGAGCTAGAGCAATCAGGCAAGAGAAAGAAATGAAAGACATCCAAACTGAGAATGAAGAAGTCAAATTGTCACTTTTTGCAGATGACATGATTCTCTATATAGACAACCCTAAAGATTCTACCAAAAAAAAAAAAAAGTCTATTAGAAACGATAATTAAATACAGTAAAGTTGTAGGATAAAAATCATTGTACAAAAATCCACTTGTATTATATAGCTGAATTCATTGTTTTCTCATTTTGTAATTTAATTAAATTACTAGAAAATAGTAGCTGTCCAGGTGATTAATAATCATTGCTAACTAGATTAGAGATGACATTAGAGTGGTAATTCTCAAAACCAAAGTAGTCCAGGTAGTTCTAGGGATAGCAGAAGCCAAAAGAAACTGACTAAGTGGATTCTTATGAGTAGGGGAAGAATATAGGTTTGAAGCCTAAAAATCCTGTATCAAATCCCAGTTGTGCCAAATTAGTTCTGTGTAACAATAAACAATCACTAAACTTAAAAAAAAAAAATCCACTTGTGTTCCCATACACTAACAATGAAATTTCAGAAAAAGAAATGGAAAAAAAAATTCCTTTTGCAATTGTGACACAAAGGATATAATACCTAGAAATAAACTTAACAAAACACATGAAGGACCTATATAGACACTGAAAACGACATGACATTATTAAAAGAAACTGAAGAAGACATAAAGGAATGGAAAGATATTCCGTGTTCATGGATTGAAAGAATCAGCATAGTTAAAATGACCAAATTACCCAAAGCATTATACAGATTTAATGCAATCCCCATCAAAATCCCAATGGCATTTTTTTTAAAAAGAAATAGAATAAAAAATCATCAGATTTCTATGGAGTCACAGAGGGCCCTGAATAGCCAAAGCAATCCTGATAAAAAAGAGTATGGCCAGAGGTATCACGCTGCTTGACTTTGACTCATACTACAAAGAGACAATAATCAAAACAATATGGCATTGGCAGAAAAATAAACACACAGACCAATGGAACAGAATTGAGAGCCCAGAAATAAACTCACATACACATGAGCAAATAATTTTCAATGAAAGAGCTAAAAACATACAATGGAGAAAAGAAACTTCTTCAATAAATGGAGCTGGAGAAATTGGAAAGCCACATACAAAAGAATGAAACCAGACTGCTATCTATCACCATATACCAAAATTAACTCAAAATGGACCAAAAACCTAAATATAAGACCTGAAATAATAAATTGCATAGAAGAAAATGTAGGTACTCTGTATGAGGGTTCCTTTTCCCTCACAACCTCTTCAACACTTGTTATTACTTGTCCTATTGACGATAGTCATTTTAACAGGTATAAGGTGGTATCTTGTGGTTTTAATTTGCATTTCCCTAATTGCTAGTGAAGTTGAGCATCTTCTCATATGTCCGTTGGCCATTTGTATGTTTCCTTGGGAGAAGTGTCTGTTCAGGTCCTCTACCCATTTTTTAATTGAATCGTTTATTTTTTAATGTTGAGTTGTATGAGCTTATTGTGTATTTTGGATATTAGCCCCTGATCAGAGGTGTTGTTTGGAAATATCTCTGACCATTTGGATGGTTGTCTCTTTCTCTTGTCAATAGTCTATTTTGCTGTGCCAAAGCTTTTTAGTTCAATATAGTCCTATTCTTTTATTTTTGCTTTTACATTTCTTGCCTTTGAGGTCAAATTCATAAAATCCTCTTTAAGTCCAAGGTCCATGAGTTTAGTACCTATTTTTTCTTCTCTGCAATTTATTGTGAAACCTATAGAATTTTGTTAACCAATGTCATCCCAATAAATTTGATAAAAAGTAGTAAAACATGATTATTTTTCCTTTTCTTATAAATTTTAAAATTACTCTTCTATGTTCTCATCATAAATTCTACACTAAACCTCTGCTAATTATCAAAATCTTCCTTTAGGATGCAGAATCTCACAGGTATTCTACCCTGTGGAGGCTCTCCCAGAGCCTTCTGCTTTGCTCAAGACTGAACTGTGGAGTACTAGTCATCCTGAGATCTGTCAGAAAATCTGAGTTATTCCCTTTGCTGCTCTAGTACGTTGGATTTCTTATTTCCCATATCTCATACCTTCCTTTCTTAATTGATTTCTTCAAGTTAGTAGCTCACATCTTTTAGCTTGCTGAAAAGGAGGTAGTGGAAAGTAAAATTTCTGAAGTAATTCATGAAATTGTCAATAATTTATTCTCAAACTTTATGGGAAGTTTGTTTGGGTCTAGATTTCTACATTGGTAATAATTTTTCCATTCTAAGTCCAATTCTGCTTTTTTTATTCTCCATTTTCTCTGGGAGATGAAGTTTTAGTTCCCAGGGCACCGATATTGCATGGTGACATGCGTAGGCAACATCGGTTTCTAGGTAAGTGAAGGGTGAACCCTTTTACAGTGGAATCATGTTTACTTTTAAGTCATTTATTGGATATCCTGGTGTATTCCTATAATTTTCTTAGTTTACCTTTCCTCTTTTCCATTTCTCTCTGGGAGTTTCCTCAACTTTGTCTTCCAATACTTCTAATTAGGTTTTTAATAATTTCTTGTTTTCATATTTTTGACTTCCAAGATTTCTCTTTTAAGCTCTGAAAGATGCTTTCCTCCCTTTTGTTAGTGTCCTCTTTTGTTTTATGGTTGTAATATTCATAACTTCATTTTAAGAAGCTTTTTTTCAGGTCCCAGTGATCCTGCCGTCTGTTCTTATTTACGAAAACGGTTCTAACAAGCTTTCTAGAATCTCTGAATGAGCAGGTGGAACTTATCATCCATGAACAACTATGTGTGATCTGCCTGTTAGATGTCAATATCTTTACAACTTTCCTGTTGATGAGAAAAATTCCTCAGAAAAGACCGGTTGTTACCACAATGTGCTAGGGTAAGAGAAATCTGTGACTACTCACAATACAGAGTAAAAGAATAAGACATGATCACTTCATGGACAGACTTGAACTGTTTTCCTTATTTTAGCCTGTTTCATCTGCTACCAGAAGCAGTAAAAAAAAACTGGATATCCATATATGGGGGGAAAAAAAAGACAACTTTAACTGTTGTCTCATATTTTACAAAAAAATTAACTAAAAATGGATCATAGACCCAAATGTAAAAACTACACTTTTAGAAGAAAAGTCAGCTTGGGGTAGGTAATATTTCTCAATCAGGACACAAAAACACAAATTATAAAAGAAAAAAATTGATTATCTTGACATACCAAAATTAAAACTTCTGCTCTTCAAAAGATACCATTAAGAAAATGAATAGACAAACCACAAGCTAGGAGGACATATTTGTTAACCAAACATCTGACAAAGGACTTGTATCCAAAATACAAAAAGAATTCTTAGGACTCATTAGTAAGAAGATAAACAGTCCAATCAAAAAATGGACTCAAGACAGAAAAACATCACATATTGTAGAATTCCATTTCTATGAAATATCCAGGATAGTTAAAACCATTGAGTCAGAACACAGAATGGTGGTTGCTGAGGGTAGGTGGAGAGAGAGACAGGTCTTACAGGCATAGCTAGTTTGATTGTACTTAATTTTATTGTGTATTGCAGATATTCCATTTTTTATAAATTGAAGGTTGTAGTAACCCTGCCTCAAGCAAGTCTATTGGTGCCATTTTTTCCAACAGCTCACCCTGTGTCTGTGTTAAATTTGGTAATTCTCACATATTTCAAAATTTTTCATTATCATTATATTTGTTATGGTGATCTGTGATCAGTAATCTTTTATGCTACTATTGTAATTGTTTTGGGGCATCATGAATTGCACCCATACAAGACAGAGAACTTAACTGATAAATGTGTGTCTGACTGCTCCACTGACCAGCTGTTCCCCCATCTCTCTTCCTCTCCTCTGTCCTTCCTATTCCCTGAGACACAAGAATATTGAAATTAGGCCAATTAAGGCCCTCGGGCATAGAGAGCAGACAGGTTTTGCAGTGCGGGGCTTGGGTGTACAGCCATGTCACAAATGCTTCTTCACGGGGGCGGAGACATCCCTAATGGCACCAAGTATCACCACAAGGCCTACGCCAGCACCAGTATCAGTGGTGCCATTGGTCTGTTCGCCTCTTCCTACAGCAGCACACTCAAATCCCCTGACTTGTTCCTGGACAGAGTGGCCCGAAGAGAATGGTACACATTTACCACAGCCACCATCCGTGCTTCTTATGGATGAGCAAAGAAAGTGGTTTCATGAGATGAAATCTATTCCTAGTGAAGATGCTATGAAGATTGTTGAAATGGTGAAAAGGACTTAGAAAATTACATAAACTTAACTGGTAAAGCAGTGGCAGGGTTTCAGAGGTGACTCCAATTTTGAAAGAAGTTCTGCTGTGGGTAAATTGCTATCAAACAGCATTGCATTCTTCAGAGAACTCATTCGTGAAAGGAAGAGTCAATCAATGTGGCAAACTTCCTGTTGTCTTATTTAAAGAAATTGCCACAGCCACCCTGAACTTCAGCAACTCCTACCCTGCTATGTCAGCAGGCATCAACATCAAAGCAAGACCCTACGTTAGCAAAAAAATTATGAACTTCTAAAGGCTCAGATGATGGTTAGCATCTTTTTAGCAATAAAGTATCTTTAAATTAACGTATGTACATTTTTTAAAGACATAATGCTATTGCACACTTAGTAGATGACAGGATACTATAAACATAAATTTCATATGTACTGGGAAACCAAAAATTTGTGTGACTCACTTCATTGTGATATTTGCTTTATTGCAGTAGTGGGTTGGGAATGAACCCACAATATCTCAAAGATATGCCTGTTAACTGTTTTATGGATATTTGGAGTAATTAAAATGTTTTATTTATTATTTATTTTTTACACCTACAGCACCTGGTCTTCCTAAGTGGTCTCCCATCCAAGTACTAACCAAGCCCAACCCTGCTTAGCTTCCGAGATCAGTTGGGATCAGGCGTGTTCAGGATAGCATGGCTGTAGACAAAAATGTTTTAGAACTAAATGGTAGTGGTGGTTGCACAACACTGTGAATGTACTAAATGCCATTGAATTGTTCACATTCAAATGGCTAGTTTTATATCATTTCAATGTAAAATGAAATGTCTAGAAACATGAATAAATACTTCATCAAAGAGATACACATATGCCCAATAAACACATAAAAAGATGCACATTACTGTTAGGTATTAGGGAAGTGCAAGTTAAAACCACAATGAGATATTACTGCACGCTGACTGAAAGGCTAAAGTGAAAATGATTCACAGTATCAAGCTTCACTGAGGATTGGGAAAAACTGGAATTATCATGTGTTTTAGGTGAGACTATATATGTTATAGCCACTTTAGAATACAGTTTGGCAGCTTATTTTTTCAAGTTAATCCTTTTATTGAAATATAGTTGGTATAGAATCTTATACTGATTACATTGATTAGTTCCAGGTGTACAATATTTGACATTTTTTATATCTTACAATGTAATCATCCCACTAATTCTAGCAATCATCACTCGCCATGTAAACTTATTACAATATTATTTACTATATTCCCCTTCTCCTTTTTACCCATCCCCCCACCACTTCACTTCTAGTAATCAACCGTTTGGTCTCTCTATGTCTGTTTTAAAAAATGGAATGCCTCATGAATTTTCATGTCATCCTTGCGCTGAGGCCATGCTAATCTTCTCTGTATCATCCCAATTTTAGTATACATGTTGCTGAAGTGAGCACCACTTTGGCAGTTTCTTACAAACTTAAACATATACTTATATGGCTAGTCATTACACTAAAGATATTTTCCCAAAAGAAATAAAAATGTAAGTCCACATAAAGACTAATAGACAAGTATTCATAGCAGCTTCATTAAATAATAGCCTCAAACTGGAAACAAATGTTCAAAAATAGTTATGGATAAATTGTGTTATATTCTTACAATGAACTACTATTTAGCAATAGAAAGGAAAATGAAAAGGAACTACTGACACATGCAGCAAAAGGAATGTCTTGAAAAAAATTTTGCTGAGTAGGAAATAATCCATCAAATGTAGTTTATATTTATATCAAATTATAAAAATGCAAAACGAATTCATAGTGACAGCAAGCAGATCCGTAGCTGCCTGGGATGGGCTCAGAAGGATTTACAGCAGAGGATATACAGGAACTTTCTGGAGTAATGGAAATAGTCTATGCCTTCATTGTGGTGGGTATTTTTTTAATTAATTAATTAATTAATTAATTTTTAAATTTTTTTTAGGTGAGGCAACACTTGGTTGACCTCACAGATTGCAAAGACCTTGTCAGCTTACAATCTCTTATTTTTTTATCTTTTATGCCTACAGCACCTAGTCTTCCTAGGTGGTTCTCCCATCCAAGTACTAACCAGGCCCAAACCCTGCTTAGCTTCCGAGATCAGATAGGATTAGACTTGTTCAGGATAGCATGGCCATAGATTGTAGTGGGTATTATATGGTAGAAACATTTGTCAAAACCCACTGAGCTCTATGCTTAAATGGGTGCATTTATTTTATGTGGGTAAACCGGATTGTATATAACATAACCTTCAAAAATTTGCATAAAGGAAAAAAGGGATATAGGAAACAACTTGAAAGAGATATCACTGGATAAATATAGGATAATTGTGGAGAAAAGATGAGAAAACTTATTGGCACTTTTGGAAGTTGGCAGGGTGTCCAATTCATTGTGCTAAAAAGTGCAAATTATGAGAAAGAATCAAAAACTTAAAGATCAATTACAAAAAATATACTTTGCAAAGAGGCATGTTACCTTGTCATTATACATAAACTTTTAAAGGAAAATTATAATGTAATATAAGTGCATGTTTTCTTGTGTATCTTTAACAAATACTGGAAACCACTTACTTTTAGAGATAACGCTAAGTTTTAAATTATGAATATTTAGATTTTAAAAAATGAAATAATACATTATGATGTTCAATATAATAAATTTTAAAATCTTACCCTATATCTGCAAACTTCTCAATAAGAAAACTTTATGCAACAGTAACCACTTGAAAACTACTAATTCTACCCTGAATGAGGGTTAAAACTGCCCCCATATTCTCTATCTGAGCTATAGCAGGCTCTTAATAAGTACTGGATGAGTCTCTCTGGTAAATACATATACAGCAAACTCACATAATACCTGATTGCAGACACTGTTCACAGAAATATTCATTCACTTACTCACTAATGCATTCATTTGAAGCTTATTGAGACTAATACATTGGAGGATATATAAAAGGAGTGGTCAAATAAAAATAACATAATTGAGAATCGAATAAAAGATAGCAGGGTAACATTAACACCTAACACTAATATAATGTATTATGGCTAGTTAGAGCCTTCTCACATGTTATCTATTTAATCCTTTAACTGAGGAAAGTGGGCATTATTACCTCCATTTGATAGATGTGAAAAGTGAGGCTCAAAGTGTTTTACACACTAGCCAAAGTAGTAGAGGTAGCAAAATCAGGTCTTAAACCCAAGGCTCTTGATTTTGATATTTTTGCGCCATAACATCACATTACAGTAAGTTATAAGAATGTAGAAGAAGAGTGATCAATTTTGCATAATGGAACTGAAGAGGGCATCCCAGGGCAAGTAGCATTCTGGTTTGCAAGGGGAGCACAAAGAACACAACAAGGAATAAACTCATGGCAAACTTCATGATGACCATAAAATCTGGAACATCCAAATCCAATCTTTACAGAGAGGCAATCATTTGTTCTACCACTACATCAAAACTGTTCAAAATATAGTTATATATATGAATTTTAACTAGTCAATAATGAGGATACTTATCCAGAAGAATTTTGCCCACACTACAGCTTTCCAAAGATACTTTTAAATGTTTGATAAGAATCACATTAGAATGTAATTTATGCTAGAGTACCCCAAAAAATGGGGGAGGGGCTGCTAATGTAATATAATGAAGGAAAAATGCTCTAAAATTAAGTCCCTTGAGAACAATTTATTAACTGGCCAATACAACTTAACATTTCATTCAAAATAAGCAAAACTGTCTGCTTTAATCAGAGACCCAAGTGGGAAAGGACAAAAGATTACTCTTTCATAAAATTGTCATGTTTGGAACAGTATGCTATGTTAAAGCAGGGATAAAAGTATACACTTCCATGTTGAATTTATGATATCTTTTTGGTCCATAGACCATTCCATATCATAACCTCTTGGAGGGAAGTGTTTTAATGTTTATCTTTTCTCAAAGGCCTACTCCCCTGCTAGCTACCCCCCTCACCTGACTTGCCTCTCTGTTCCATGTCTAATTAAGAAGACTGAAGAACCTTAGGAACTAGATTCCACTTCCTAAAGAGGAAGCCCCAGCCTTTCTGTAAGGGGGAAGAATCTACTGTAAGAGGTTATATACTCACTCCCATGCAATTAATGCCTGCTTGACTATATTAATGCATCCCACACTTTTGTAAGCATTATTGTCAATTTATATAAACATCAAGATGAATACAAAATCTCTGTGGGTCTGCTTCATAAAACCAGAGAGAATTTTTTTTTTTATTTACTGGAGTGACATTGATTTAATAAAATTATACAGGTTTCAAGTGTACAATTCAATATTACATGTTTTGTATATTGCACTGTGTTTACCACCCAAAGTTAAATCTTCTCTGTCCCCATATATTTTACCCCCTTTACCCTCTTCTACCTCTCCCTTTTTCTCTCACCCCTTTTTCTCTGGTAGCCACTGTTGTCTGAGTCTGTTTGTCTTGTTCGTTTTTTGCTTTCTTTTGATTACTTGTGTTGAGAAGGGAGAGGTGAGGAATTGGTTAAACCTTTGCTTTAAATTTGCTCTGACTTGTGCCTTTATCTCAAATAACCAAAGAAGGATGCTCCTGTTTGTTTACTCTTTTGCCCTAGAGATGAGTTATTACTATTTTCCTTCTCCTCCTTTTGTTCATGCCTAGTCACACATGCTCTCCCACCTTGTTCTGCTCACATAGCTGAGGCTCAGGAGTATAATGGCTCAGGCCTGAGGTAGAGTCACTGTCTCCACTAGTTTGACTGGATTGGACCTGTGGCATTCAACAGTCCAAACTAGAGTTAGCTTATCAGCAGCACTCATAGAATTCCATCCACTTGTCATTGCTTCTTCCTGTTCAGTGAAATCAGTGCTAGTGTGACACATCTGAGCAGAAAAGGGCCACATGATCAACTTGTCTTTCTTGAATTACCAGAGATGTTACCCATAAATCACATCATATTCAAGGGAATATAAATAAATATCTTCCCAGGGAGGCAGCACCATGTTAGGAACTCTGGGACCTTAAAAAAATTGCTAACTACAGTTAAGCTTGAATTTACTCAACACAGGAATAAGGGAACATAACTTAGAGGGCTATTGTGAGCACTAAAGTGACACAGGGCTCTGCACAGTGACTGACACAAGAATTGATCTTTCCCTCGTAGAGTACTTAGGCTGATTTTTATAATAAAGTTTTCCTTTGGTGGGGGTATTTAGGTCAATTTTTGTAATATAAATTTTTCCATATAGTTCTTAGACATCTTTAGGTAGAGCTATACCTACATAGCTTATGGTTGTTTGCTATTTTAAATGGTATTTTTGTTTGTTGCTGTGTGTTGCTGATCTAGTAGAGAATTATAAATGACTTTTGTATATTGTCCTTTTGTAATTCATCAGTCTTACTAAAATTTATTATGTATAATACTTTTTATAAAGTTTTATGTAATCATTTTTTCCTATGCATACTAACAATTTTCTTCTGCTTTCCCAATCCTTATGCTTTGTATTAACTTATATATTTTTAACTGCCCTTTAGAGCCTTTGGTACAAAGCTGAAAGAGAAGCCAGAAGCCAGTGACGCTGGTTATCCTTATAGTTCTTGATTTTGAAGAAAATGTCTTCAATGTTTTACAATTAAGAGTGACATTTGTATAGGTTTTTGTTGTCGTTGTTGTTTGATAGACATCCTTCATCAGGTTAAGGATTCCTAGTTTGCTGAGAAATTTTTAAAAATCATGAATGGGTGTTGGATCTTATCAAATGCATTTTCTGCATTAATTGAAATGATTATATGTTTTTATTTTCTGTTAATATGGTGAGAATTATACATTTTCAATTGTTAAAACATTATTTTACTCCTGAGATAAAGCCAACATCCTATTTGCTTTGTTTTTTTTTTTTTTTTTTTTTTTTAGGATTTTTGTATCTATATCCATTTGTGATATTGACCTTTAATTGTATTTCTCATATTTGATTTGTTACCAAGATTATTTATATCAGCTTCATATAATAAGTTGACAGGAATTCCTTTTTTTCTTTGAAAAATTTATGTAAAATTTGAATGATCTTTTTGTTTTTTGATAGTTCAAAATAATTTAGTAATAAAATTATTTGGCTCTAGTGCTTTTTGTTCCTTGGAAGATTTTTAATTATCAACTCAACTTCTTTAATGGTGATTGAATTATTTGGGCTTTCTAATTTTTTCTTGACATTTTGGTAAGTTATATTTTCTAGATATTTGCCCATTTTATCAGTTTTCAAATTTATTAGGATAAAGATAGAATTGTATCCTCTTACTATGTTTCTAATCCCTGATAAAGTTGATGTCACTATTTTTCCTTTTTACTATTATTTATTTATATCTTTTCTTTATCAATTTATCATAGAATTATTATTAATCATTTCAAAGAACCAACTCTTGGCTTTGTTTATTCACTGTTTCTTTGTTTATGTCATTAATTTTTATTTATATGTTTATAAACTTCTCTCTTCTATTTTTTTTGGTATTTATTCTATTATTTAACTATTTAACTAGGATTTTTGTATCTTTGGTATTTATTCTATTATTTAACTATTTAACTAGGATTTTAGAAGCTTAGCTCAGGAATTTTGAGCCTTCCTTCTTTCTAGAAGGAAGTTTCTAAAATGCGCTGTTTAGACAATAAAATTTCTTCTAAATGTCAAATTAATGCAATCACATAAATTTTGCTATTTAGTATTTTTATTATTTATAAGTTCTAGGTATTTTAAAGTTTCCATTATTATTTCCTCTTTGATTCATGAGTTATTCAGAAGTATCAAAATATTTTTCTATAAGGATTTAAAACATATATTTTGTTATTAACTCTAATTTGATTGCAGTAAGCTAAGAGAATGTATTCTCTAATAATAATGCTTTTAAATGTAAAGAGACTTATTTTATGGCTTAGCATATAATCAATTTTTATGAAGGTTTCAAATGACAAAAATGCATATGCTCTTTGTTAAGTAGGTTTCGTACATGATCTATAAGTCAAGTTACTAAAGAGTGTTTTTCAAATCTTCTATATCTTTACTAACCTCTTTTCTGCTTCACTGAACAGTTATTACATTATCTATTGTTGCATAACAAATGATTCCACAAATTAGAAGCTTCAAATACAAACATCAATTTTTCACAGTGTATATATATGGGTTAGAAATCCATCATTTTGATAGCACTTGGTTAGTGACAGGTCCTGTTCTATTTCATTGTTTTATCCTCAAAAGGCCTTTAAAAGCTAAGCTGCTATTATCTTTACTTAGCACGTAGAAGATGGGAGATCAGAAAGGTTTAGTATCTCACCCAAGGCCATACAACATCAAATAAGAAAACTCTAAAAATAAAATTAAATGAATATGTAAGTGCATTTGACATAAATATGATTTTAAATATATAAAAGTGGGGAATTACCAGCCTAACTTCTAGAGCTAGACCTCCATCATATTTCAGGTGCAGTATAACTGGTCTACACACTGTTGTAATAAGCAATAAAGAATAGACCTTCAGTCTAAAGCAGTGTGTAATCTAAGAACTCTGTGCTAACGGAATGTTTTATATCTGTGTAGTTGAATGTGGTAGCTGCTAGCCACAAGGGGCCATTGAGTGCTTCCAGTATGGTTAATGTAAGTGAGCAACTGAATTTTAAATTTTATTTAATTCTAATTATTTTAAATTTAAGTTATCACGTGTGGCTACTGGCCGCCCTGTTTGTTGGACAGCATAGTCTGAAGGCATAGGAGGTAAAGGAACAAAAAAGCTAATAAATACTTAATAATCAGTTAATAAACCTTTCAAAGAGCAGTAAATAAAAGTGATAGCATAAGTGAGCAAGAGGTAACCTATTTAAAACATTTCCAAATTATGTTTTATCAAACACTAATACTCAAAGATGTTAATTAACAGATATTCCTTGAAAATCATCACTATCACCAAAATGTTGCTAGGAGTATTTTTTCTAAAATGTAGTTTATCATATCTATGGAGAAAAATATAATGAAATCACATATAATTATTACCGTGTTCAATTCTTCTTGCAAACGTGATATTTTATATCCAAGAACAACAGGAAATCCCTGACTGGTCATCAGATGAACATATGATTTTTAGGTCTGAGCATTATGCTTAAGCAGCATTTAGCAGTTGATTCCCATAAGAATGTACATCTATCTTAAGGTGACTAGTCTTAATACTTTCACACATATGTATGACATTATTTAACATGTTGTGGCTATAAGACATTTATATAGTAAAAACTCATGTTTCATGGTTCTGTAACTAAGAAAATTTTATACAAAAATTAGAGTTTTTTGGCTTATAATTACATCTGGATCAAACAAGTGAAAAGCTGGACGACTTCAAAATGAAGATTAACAACTTTGATCTTTGGTTTTTACAATAATGAGGAGATGAGTTGCCTAAGATAAAACAATTAATGTTCAATCTTATGACTTAACCTGAGGATTTCAAGGCTCCCTTCCTCCCCCCAAAAAAGTGTCATGTAAGTTATTTGTTTCTTTCAGAATTTTGAATATCGTCCCACTGCCTTCTGGCTTTACCTGTTTTTAATGAGAAGTCAGCTATCACCTCTAACCACTCCTATGAGAGTGTTGGGCTCTACATGCCAGACTTCCAGGGATGTATGTGATTTAATTTTAAAGCCCTGGTTTCCTAGGAGTTGCCCCAGGTCAGAGCAGCTTATTGTTGTTCATCCAGTGTGGTTAGAGGTGGTGCTGCAACCCATATTGTCCCCTGTGGGCTGCTCTGAGTGCTCCTAAGTAGGTTTAGCCCAGCGTATCCATCCCGACTCTGCAGTTTGACTGTGGTTCTAGAGGGCTCTTCTTGGCTGTTTGTTTGTTTTCTTGTTTTTCTCTGTTAAACATTTATTTGTTGATACAGTATCATAGAGGTAGAAGTACTATCTGAATTGCTCTTTATTATTCTCAACAATGCCCTTGGGCATGGAATTCTGCTGTTTCGAATAAAGTCAGTCCTCTCAGGCAGCACTATAGAATTCTTTTTCCTTATAACCTGTCTCCTTCGGGGTAGAACCTCTGTGCCACTTCATAGAACTGTGGGTGGGGACAGCGCTCCTTCTCCTGGAGTGACACCTCTGCTCTAAAGTGGCTGCTAGTGGTGCTAGTTTTCTGGAATTGCCTCTCTGGTGTTGTGCCTCTACCCTATGGATTAAGTGGAATATGACAATTATGTCAGTATTCTTGGCCTGCCACACTTGGGGTAGAACTTCTAAAAAATGGGCTAGGAGATAAGAGATGCTGGTGGACAGACTTCCTAGAGTGAAACTGTGCCCTGAACTGGGAGCTGAGGGGAGAAGGGCCCATCTTCTTGACTGTACTCCCTGGAGTAGAGCCCCAGAGTAATCTTCATAAGATGAATTTGTTGGTTGGGGAGTGGGTCATGGCTCAAGGGCCACAGATTCCTTGTTCTTACCGAGATTTAGTAGATTTTTTTGATTTTGTTAATGGGATGTTTCTCCATTTGCTGTATGCCCTTAGGACAATTTCTAGAGGCTTAAACTGATTTTTTTTTCATATTTTCTCCAGTTAAAATGTTTGTTTTTTAGGGAGAGAATCCACTGTGTCCTCACTCTGCTGTTCTACAAGCCAATCTTTTATTTGTTTCTTCAATTTATTTCCATTAGAAATAAAGATCCTCTGGATATTTAGCATGTGTTATATAAGAAAACATAATGGTTCATTAGCCATTATTTGTAAGTACTGAGACTATTTGGAAACTTTCTATTTTGAATTTGTAGACCTAAGTGTGAGTTTTTCTTTGTTTCTTAAAAGGCATCTTAATTTGCTTGGACAAAATAAATGAGACAAGTGCAAAATGACCAAGTCAGACAATAGAAGGGTAACAGATGTAGTGAAGCATAGAATGCTGCAGAGCCATGAAATAAATTTCATAAGAGTCTTAGTAACAATGGCACTTAAGGGTTTGTCATCGTACTCCAAAACAGTGCCCTTGTCTTCAGGGAGTGTCTAGTGAGTCTATGATCCATGTATTTATATGCTAAATACAGCACAATTGCCACTGCCCAAGTCCTCTGCATGGTGCTAGGTATGTGGTAATGAACAATCCTGCCTTCTATACCTCCTTAGGGAGACCAAACACACAGATAAATATACAATCACAAGTCCTGGTAGAGCCAGAAGAAAATATGCAGAGTGCCTTGAGAAATAACACTGGGGAGGGATGGTCCATCCAGGATGGTCAGGGAAGTTTTCTTAAAAGAGATGATCTTTAACCTGAGTCCTGAAGATTTCAATGCACTATTCTTAATTTAAAATCAAAGTTCTATTTCTGAAACAATTAAATTTTAACAAGCATTTGTAAAGAAGGGAGAAAAAAGGGACGGGGAGGGAAAGGACTGGGTTGGGGAGCAATAGAGAGGTATCATCTTGGTGGAGCGAGCCTCAAAACTGTGTGCAGGGGATGTGGCGGGATGGAGGGCAATACGGCCGTGCAGTAAAGGGCCTGTCTAACAAGGCTGACATGACCAGGGATGGTAAATCACTGGCATATGTGTCAGCTCTCACAGTTACCTCCTGCTGTCCATGAATCAACAATGGGGTGACACTAAAAGGTGTCAGATAAAATTTTCTTTCAGAAATATAACTCTTAGGATGAGGTGGAGGATGACTTGAACAGAGAATTTTTAAAGAGCATCTCCTTAGACCCAGTATAAGTTTATTGCCCTAATCAATGACAAATGTCTGTTAGGAAATAGTGAAGCTAAAAAGTGGCATTCACAGGCCAAGTTCAGCTGGACGATATGTTTTCTTTTGGTTTATACACTGTGAACTTTTTAAAAAATTAGTAACAAATATTAAATATTGAGAGATTTTACACAAAATTCAAATTTCCCATTGTCTTAAAAAACCTGCAGCTCTGGCAGCACTAGGTCAACAGCTGTGGATAAAGCATAAGCTTGTCAGTGTACTTTGTGGGCCCTCACTCCCACCCAATCCCAGTCTTCATATAGCTGCTGTCCTCTTTGGCCTCTGTCAGTACGTAAGTAAGCATTAGAGAAACATCTCAAGGTAGACAGAAGAACACGGTCATGAGTGATGGATGAGGGACAGAGAAGAACCTATGCTGGCCTAAGATTTCCAAGGAGGTAAGTGTGGTAATGGAGAATAAAGAACTGCTTCAGGGTCAGGCAGTCCAGATATGCGTCTCATTTCAGAGAATAGCGAAGCTATGGAATCCAAAGCTGGTCAAGTGACTTGAGCCAGGAAGCAGGCAAAGACAGAGCTAATTAGCACAGACTATGGAAGTCCAAACTGGTCAGTGGAGGATGGGACTCGAAGGAGGTGGCAGAAACACAGATGTAGAGGAGCTAGGGTCCCAGCCCTGCTGCTACCACTGACTAACTGTGGCAGCAATCTGGCTGACGTTCCTCTCTCTTGCAAGATGCGGGGGGTAACTCTCTAGAATTATTTTTCAATTATTTTAGTCTAAGGAAGACTAGATAATTATATATCTATATAGGAGACTATAGCTTAGTCACCTGAGATCCCTGAGCAGACACTGTAATACCATGTTACCATGCTCAGCAGGACAACCAGTTGAAACATGCACTGTCCTTAAAAAGCTCTGAAATACCATGAAATTGGCTGCTAGCCAAGACATGTGGAGATTAGAATTGGCATTTGAAAGTTATGTGGTGGGTCAGTGTTTATAAAATTGAGCTTCCACTTTGGGAAGCAGGTTGCTCTCCTGTAACAGACAAGGCAAGCATGTACATTCAGTTAATATCAAACTCTCCACTACCAGTGATGGGCAAGCCAGGGCTTAGGTTGCAGGCAACTTTCCACACTCCATAGAGCACTGAGGTACCCTATACCTCATGTGAGAGGGACACTGCTATTTTTAGAAACAATTAACTCAGATGCTAGAGCAGCAATGAGAAAATGTCTTATAGCAAGAAGTAGGATGTTAGTAGTTAGAATAGGAGCCTCAAAACTTCATTTATTCCATGAGACAGTTTGCCATGCAAAATTCTTAGAATAAGTCTGGTAAGTGAATGCCACTTATTTAAGATTAATGTCCTGGCCATGCTTCTAACATATACCTTCATCCAAATAAAATCCCTCCACCCATTTTCATGATTTTAAGCATGTGGTGCAGGAGGATGGTGGCCTAGAGGAGAGAGGTTCTGTTTTTAGGCTCTGCTGCTGATGGATGTATCCCTAGCTGATCAGAGCTTGAGCTCTCACACCTGTGCAATACAAACCATTTGAATTTGCTTCATATCCAGCTAAGTCCCTGTACCTAATCTGCACTCAAAATCTTAGTTTCCTTCACTCACTAGCAAAATTTACTTTGTTACAAATGCAGTTAGTTGACAAGAAGATGATGATCCCTTACGTGCTAACTCTCATAAGTTTGTAAGCAGGTATGTACACCTTTATAAAAAAGGGTGATCCTTTATGAAGGAGCTTACAGAAAGGCGTCTGATAGCAGCATAAGGCGCACCATATCTCGCACAGAAATGATACTGTCATACGTGAAACCAATTTGTGATTGGCCTTGCAATGTTGCCCTCATCATTCATCTACGGCAGTTTTGTTTGTAAGGTAAAGCTCCACTCTAGATAGAGCAATAAACAATCATTAAAATACTCAGTGTCTTCAGATTGCCCCTGACCCCAGCCAGCCAAGCTCTACCCATTCCACCTGGGAAAATAAGACAGCAGTCAGAAAGTAGTTCAAGTGTAGAGTGTTATAGCAGAATCTCCTTTATTTTAGCCACTAGGAGCCATTCGGCAAGACTTTGATTCTACGCATTTCTGAGCCATGAGGGTGAGGCCTGGACCATGTTGGAAGAACTGACTAAAATTGATGCTAAATGAAACTACGTTCCACAGCACATTCCCAGCAATATAAAATAATACAGATAAGAGGTTCACTGTTCAGTCACAACCATGATGTTGGAAGTATAAAAGTCCATTATGGAGTTAATACTTGTCTTTAAGAATGTTTCCCCCGCCTTCTCTTACCAGCTTAATATCATAGAATGCTAATCAAAGAATACTTTTAAAATTCTAAAAATACATGTATTGTTAATCTGTAAAAGTACAAAGTACAAGGAATGAGGAAAGGAAAACTTGATTTGTAGAGAAAGTTTTAGTGAGAGTATAATTTGACTCCTTTGAAGTTTTAAATGTTCCTCTTCAACTTTGCAAAAATATTCAATTTTCCCTTTCAATCACTGACTCGATTTCATAATATGCAAGTGAAGAAAAGGGAAACAGTAGACGTGTGTGTGTGTGTTTATGTATGCATGTGTACTGAAAGAGGAGATTAAGTGACATGCGAGATGTTTACACAAGTTATGAGCAACTCCTAGCAGTTCACCAACAATTCCCTGCATCTGTCAGTCCCGGCTGTTTCATTCCAGGTCAGTGTCAACTTAAGCAGCCTCTAAAATCAACAAAGATCTTGCTCTCCATGTTGTAATCTCTTCCTAATCTCAGTTTAAGGAAGAATGAGAAGAAATTAGATGAAGTGAGAAAAAAAAGCAACAGAGAGAAAAGAAAAGGGAGAATGGGGAGAAGAGAGTTTGAACATTAACAGGAGAGAAAAGATTCGTTGAAAAGAGGGAGGGAGAAGGCAGAGGGGGAGGAGAGAAGGAGTCAGTTTCTGCTGAGTGGGTGGAGGGCCTTTCCCAGCTCCATCAACCCACATGGCAGACAGGAAACCAATGCAGCAGGACATTGTGTTCTTCTCCTGAAAAACAACCAGACTGCACTCCTAAAGTAAACAGTTAATCCTGCTGTTTATCTTAACATGATGAGATGTGAACAGGATGGTTTCTACTGCACAGCAATGTGGTTTTTATTCATTAAAAAAATCCTATTTTTCCTTTGCTAAAATGAAAGCACTACATATAAACATTGTAAATAAATGAGAACAGGAAGGAATAAAAATCTTTCATTGCTTAAAGTGACTTAACTAAAGGATGCCAAAAAGCCTGAGACAGGCCTTTTCTATACTCATACATCCTCTTTATTTTTGGAAAATACTGCGTTGCTTAAATTAACCAGACCAAAACAAATCACCTGCTGCAAGTTTGATCTTTAAAGAAGACACAAAAAAAAAGTGCTGACATAACTGGTGCCACCCTGGACTTTAATTCTAGTTATTACTTATGAAGATAAGACTATAACTTGGCCAAGACAAGAGTAGGAAGAGTACATTTTATATATTACTAGAAGTTTGCCTATAGAACAAGTTTTCAAAGATACATATTCTTATACATTTTTATCAATTGAAATATTTGTTGAAATAATATATAATTGAAATATCTATTGAGATGCACATGTGGCTGGTAAGATACATTACAGAGAGATCCTATGTACACTTTGCCCATTTCCCCGCAATTGTGCACTAGATCTTAGCAAACAACAGTGCAATGTCACAACAAGGATATTGGTATTCATATAATCCACCAATCTTATTCAGATTTCAGTTTGACTGAGGTGTGTATATGTATGTGTGGATTTAGTGCTACAAAGTTTTCTTACCTGTGTACGATTCTATATCCACCACCACAGTCAAGATACTGAACAGTTCCATCACCATAAGGATCTTTCGTGTTGCTTTTTTATAATCCACTTCCCTCCATCTCCCCACACACCATCCCTAACATCTAGAATCCATAATTTCTCCTCCATTTCTGAAATTTTCCCATTTCAAAATGTTATAAAAATGAAATTATCCAATATATAATCTTTGGGATTAGATTATTTTTCCCCTCACCACAGTTACCTGGTGATTAATCAATGCTATTATGCCTTTTATTTTTATAACAGCTTTATTGAGAACTAATTTACATATTGTAAAATTCATCCTTTTTCATTGTGGCAAAACACATAACAAAAATTACCATTTTAAGGTGTACAATTCAGTGGAATTAAATACATTCACAATGTTCTATAACCATCAGTACTATCTACTTTCAGAATATTTTCATCACCCCAAAAGAAAACCTTAATTGATTAAGCAGGCTCCTAAATCTTCCCTCCCGAGTACCTGGCAATAACTAATCTACTTTCTGTCTCTATGGCTTTGCTTAGTCCGGATATTTCATATAAATAGAATCACATGTGTGACCTCTTCTGTCTGGCTTCTTTTTAGCATAATGTTTTTAAGATTCATCCAGGTTGTAACGTGTGTCAGGATTTCATTCCTTCTTGTTGTTAAATAATATTCCATTGTATGACTATATCACATTTTAATTATCCATCCAATAGCTAATGCACATTTGCGTTGTTTCCACTTTTTTTTTCATTTATAAATAATGCTGCTATGAACACCTGTGTAAAAGTTATGTGGACGTTTCCAGTTCTCATGAATATATTCTTAGAAGCGCAAGTGTTAGATTATACGGTAGCTCTATATCTAACTTTTTGAGAAACTGCCAAACTGTTTTCCAAAGTGGCTGCACCATCTTCCATTCCCACAGCTGTGTGTGAGGATTCCAATTTCTTCACATCCTTGTCAACAGTATTTTCTGTCTTTTTTATTATTGTGTCCTAGTGGGTGTGAAGTGGTATCCCATTGTGGTTTTGTTTGCATTTGACTAATGACTAATGATGTTGATCATCATGTGCTTATTGGTCATTTGTATATCTTCTTTGGAGAAATGTCTATCTAAATTCTTTGACCATTTTTAAATTTAGGTTTTTTATGTTGAATTGCATGAATTCTTTATATATTCTGGATACAAGTCACCGATCATATATGTGATTTGTAAATAAATTTCTCCTATTCTCAGGGGTTTCTTTTTACTTTTTTGATGATGTTTGTTGAAGCACATAAGTTTTTAATTTTGATGAAGTCTCATTTATATATTTTTCTTTTGCTCTGTATGCTTTTGTTGTTATATATAGGGAACCATTACCTAATATATAAGGTTATGAAGATATAGTCCTATGTTTTCTTCTGAGAGGTTTATAGTTTTAGTTCTTACACTTAGGTCTATGATCTGTTTTAATTCTTATGTATGGTGTGAGGCAGGGGTAAACTTAATTCTTCGGCATGTGGATATCCAGTTGTCTCAGTGCCATTTGCTGGGATTACCACTGTTTTTCCATTGAATTGCATGTCAACCTTGTCAAAAACCAGTTGACCATAAATGTAAGGTATCATACTTTTTAAAGAACTTATACATAATGCCAGGGATATCTTTTAAAAAAAAATGTGTTATGTGAGTGTAAGTCTTTAAGAAAGAAATAGTTTGATTTAATCATAGTTTTAGTCTATCACTGGCAAAGAGTGGTATGAATGCATCTATACTCCCTAGGGTATACAGACTAAATTTGCTGCTGCATTTATTTAGGTCCAGTGAACACAAAGCATATGTAACTGGCCACGATCTCATTTCATTTAGTTCTATTACTTCGCCATCATTATGCTTAGGACTTCTAAAGCTCTGTCTTCTATGGACAAAGCTTTATGTCCAAACTTTTTCCTACTCTTGTGTGTTCCCTTTTTGTGTAATGTGGCCTTACCATTCTCTCAGCCACTCTGTTTCAAAACTTGAGAGCATAATTTATTTCCCTTTTTCACATCCAGTTGCCATAGCCTATCCATTTTATCTCTATATTCTAATATCATTCCTCCTTCTCTTTCCTGTGGCCACTGTCTTGTTCTGCTTGTGACCTTCGTTGCCTCCTAGATGGATTAGGAACATGCTTGCCAATTGGTCTCCTAACTTCATTCTTCTTTTTCTTCTAATTCCTCCTATAGGTTGCTGCCAAAGTAAGCTTCCTTAAAAGAAAATTACTCATGTCAATCAACTAATCATGGACCTTCAAAGGTATCCCAATGATTCCTACTTGTCTTTTGATGTGTGTGAGTCTAAGAAGGTTAAGCTCCTATCATCACTTCCCCATCTGAGTCTTGGTTCCCACTAGTTCCTCTAAGCTAATTTGGTATTCCTTGCCACCTCCACTTATCTAATAACACTCATTTTTCAAAGTCAAACTCAGATTCCATACCTTTCATGAAGAATTCTCTCATTCCAATAGTGTAAACAATTCTTTTTCTTTGTACTCGAAGTGGTTTATTTTTTGCTTTTTATTTAGTTCTCATCACATTCTACGCTGTCTATAAAAACTTTCAATAGATCTTTTCTTTCTTCTTTTTGCCTGGAAGTTTCCTAAGAGTGGGTATCGTATTTCTTATTTCCTATATTCCCAGTACAGCCTTTAGATCAGAGCCTTATGCATTACAGATGATCAATATATACTTGGTGAACAAAGTTGAATTAATTGACAAGGATTTATTCAGACTTTGTAGGGAAAGAAGGTGTATGATATAGTTCCTGCCCTCAGGGATAAGAGCAGGCATTAAAATGCTTTATACAGGTAATTTGTAAGCAATGACCTCTACATTGTTACAAAGTATAGGAGTGAGAAGGGAAATATTAGTGTCCTAGTGAAGTTACAAATTAGAACAAGGTAAGTGAAGGATAGGAAGGAGAGAAGGAGGGATCTTAGCTAAGAAAGTTTATTCTTCAAGATGTGCCAAATCAACTCAGCAGCCCTGAGCAGAAAGTAGTCTTATTTTCTATTTATTCATTAACTCACTCTCAAATGAGGTGTCACTTGGTACTCCCATTTTTCCATGCCTACTCATAAATGAAACCTGAAGAGACAAAGGTCTGTACCTGAGTATAGAGTAAGGAACAAGGTACCAACCATGGAAGTATCCTATAGCTTCCTTGGGATTGCCAAATTGTATGTCAGCCAAACAACCTTTCTCAACCAGGATTCTGAAAGGGAGTTAAGACCTAAAACTCTAAGGCTTCACTGTGTGTAATGGATAATGACCAGCCTGTGCATCTAGAATGGCACTAGTGATGTGCAATCTTGGGAGAAATGAGAAGACAGTTACTCAAATAATCTTCAGGATTCCGTAGTTCCAGTGAGGAAGCCAGTTGAGAGTAAATGAACCTAGAGGTAAAAGTACTACTGCACTGGACATATTGACACAACAAGGAACAGTGTTTAATCATTCTTAGATGATTTATTTCTGAATTAGGGTTTCATAATCTACTCTAACTGGCCTAGAAAACAGTCCTGTCTGATGCAATGACTTATAAATCACCTGTGCTTGTAAAGTAAGCTGCATGTTCTACCTGCTCTGATCCTACTAAATAAAACACAAACTACCTAGGCTAAAGTATACATACAAGACTTTTTTCTGCTTCAAATATCAATAGTAATTTTGCAAATTCTGCTGCATTTCTAAGCATACCTGTTTTAGGACTAATGTCACTGATAAGTATTAAATTGTTTTAACTTCTTTTTACAATGAAGTAATTTCAGTTTCAAAGACTAAAGCTTATTGTACTAAAGAGAACAGATAAGAAGTCACTTTCAGAAGACAACTCTTTCTCGGAGAAAAGGTTCTCAGATATGAATCTGCTGTTTCTAGCCCACTTACCTCTGTCCATTGGACTGCATGCCACAGCAGCTGACATTCCTTCCAGCTTTTTACTCAGCCTCATCTTCCTACCGGGTCTGGGCACTTAGGACACCCACTGACTATAGGTCATTGTTTTGTAATGATTACCATATAGCCTACATCTGTTCACTCTCCACACACCAGCTCTTGCATATGGACTAGTGGACTACCACATTTTGGAAGTTCAGAGCAGTCTTCTCTTAGCTGGTAGCCTGCATTGCCCTCTTTCCTGCCAAGTTTCTTGAAAGTAAGGGCCTCACTTACTTTCATTGACTGACGTCTTATTCCCTTCTTGGTAATTAAGAATTTCTTGAAAAAAAATCTCAAATTTGCTAAAAGTTCTAAATACAGCACAAAGCATGTTTTTCTTCCTCTGAATTACTAAGAGTAAGTGGCTACAAACAAGGACTTTCTCCTCCATAACTGCTATATAACCATTAAATGAACATTGATATATCCTTCTACCTAATTCTCAGAACTTATTCATACTTTACCCATTGTTCCAGCCATGTCCTTATTAGCAAAGGAGATAATTCAGAATCACGTGTTGCATTTAGTTGTCATGTCCCTTTACTCCTCTACAATCTAGAAGGGTTCCTCAGTCTTTCCTTAACTTTCATTGACATTTTTGAAGATAAAACCCAGTAATTTTGTAGTGTACAAACACTCATTTTGGGTTTGTCTGATATTTTCTCACGATGAGATCCAGCTTATGTTTCATTGGTAGGAATAATACAGAAGTGATGCTATTTTATTTATTTATTCATTCATTCATTCATTCATTCATTCACTTATTTATTTATAATGCCTAAAGCACCTGGTATTCTCAGGTGGTCTCCCATCCAAGTACTAACCAGGCCTGACCCTGCTTAGCTTCCAAGATCGGGCACATTCATGTTGGCATGGCCAAAGTGCTGTGTTCTAAATAGTTGGCACAATATTTCAATATGTCCCAATACTGATGATGTTCACTTTTATTACTTGATTAAGGTGATGTCTGCCAGGCTTCTCAACTATAAATTACTTTTCCTTCTGAAATTAAAACAAAAATATATATGAGAGATACTTTCAAATATGTAAATATCTGATTCCTTATCAAATTTTCAATGCATTTTTTTTACATCAATGTGGACAAGTGGATTTTTATATAGTGGGTTATAATCCATAACTATCTCTTACTTTGATGCTCAAATTGTCCCAGATTTGGCTAGTGGCAGCCCCTTTTAAGCTAGCTTCTATGTCCTTTTGTTTCATTCCCAAATCATTCTTTGAAAATATTCTTACTTTCTGACAAATCAAAATGTTCAAGGTTCAGCTTGTATTTTCTCTCATCCAAACCTGCAATCAGCCATTTCACTAAAGAGCTTAGTTTCCTTCAGATATTTAGTAGCTACTAGCTGAATTCACATTGCTACTAGAGTACCACTGCCTTGGGACCTCTTAGTGGACAGAGCTGGGAACTGTGTATACACACATATCTTCTCACACACATTAATACACATTTACTTCTGTTATTCACCCATTCATCCATCTTGAAAACCATGAGTTTACATTACCACAGGTTTATTTTGGCTTTCTCCCCTCCTATGTTTATAACTTACAGGTACCTCAAACTCAACATGTCTAAAACTGAACCCATCATTTTCCTCGCTCCCTCCAAATCTGTTTGCCCTCCTGAATTTCATGTCTAACTTAATGATACCACCCAAATGTTATAATCCTTCTATAATCCTCCTTTTTCTCTACCTTCCACATCCAATCATTCACTCTTGACTATCTCCTAGTATACACCAACTCTTTATCCACTAGTTTGCCTTTGCAAACATGCCAAGCACAGACCTGCCTCATAACCTTTGTATATGCCCTCTCTACCTGGGATACTCTCCCTATACATCTGTATGGTGTTATCTGGTCTCTTTAGGGATTTTTACTCAAGTGAGACTTTCCTTGATTCTTATATAAACATAGCAACCCTTCAACCTTCACTATCTTCTTATCCAACTATATTTGCAGTCATAACCCTTATTACTTTATTATATTTTATTTGTCTGCTGCCAGTTTTCCTCAATATGTAAATTTCATTAGTGCATAGATTTTGTCCTTTTTTGAGTCCTACTTATTGCTGTATCCCTAACAAGCAGAACAATCCATGACACAGAGTAGACACACAATAAATACTTGTTGAATGAATAAATGTATCCACATGGTCTTAGTATTTTGTTATACAGTGGCTTAATATTATATCATATAGTATGTCATAATTAAACAATCCTTATACAAAATATTTAGGTTGCTTCTATTTATTTTCATTATTAAGGGCATTACTACCATGAAGAATAGTATGTATGTATTTTCTTTGTTCCTCTGCATTAAATTTCCAGGAATTATTGGGTCAAAGAGTATATCTTCATTGCTGTATGCTATGTACTACTTTCTAAAAATAGTTATGTTTAAAAATTCCAAGAGCAATAACTGTATAAAAAGTCCTATAAATATAATTCAAAATTTAAAAGTATACAGAGGTATACGATGAAATTTCTCTACCATTCTTGTCCTCATTTTTCTAGATCTCATGTGCCCTTCATGGATAATCACTGTTATCAGGTTTTTACATATCCTTCCAGAGTTTCTTTATATATATCCAAAGAAATACAGCACATTTCAAACACCGGTCTCTGCTCCTTGCTTTTTGAATTTAACCAATATAATAAATATTTCTATATAAATTCATGAAGTCCTTCTTCATTCTTATTTTCTTATAGCTGCACACATAGCTGCAGAGTATTCCATTATATAGATATACTATAATTTATTTTTAATCCTTTAATGCTGACCATTTAGGCTATTTCCACTCTTGCTATCACAGACAATGGGGCAAAGAATAGCCTTGTGCTTCATACATATACAAATATATCTGTAGGGAAAATCTAAAGAAGTACAAGTGCTAGGTCATAGAGTTAATGTGTTTAAAATTCACACACACAGCGTGCACATCCACACAGATTTATATATATATACTACCAAAGCCTTTCTATGGAGTAGTAACAATTTATTCTTTCTTCACCAATGCACAAGAGTGCTTGTTTCCTCTCATTCTCACCAACAAATGTTACTAAAGTTTGGAGGTTTGTAAATTTGACAATAGTGTTATTTTAATTTGCATTTCTTTATTATGAGACATTAAACATCTTTTCATGTGTTTCTTTTTCTGTACAAAGTGTGCATTCATATCCTTTGGTAATTTTTATATTGGGTTGTTGGCTTTTTCTCTATTAATTTCTATGAGCTCTTTGTATATTACAGAGATTGGCTCTTTGTAATATAGATTGCAAATATATATTCCCAGTATGCCATTTAACTTTTGAACTTATCACACAGGTTCAACAGAATTTATTAACATATTTTGGAACTTTTGGATATTAAGTCACAGAAAAAAACCTCTACTTCAAGATAATTCTTCTATGATTTCTTCTAAAATGATTACATTTTTATGCAAGGGTCCTCAACCCCCAGGCTGTGGACCGGTACTGGTCCTTGGACTGCTGGGAACTGGGCCGCAGAGCAGGAGGTGAAGGGTAAGTGAGCAAAGCTTCATGTGTATTTGTAGCCACTCCCCAGTGCTAGCATCAACCCCTCAGCTCCACCTCAGATCATCAGGCATTAGGTTCTCATAGGAGAATTGGTCCCTGGTGCCAAAAAGGTTGGGGACTGCTGTTTTAATGTTTAAATCTTTGATCCATTTGGAATTTATCTTGGGATAGGATGAGAGATACAGATCCAATTTTTTTCCAGATGATTAACCTGTTTCCTTGTACCATTTATTGAATAGCTACCCTTTGCCCAATGCTTTGAAATATGTACACTATTTACTAAGTTCTAGTATATATTTGGGACTTTCTCTTCTGTTCCACTGGTTTATCTATTACACTAAAGGGGAAAAACTGTTAATTTTAAAAATGGCTTTTCTTAATTTCTGATTCTAATAGCTAGATGACACCTATCTTATGGTGTTTTTGTGTAGAATAAAGAAGATATCTAGGAACAGTGCTTGGCTTTTATGTTCTGATCTCTCTCCTCCATTGTAAGTTCATATCTGACTTTATTCCTCTAGCTCAGTGTTTAATGAGCACCTGCCCCTCAAACAAGAACACACATATTGGAACTCTAGTTTTCCACTGCTAAACCTGCCCGAGTCACTACTCCCACCTCTAGAACTAACACTGCCATCAAACCAACAACCTCAAAGTCATCCTTGATTCCTCTCTTTCTATCATCCCACAAAGAATCATCAGCAAGTACTATGAACTCCACCTTTAAAACAGACCCTGAATCCTCCACTTTTCACCATTTCCTCACTGGCACTTTGGTCCAGGTCACCAGTTTTACCTGTCTGGATTTCTGGAATAGACTCCTAACTCATTTCCTGGTCCTATTCTTACACTTCCATGTTCTATTTGCTCTAGAGCAGCCTGAACGATCTTTCAAAGTATGGGAACACATTCATGTGTGCTTAAAACTTGGAAGGCTTCTCATCATACTTGGAATGAAGCTGCCTGCATCCTCTCTGTGCCTATCCTCCATCGCAGCCCCTGGTTTCACAAAGCCCCAGCCACACTAGCTTCCTTTCTGCTACTGGAGCACACCAAGTTCATCCTGTTCTTTGCAATAGTTGATCTCTTTGCCTAGAAAGTGTGTCTCTCAGAGCTTTTCATGGCTAGCTCTATTTCTTCATTCAGATACTACCTCAGAGGGCTCCTTCTTAGGCTTTCCCTTATTAGTCATTCCAAGGTAACCTTGACAACCCACTCAGGTTACTCCATATAACAAAATGTTATTTCCCATGATAGCCAATGTTTTTTGAGCACTTAACTAAGAAGAAGACAGAGGCAACTGCAGCCTCCATTTGGATTTATGCTGTGCTTGGCTGTACTACTTCCTCCTCCTTGCTAGGTATGCAAATTAGGAGGTGGCTGGGGAGTTTGACAGTGGAGGCTGTAATCCTCAGGGTTCTTTTTCATTAGTAATCCCCACAGTACTGGCTTAGCCACTTGGCTCAGCTTTTGTATGAATGGGAGTCATTGCTAAGGACCAGCCACCAGCATTCTGCCCTCAGTGTATCCAGGACAGACTGAAGGTGGAGACTACAGGTTCCAGAATGTAAATACTATACCCTAAGCCTTTATTGACACTGCTTCGAGTTTAAATAATGCAACAAAAAAGCATCTACATGTCACTAACTATGATGAATGACCTTAAAAAGTTTATATAGTTGAATAAAACATACCATAGGAAAAAACCAACCTTTAATAAGTTGAAAAGATGTGTTAGGTATATATACAAGGTCAAGATAGCTTATATCTGAATTACTATTTCATTTGAGGCAAAAAAGAAAGTGTTTCCATTTTGAATAACACTGTTCATATTAATGCTTTTGAATATACAGTTCAAAGTTTTTTCATGGCAAAAGCTTCTTTTTGTATATAATATATAGGAAACATTTTATTATCTATTGAATTGCAGCTTTCTCTAAAATAGAAGTCCACAGTTACAGAAGTATGAAGAAGGGCACTACATAATGCAGAACAGAAAATAAAGAGTATTGTATCTATGAATTAACTGGATATTAGTATTTTCTATCACAAATAAGTAGATGGACTGAATTTACCTTAAAATACATTTGATCCCATGGTCTGCATATGTAGCATTCACGTTTTAAGGACTTTATAAACCTCAACATGTGCAAAATATTGGCCGAAGACCAATACACTAGCAATGGTTTTCATTGCAGTAGAACAAAGTAGAATAAATGAGAGTATTCTACATTCAATACACAAGATTCGATATGCCAGATTCCTCATGTATAAGATCTATTCTAAGAACTTTAAAATTTCACAAATTTACAAAGATTAGAAATGTTTGTACATGTCCTTGCCTTCCACCAAATTACATTTTTATTGACAGCTTTCCCTGAACAGACTCACATAATTCAAAACTGCTTTTTCAATCTTCAGTGAAGTTTCCTCTCCTGTTAATGACCTTTTAAAAAATAAGATAAACATTAACACTGAGAGTTACTGTTTGTGGGAAGGAACATCAAATGATGAAGCTGCCTTAACATGGTGGTGTGGGGTCACTCACTTAGCTGTATACAGCAAGCACAAGACAATTTCTTACCCTCTAAAATCACTGTTCACCACATACTGTGCATGGCCTTCAAGGCTCCTCTCAGCCAAGGCTATTAATTGCTAATCCTTGCACAGCAGGGCCCACTCTGGTATATGCACAGATACTAGTTAGGTCAGAACACCACACCAAGGCCTGTCACTGCCTGTCATGCAGATCTGTTATTGCTCTTAGGTCCCAGCAATTTGTGGCTAGGTAGGATTGATCTCCCAAAAGTGCTTGTTTACCCCTGTTCCCCTGATGGCAAGTATTCTATTTCAGCTTACCAATGAATAAGAAGCCGTTTTAGGAATTTGTTAACTTCTAATCCAGCTCTTAAAGGTGCTGGGTTGGATAAAGCTGAGACAGACAGCAGGGCTTTTTGTGCTAGGTGGTAGCTGAGTTCCCAGGCTTTATTTAATCCATCCTCTCTTGATAGTTTGTCCTCATCCTCTTAGAGGTTGAATGCTGAACAGCAGCCTCTCAACCACATGAAGCATCCATTTGTGCTTGCTTTAGTACAACCACTTTTTATTTAAAAGTTTTAAGGACTAATAAGCCCTTATTACTCTTAAACACTACTTAATAATTCCACTATCATTGAATGTATATCTGTAATAATTATACTCTTGAAAAATGTACATCTAGAGTAGGCACTCTAGTAAATTTGAATTGAATCTTGCTTCAGATATAAAACAGAAATGAATCTAGGACAAACTCTGTAACATCGTAGAAATAAAAAATATTCAGAAATAACACAAGTTAATGTACTGGAGCAGCAAATAGCATAGAAAAAAACTGAAGAGCTTTATTTATTTTATTGCTTAATCTATGGACTATTTACATCGATTTACTTATTTCAAAAAAATTTTAAAGTGTACTTCAACTATACATAACTACTTATTCAGCATCTACTAATTAAATTTCCCTTTCAAATCACAGCTCAATTGTTGTAGTCTATTGCATAAAACTATAGTTTTAATATCTATTTTCAAGTGATGTGTCCTCAGATTTTGAGACTGAATTCTTTTAAAAAGATAGAACATTAAGTTAAAAGATAAAAACGTATTTTTGCATATCCTGCATCCCATAGCTACGGCATTCTAAAATGAAATTTAAGGACTGTGGGGCTTTACTGTTATACTCAACTTCTTTCATATATTTTTACTCCTCTCTTTACACTGAGTTCTTTCTAACACTTTTGGTGGATATGAAGGATTCCAATTGCGTTCTATGGGCCTTCCTAAACTCCAGAGGCTGGGAAGCAAACTCTATGCATCTTGGGTTCCCTTGCAGCTAAAGTCCCTGATGTGACTTAGGACCTGTCAATGAAAGGCAGAAGTGATGCCAAGACGGAGGGCCTGATTTTGCTACTTGTAGCAAGCACAACATCAACAAAGATCTCAGGGTTTGACCAGTTGCTTTGAAGGGTCAAAAGGTAGGAATGAGCATCTAATTTGTTGATTCAGCTTTTAGGCCACACAGAGTGGTTCCAGAGCTGGAAGTCATAGCAACAGCTACCTGATTACACAGATCCCTCTACTGTTAGCTGTGGCTCTGGAGTTGGCAGAAAGCTGAAGTGTGAGATACCTGGTTATAGAAGAGGCAGCAGCTCCCATGATGACAATCAAGAGCCTGTTTCTTCAGTTTTCCCAATGATTCTAAAAGTACTTTGAATCTTTTAATAAATCTCTTTCTGCTTAAGATGGATGGAGTAGATTTCTTTGTCATTGAGCCGGACCGATCCCTTGGATATGCAGATTTTAATGAGAAGTGGAATTGTAGGATAAGGGCACTCTATATACTCTTCTCTGGATAAATCAACAACTAAAATGACAAAAACAAAATAATAAACAAAACAAACTTGGTGTTCACTTTTGTAGAAACACTGTATCTCTTTGAGAGGCAGGTGAAATCATAAAATTTACTTATCTAGCCTAGAAGTCCCTTGAGAGAAGAGACCTAATATATTTCTTGACTGGGCCTTTTACTCTATAGTTGTGATGACTTATGAGAAAAATCTGTAAGAAAACATTATTTATAATATGTGTCAAGAAATACAAAATTTCTACATGAAAACCCATGCTGAAAAAATTCCCAAATGAGTGACACACACAACAAAGGAAGGGTACTCCCAGATTATTTTATCTTTCCTTCCATTTATTGTTTAGTACAATATTATTAGAAAATCACAATTAAAATACTCCTCAGCTAAGGATCTCAAATTTTCATAAAAACAATTTCTGATACTAAAATATTCTTACGATTTGACAACCGGTAGTTAAAATACCTAGTTCTTATCTGGCCAAATAATACTTTAAGAAGTATGAGAATGCACATTCTTTCAAAACCATAGTCATAGATCATAGAAACCATAGCATATAGGCACCAGAAACTCACAAAATGAATGGTAAACCATTCAGAGGAGGCTTGTTTTGAATAGGAACCTTCCACTTAGATGATATCCTGAAATGATTTAGAGTACATAAAAATGCTGGCATTGTAGTTAAGGGCCCCAGTAGAAGAGATAAAAGAGGAGAAAGTCCTACCCTGGGGATCTGGAATGGTACAGAGTCACTGAGGCTGACAGACAGAAGAAGTTCTTATACTAGCTCCTTTAGAAATGCTTCACGATGACAATAAATCATAAAAGTGTTATCCAAGGAAGGAGAGTTATGTCATGAGTTATATTGAAAACTGTCTGAGTGACAGAAAAAAACATATAGTGAGTATAATAACTAAAGAAAGCTCTATCTTTGTAACAATTTTGGGAGAAGGATCTTTTCCTCGTGCTGTAGATAATTCCTCCCAGTGGTCAGAGCTACTTATCGAATATTCCAAAACAGAGCATTCCAACTTCTAAAGTCTCTATCTAGCCATGATTACTGAAGCTGATATCAACCCAATAATGCTGTAAAATGAACCTGTATTTTCTTAATCTTCTTATACTTTTTTTCTATCTAAAACTATTCTCCAACAAAAGGAACCCGAGCTCTTTGCAGAAATGGTTGATTGTAGGAGTGGAACAGAAATATACAAGATGAGCTTGGAATATTTTGTAGTGCAAGAAAGTAAGAAGGTACTCAAAACAAAACAAAACTTAAACTCACAATGATGAGCCTCTGTCAAAGAGAAAAGAGAATCAATTGAAAGAGCTTCTGTGGCAAACACTAGAATGGTTTGAGCAACAAAATAAATAAAATAGTACTGGATTATATCTCAAAGAATAAAATAAGTATTCATGACTCCATACTGATATACGTAACTGAATAAATAAGTGGGGGAGAAGAGACAAGTCTCTCATGCAGAAGAATTCCAAATAATTACTCTACTGTCATGGAGGGAGATCAGAACTCCTCATTCCTTAGGTGTAGGCTATACAAAATGGCTTCCTTCTAAAGACTTCAGGATGGAAAGAGAGAAAAATGTAAATTTACAGTGGAAAACCTGACAAAAACTAACTCAGTCAGAAGATCAAGGTCACTATCAATAGCAATAAGTCATGTTGATATGATGTGAAAACTATAATTTTCTCCTAAGAACCCATAACCCCAGTCTAATCATGAGTAATCAATCAGATAAATTCCAAAGAAGGAGATTCTACAAAATGTCTGACCAGTGCTTGTCAAAATTGTCAAGGTCATCAAAACAAGAGAAGTCTGAGAAACTGTCATACCCAAGAGGAAACGTAAAATAGTATAGCTAGCTACTCAAGAAACAGTTTGGCAGTTAATGTTCTTATTGAACTGAATATGCACTCTTGACATTTATCCCAGGAAAATAAAAACTTATGTTCACACAAAAACCTGTACACGTATGTTCACAGTAGCTCTATTCCTAATAGCCAAAAACTGGAATCAGACCAGATCTCCTCCAAAAGTGAAATGTTAAGTCAAACTGTGGCTCCTGACCACCGTGGAATACAACTCAGGAATAAACAGGAACAAACTATTGATACATGCAACAATTTGGATGACTTTCCAGGGAATTATGCTGAGTGAAATAAGAAAATATCAAAAAATTATATGCTGCATAGTTATACATTTTACATAATATTCTTGAAAGAAGAAAATTAGAGAAATAGAGAATATTTTAGTGGTTGCCAGGGGCTAGGGGAGGAAGTAGTTGGGAGAAAAACTTTGGGAGGGGGGTGGGGTAGGTGGGAAGTAGGTGTGGTTATAAAAGGGCAATAGGAGGGGTCACTGTGGTGTTGCAACTGTTCAGTGTCTTGATTTGTGGTCCATACATGAGCCTATACATGTAGTAAAATTGCATAAAACTAAATAGAGACATACACACAAGTAAAATGGAAATCTGAACAAGACAGGTTAATTGTATCAATGTAATATACTGATTGGATATGGCACTAATGTTTTGTATAATGTTACTGTTGGGGGAACTACGTAAAGGATACATGATGACTCCCTGTGTTTTTTTTCTTTTTTTAAAAAATAAATATATATGACTCTACAATTATCTCAATAAAATTTTTAATTAAAAACAAAGACAAAAAAACTCACTAAAAATAACACATTTAAAACTTTACTGAATACAATGATAGCATTCACTACCAAAATATGCCTGTGGGCTTCTGTATTAGACAGTAATTAAAATTAATACTGTTTCCACCATAAATATATCTACCAACAAGACACAAGAAATAATGATTCAAAGTGAGCATCTCCTTAGTACCTTTTGATTGCAAATTTGATTTGGTAATAAAGCAAGTTTAAATAAGTCTATAAGACTATCAGAGACTTAGAACCAGCGAAGATACTTGTTTGCAAAGGACAGTGATGGGACTTTCCCAATCATGTCCCTCCTTGGAATATGTGAACTGCTTTCATTCACTGCTCAGGAAAGCCAAGATGTGTCCACATGTTTGAGGGAGAAAAGGACACACATTGACCCAATCTAAGGGCTACACCTTCTCTGTTTTAGGTTTGATGTAAATGGTAACATTTTATTCTTAAAACATATCAATAGTGGTTCTACACTGTGATGTACGAATAGAAGTGATCTTCCCTCTTTTACTTTTTTTCCTTCATGTCTACATGTTTATATCTGTTTTTAAAAATAATTTCTATGTTTAGCCTTGAAAAGATAAATCCTTCTACATCGTCTTATACACATCAGGTAGCATGGCATGCAGGTCTAAAAACAACAGGTAGTAATATTCTTCTCATTTACATGGCCTTATTGGTTCTGTTATTACCCTTTTCATTAAAAAATAAAACAAAGATGTCTATGGCCATGCCATCCTGAACATGCCTGATCCCGTTGGATCTTGGAAGCTAAGCAAGGTTGGGCTTGGTTAGTACTTGGATGGGAGACCACCAAGGAAGACCGGTTGCCATAGCCATAAAATAAATAAATAAAAATAAAACAGAATGAAACAAAACATTGTAGCCCTTTCATTGCTATTCAGAGAGCCAAAAAAAAGCAAGAGGTGATGCTGAAATGCTCAGTTATGTTTACTTTCTTCATCAAAGAGTCTAAGCAATTTTCTGGTTTTCAGATAGATGACTTTTTGGTTAAAATGTGTTTCAGACATCAAGATAATGTTATTAATGTTAATTTTCCAAATACCTGATTATAGACACCTGTTTCAACAACTGGGTTCTTTACAAGTGAAGCTGACAATGATTTCTCATCTTCAAATGAAAATATTACTTGTATCTTTTCTATTATCTGTACCAGTGTAGGTTTCCATTAGAGTGAATGAGAATAACCAGTGGTTTTAAATGTCATTGTTCTACTGTACTACAGAATGGGAAATAACGTGGCTGCTAAACTTATAAAAGCCAATTGCCTTGTGCCCTTGTTGATTTTAAACATTCAGAGTCAGATAAACCTCGTTTTGAGTTCTTGCTCACCCTAAAATAGTAAGTCTTTAGTCTCCTGCCCTTTTAGCAGACTGTTCTGAGCAATGGGAAAACTCACAGCCACCACTTCCAGGTTCTGGCCTTAGCCATCACTGCTGTGGAGAGTGCCACCAGCAGGAACTGCGTGCATACTTTACATGCTTTAATTAATTCTACAAATGAAAAACTCAAGCACTTGGCATTTTGTAGGTTCCCAAACAAGTTTCCTTCTTCCCCCAAGTACACAGTAAAACTGAAATGTTGCAGAGGGAGTAAAGACTATTATGGTTCGTTACCATTCTCTAGACTAAGAACAAAGTATCTTCTGATTTTGAGTTAAATTATAAAAAGGACTATAAGATAATATACAATATATAAAATTATACATGGGGTGGGATTGGAATTATTTTTCTATTTGTGAAAATTTTGAAACTTTCTATAGATGTCACTATATTGCTTTTATCATTTGAAATTACATTAAAAATATTAATGGCCAGGCTGTCACTTAAATGGTCATATTATTTCAAGCACAAGATGGGATGTGAGCACAAACAGTAAAAGAGTGCAATGTTGAGCAATGTTGCTTGTATTTTGAGTTTTGCCAAGTCTAGCCAATGCCTGGGTACCATGTGTTAACTCTCAAATTTCAGAGTAGGCAAAACTTTGTATTTGTTTGAAAAAGATGGGATGGAGGTTCAACTTGGTATTTCACTATCAGTAGAGTTAGTCACAGTACAAGACATGTCACAATTGTATTAAAATGTAAATATTTTTTATGGTATGTAATGAAAAAAGTTGTGCAAGAAACATTTCATGCCCCCCTGCCGTTTAAACAAAATAGTGCGCTCCAAAGGGTTTAACTCAAAATATGTTCCATTTGAGTGTTGTGGAGGGGAATGTGTGTGCAGAATTCTCTTTTACATCTGTGACTCCTGTAAAAATATCTGGCAGAACATTCAGTTCTGTGTCTTAAAACCTCACAGGGCCAATTTAAAAATAATATTGTAAATGCTCATGGTTATCATCACTTAACTAATCTAAAACAATAAAACAGTTGGCTCTTCAGTTTTCTTCAGATCATCCCAAGGTAATGGCAAAATTCTGGACTCTGTAATTAGAGAGATGTGGTTTGTCAAGGTGTAAATTTCATATAAATCAAAGAGCTGTATTTCACTGGCCTTTCAGAAAATAAACTACAATTATAAATGAAAACTGTTGATTCTCTAAATATTTGGTGATGTGAACTCTGGAAAGTCAACCCTTCATTCCTTTTTTTATATATTTTGAACAAATAAATTCTAAATCTGTTTTTGAGATGCAAATTTGCTTTTTTACCATTTGCCTTGATATATTTATTGTGACAATTCATGAATTCAGTACTTTTATTTTTGGTTTAAAAATATGGAACAATATTTGTGTGGTTTTTAAAATTGATTAATTAATATATGAAAAATACAATCATCAGGAAGACCCATGTGATTGTAAGCAAAAGCCTAAATTTTTATATTTAAGAACTGTTTATAAATTGACCCTAGGACAGATTTTTCTTAAAAATAGGTTGTTATAACTAAGTTCAAAGTCTTAAGCCAAAGACTGTGATCTTTATTTTCCCTAAGGCTATAGAAGGGTGACAGGCCAGGTCCAGGGAGCCCTGATCCAGGCAGAGTAAAAAGGCTGCCCCAGAGATGAGTAGAGCTTTGAAAGAAGAATGAGGCTCACTTTCCGCTCTACCATCCAGTGCCTATATGACCTTCAGCAGTTTGAGAGTGGTAGGAAATTTGGGTGCCCTCCTTGGGGTGTGCCTTGGTCTATTTTAACTGTTCTCTCCCTTCCTACTGAGTCTCTTGTTGCTTCTCTATTGCCTCCTTCTCTTGGGATGCTCTGGGGTTGATTAAATCCTTGCTCTAATAACAGTCTGTAGGTATCTCTTTAAGAAGCCCTCCAATTCAGTACAACTTTGGCATTGTGACTTCCTTTCAATGGTTATAGCTATTTTACTTTATTTTGAGTCAACAGGGTATGATAAATATATTTGATCTACCTCTCTTGTGAATAAGGACCAATCATTATCAGATTAGCTACACAAATTCACTCAAAGCAGAGAGGGTTATAGATAAGTGACATTTTCTGAATAAGAAGTCAGTGATTTCTTCTCTAGAACATTTAGCCTATATACACCTCTAAGGCTGAATATGTAAGCCAAGATGAATGTGTGTGTAACTAAGAAAAGCTTCATGTCCTCTTAAGTCCTACTGCTCTGGAAAAGGTCAGCGTACACTCATCTGAAGACAGCTCTGGATCAAGGTTAAGTATGTCTGTCATATGTACAATCAATAATGCTATTTCATAGCAATGTAAAGCTCTCAAAGCACTTTATACATCTCATTAACACTATAAAACAATGTGTAAAGTATATTATTCTTTGTATTTAATACTGAGGGACCTAAAGCTCAGAGCAGTTAATTAAGTTGCCCAAGGTCAGTAGACTGTGTAGAGTACCAGAGTTGGCACCAGAATTTAGAGACTTTAATTACAAATCCCTGATTATTTCACATATCCCTCCAATGCTTTTCTCAGAATTTACATTAAACATTGCTTTCATCCACATATTTATGCTACTTACATGTTTTTGTCATGTGCTTTCTATTTTCCCCAGTGCTCATTTTTCACTGGTGAACCATAAATCCTAGTGTAAAGGTTTTTATTTTTACCTTACTTTGGTTCATAAATTTGTTATGCTACCTGTAACATTTGTAATTCATATTTGAAAGATGAAGTATATAGAAAAATCTCAACATTTTTAAATGTCACATCATTTCACTGAATGTGACAAACTATTTTATCTGAAAATTAATATAAACATTAAGCACTATAATTTTACACATTCTTTTCATATACAGTTCAAAAATGCATAAGCATTTTGATGTGCCATGTGAGGAGTTAGAATTATAGTAAACAGTGGCTGAAAATTCTCTTATATCCTTCAAAGGAAATATAAGACATAAAGAAATTTACCTATTTGTATAGATCATGGGTAGGCAAATTGACCTTTAGGACAAATTCTGCCTGTGTTTGCCAACTTCTGGTCTATAAAAATTTTTTAAAAAAATTAAGATCTACTGTATGTCAGGAATCTCATCTTTGTTACCTCATTTAATTCTCTAAATAATCCTGTGAGGCAGATGACAGTTGAATCCCAATTACCATCCTAACACACGTAATTGCTAAATCTCTAATACAATCACATCTTATTCTGAGGAAAAAGAAAGTGTCAGTAAGAATCAAGAACAATTTTTCCTCAAGAAATCTAACAAGGCTGGGATACTGTGAGAGATGGCTGTTAAAGGAAGGCTTTAAGTCCTTATATTTTCATGACTTAATCATTTAGCATTTTTCAAAGGCCTAAGTTCACTTCTGCAAATAAATTAAGTTTAAAAGGAGGATATAAAAATTTCTGATGAGACTGACCCAGGAAGTAGCCAAGTCCTGGCTACTCAAAATGTTTTCTCAGGGGGGCCGTACTAAGGCAAAATGGTGACTGTCCTTCCAGTCCTCGTTCTGGCACCAGGTATGAAGATTTTCTCTGATTCCCACGGGAACCTCTGACTCACCGCTGGTGTCCCCGGAGGTGCCTTGGTCATATGCAATCAGCTTTTCTGGAGACCTACCTTGGTTTTACAGAATTTTTAAGGAATTGGTGAGACCTAGGAGGGACAATCTCTCCAGGATCAGCAAAGCCCCAGATGTTAAATCATCATACGTACAGAAAATAAAAAGCTAAAATAGCTTTTAGCTGCTATTTGACTATTTGCTGCTACTGCTAATATAGAAAATGCAGGAACTTCTTTGATTTCAAAAACTTATAGAGAAGTTAGGAGAAACACGGTGGAGTGAAAGACATTCCCAGTTCTCTTCCCCTTGAAATAACAATAAGCTGAACATCTAAAACTCAGCCAAAAACACCCCAACTGTACACTAGCACATCTGAATGTGTGATCTGCATATAAGAGCTACCATAGAATACACTTCCATCAATGCCCAGGCAGAGAAATAGTCCATTAAACACGATAAACAACTAAGGTGACAGGGCATCTCAGAAAGAAAAAGAAAAATCTCCAAAAAATAAGCGTACAGACATAGAAATATGCAACTTAAATGACAGAGAATTCAGGACGGTTCTTCTGCAAAAACTCAATGTGTTCCAAATTGACTCATATCAATAATTTCAGGAATTGAAAAAAACAACCAGATGAGCAGAGCAAGAAGATTGAAATCCTCAAAATGAACCAAATAGAACTTCTGGAGATAAAAAACACACTGCTAGAGTTGAAAAATGAAAGAGCAATCTTGGGAAATAGAATCAACCAAATGGAAGAAAGGATCAATGATATCAAAAACAGAAATCTAGAAATAAATCAGAAGGAAGAAGGAAGGAGACAGAAAGAAACCAAAGAATGAAAAATAATGAAAGAGAAATTTAAGAACTAGCTGATATCATCAGGAGAGGAAACATAAGAATGGGCATTACTGAAGGCAAGGAAAAGGAGCAGAGACTATAGAGCATTTTCAGATAAATAGTTAATGAGAATTTCCCAAATCTAAGGAATGAGCTGGAGCTTGAAATTCAAGAAGTCAACAGAACACCCAATTACCTCAACACAAAAAGGCCTTTACCAAGACACATTGTATTAAATTTATCAAAAATCAATGACAAAGACAGAATTCTCAGGGCAGCCACGAAGAAGAAAACAGTAACTTATAAAGGAAAACCCATTAGGTTATCATCGGACTTCTCAGCATAAACTATACAGGGCAGAAAGGAGAGGAATCAAATGTTCAAATTATTAAGGGAAAGGAACTACCAGCTTAGAATAATGTATCTGGCTAAGCTATCCTTTAGATATGAAGGAGAAATTAAGACTTTTCAGACATACAAAAATTGAGGGAATTCTTCACTACGAGGCCTGCACTACAGGAAATACTAAAAAGGTCAGCACACCTAAAAAAAAATGACAAAAAAATACATAATTAGGAGTAAGGTGACTATCAGGCAAATAGAAGCAGAGGAGTCAACACTTACTGAGAATTGGGCATTATAAGCTTAAATAGTAAGAAGAGAATTGCTATAGCAAGATAGTAATGAACACTCAGCATACATAGAAACAAATTGAGACAACAATCACAAAAAGAGGGGAATTCAAAGATACAGATTCACAAAGGGAAATGCAGTTAAGGCATGTGCAGAAGAAAATGGACAACTGTATATATGTAACTATCCTTTACATATTTGTAATGGTAACCACACACCAAAGATTCAGAACTGAAATATATAACATAAAACAAGAACCAGAGGGAAAACCCACAAAAACCAACCAAAATAAAGAAAACGAAAACACAAGAACAAGGAAGCAATGGAAACACCGAGCTACCAGAAAGCAAAAGATAAAACGGCTATAAGGAGACCTCATATTTCAATAATCACCTGAAATGTAAATGGACTGAACTCACCAATAAAAAGGCACAGAGTTGCAGAATGGATCAAAAAACAAAGCCCAACCATATGCTGCTTCCAGGAGACACATCTCAGCTAAAAAGACAAATATAGACTCAAAGTGAAAGGGTGGAAAGTGATTTTCCAAGCAAATAACATTCAGAGAAAAGTGGGAGTAGCAGTACTAATATCAGATGAAATAGACTTCAAAATAAACAAGGTAAAGAAAGATACTGAGAGACACTTCATAATGATAAAGGGAATCATGTAATCAGAGAGCCCCAAAATATGTAAAGCAATTACTAACAGAAATACAGGGAGAAACAGACTAAAACACTATCTTAGAAGTGGACCTAAGTACCCCAGTGTTAGAAATGGACAGATCATCCAAACAGAAAATCAATAAGGAAATAACATCTTTAAATGAGACATTAGACCAACTAGACATAATTGATATTTACAGACCCTTCCATCCCCAAAACAGTTGCTTATACACTCTTTTCTAGTGCACATGGAACATTCTCAAGAACTGACCACATACTGGGACACAGAGATAGCCTCAAAAATATAAGAGGGTTGAAATCATACCAACCATATTCTCTGATCATAATGCTTTGAAACTAGAGATCAACTGCAAAAAGAAAGCAGGAAGAACCACAAATACATGGAGATTAAACAACATGCTATGGAAGAATAACTGGGTCAGAGAAGAAATAAAAAGAGAGATCAAGAGATACACAGAACGAACGATAAAAATAGTACAACATCTCAAAACTTTGGGGACATGGCAAAAGCAGTCATAAGAGAAAAGTTCATATCATTACAAGTGTATCTCCAAAAATAAGAACGAGCCCAAATAAATAACCTAAACTTCATCTTAAAAAACTAGAAAAGGAAGAAAAGATGAGGCCTAAGGTCAGCAGAAGGAAAGTAATCGTCAAAATTAGAGCAGAAAAAAAGGAAATTGAAAACAAACAAACAAACAAACAAACAAACAAAAACCGATAGAAAAAATAAATGCAACAAAGAGCTGGTTCTTTGAGAAGATTAATAAAATTGACAAACCTCTGGCTAGGCTCACTAAAGAAAAAAAAGAAAGAAAACAAATAAACAAAATCAGGATGAAAGAGGGAAAATTAGGACAGACACTACAGAAATACAAAGGATCATACAATAATATCATGAAAAAGCATATAACACCAAATTTAACAACCTAGTAGAAATAGACCCATACTTAGGAAGGTTCTACTTTTTACTGCAAAATCTAAATAGACTGATCAGCAGTATGGAAATTCAAAAATTATCAAAAACCTACCAAAAAGTAAAAGTCCAGGACCAGATGTTTTCACCAGTGAATCTTACCAAATATTCAAAGAAGATTTAATACCTATTCTCTTCAAAGTCTTCCAAAAATTGAAGAGGAGGCCATCCTTCCCAACTCATTTTATGAAGCCAATATTACCCTGATACCAAAACCTGGTAAAGATAATACACAAAAAAGAAAATTAAGACCAATATCTCTCCTGAAAACAGATGTAAAAATCCTAAATAAGATACTAGAAACCAAATACAGCAACATATTTAAAAGATTATATACCACGATAAAGTGGGCTTCATCCCAAAGGCACAGGGATGATTCAACAAACGCAAATCGATTAATGTCATACACCACATAAACAAATAAAAAAAAATAAGAATCATTTGATCATATCAATAGATGAAAAAAAAAAAAGCCTTCATCAAGATACAGCATCCATTTATGATCAAAACACTTAACAAAATTGGTATAGAAGGAAAGTACCTAATATCATAAAGGCCATATATGACAAACCCTCAGCCAATATTATACTTAATGGTGAAAAACTAAAAACTTTCCCTCTAAGATCAGAAACAAGGTGAAGCTGTTCACTATCGCCACTGTTATTCAATATAACATTGGAGTCCTGGCAAGTGCAATCAGACAAAAGAAAAATATAAAAGGCATCCAAATAGGAAACGAAAAGGTCAAAGTGTCACTATTTGTGGATGACATGATTCTCTATATAGAAAACCCTAAAGACTCCACAAGAACACTACTAGAAACAATAAGTAAATACAGTAAAGTTTCTGGATACAAAATCAATTTTCAAAAATCTATAGCATTCCTATACTCTAATAACAAAGTACCAGGAAAATAAGTTAAAAAAAAAATAATTCCTTTTGCACTTGCAATAAAAAAAAAACAAAAACCTAGGAATAAATTTAATGAAACATGCGAAAGACCTATAAAATGAAAACTACAAGACCTTATTAACAGAAATAGAAGAAGATACAAAGAAATGGAAAAATATTCTATGTTCTTGAATAGGAATTGGAAGAATCAACATAGTTAAAATGACCATATCACCTAAAGCATTACACAGATTTAATGCAATCCCCATCAAAATCCCATCAGCATTTTAAAAGAAATAGAACAAAAAAAAATCATCAGATTTGTATGGAAGCACAAAAGACCCTGAACTGCCAAAGCCATCCTGAGAAAAAAAGAATGAGGCTGAAGGCATCACTCTGCCTGACTTCAAATTATACTACAAAGTGACAGTAATCAAAATGGCATGGTTGGCAGGAAAACAGAAACACGGACCAGTGTAACAGAACTGAGGGTCCAGAAGTAAACCCATATTTATATGGGCAAATAATTTTTGACAAAAAAGCCAAGAACATACAGTAGAGAAAGAAAAACCTCTTCAATAAATGGTGCTGGGAAAACTGGAAAGCCACCTACAAAAGAATGAAACTAGACTGTAGTCTATCACCGCACACCAAAATTAACTCAAAATGGATTAAGGACCTGAATATAAGATCAGAATCAATAAAAGGCATAGAAGAAAACATAAGAACTAAAACTCAGGGACCTTGAACTTAAAGAGGATTTTAGGAATTTGACCTCAAAGGCAAGGGAAGTAAAAGCTAAAATAAGTAAATGGGCCTACATCAAACTAAAAAGCTTCTGCTCAGCAAAAGAAATCATCACCAAGGTAAAGAGACAATCATCCAAATGGGAAAATATATTTGCAAGCAATGCCTCCATTAAAGGGCTAATATCCAAAATATATTTAAAAAAAACTCATATGACTCAACAACAAAAAAACAAATGATCCAATTGAAAAATGGGCAGAGGACCGGACAGACACTTCTCTCTAGAGGACATACAAATGGCCAACAAACAGATGAAAAGATGCTCAACATCACTAGCTGTTAGGGAAATGCAAATCAAAACCACAATGAGATACCATCTCACACCTGTTAGAATAGCTATAATCAACAGAACAAGTAATAAATGTTGGAGAGGATGTGGAGAAAAAGGAACTCTTATATACTGCTCATGGGACTGCACATTGATACAGCCACTATGGAAAACAGCATAGAGGTTCCTCAAAAAACTAAAAATTGATCTACCATATGATCCGGCAATCCCTCTACTGGGTATTTACCCCAAAGAGTTGAAAACCCATATCCAAAAAGATATTTGCACACCGATGTTCATAGCAGCATTATTCACAATGGTCATGATATGGAAGCAACAGAAGTGTCTTATGATAGATGACTGGTTAAAGAAGCTGCAACACATATATACAATGGAATATTACTGAGCCAGAAGAGATGAAATATTGCCATTTGCGACAACATGGGTGGACCTCAAGATAATCATGCTAAATGAGATAAGCCAGACAGAAAAGGTTGAAAATCACATGATATCACTTATATGTGGGATATAAACCTAAAAGCAAAAGACGAACAGGACAAACAAACAGAGACTCATGGACATGGATTATAGACTAGTGGTTACCAGAGGGTAGGGGGTTGAAGGGTGGTAGACTAGGTAAAATGGGGTCAAATATGTGGTGACAGAAGAAATCTAACTATGGGAGGTGAACACACAGTGTAAATATATATATGCCTTACTGTTAAAAGTGTACAGCTGAAACTTATTGGATTTCGTTAACAAATGTCACCATAAAAAATTAATTAAAAATAAAATAAAATAAAGATTTTATTAGTGATAAAAAATCTTTTTCTCTCCTATTTTCTTTTCTCTAATATATACATCAATTTCTATTTAGCTGATTCTAGTAAAGTTAAATTTTGCCTTTAGTAGGAGTTCAACCCATGAAACACTATAGGAATATAAACAGTTCTGTTTAACCTATGTAGAAATGGTTGGGTAAATTATTTTCTACCCCCTATAACATGATTTCTTGATGTGGCTAGAGGAAAAACAACTTTTCTTGCCCACTTTAAAAAACACAGGTGGGAAAATATCATAGCTTTCTTTAAAAGAGTCATCCAAGGATGGCTAGTTTAATAGGGAAAGCTATCTAAGTTTTTGAGTCCCTGTTTGTTTTCAAGGATGGATCAAATAGGACACAGGGAGTGCTATTTTAACAGAACCATTCTAAATCACATCCCATAAGAGACTGAGTTCATGAAAACATAGTCAGGGGTATCATGAGTAACAAAATCTGTCTCTATCAAAAACCCCTTATCTTGCATAAGAGACCTGTATACTAATAGGCAGCCCAGGCTAATGTTAACCAGCTACAGCTGGTTCAATGCTATAAAAAGAACTAATGAAAACACAAATGCTAACTCTCCATTCCATTTCAGCCAATAAGTTAAAGCTACACAAAGACAGCCCTTTCTAAACACTCTGTACATAAACCGATGAGCCTGGTTCTGTGAAGTTGTTTATTGGTTGGTGTATGCACAGACTCTCTGAGCACTGAGGTGGGGGGAAGACAGGAATCACATGATCTATTAGTGCACAAAGTCAATTTTCCAGATGATCTTGGATTTAGTTCTCTAACAAATAGAGGACAGAGAAAATTTTCAACAGCAGAGCTAGAGTACTTTCAGTAATTCCTTAAGCAAATACACACTTTGAGTACTTAGGTTTTTTGACATAAAAATGTATCATTACATCTGAGATAAATGAATGTCTTATCAGGCATTCTAAATTTTCAAATATAATTTCTTATTAAGTGACTTACTTTTCAAGAGGAAGCAATCTTCTGATAAAAGAATGATCATTATTTTAATTCTTTACACAGCTAAAAAAAAGTCTAGACTTTTAGTTAGTGCTAGAAGGAACTGTGATTTTTCTCCCATCTTTTTATCTCACAGATGAACCATCTGAAGCTCAGAGGATCCTTGGTCTGCCTCAGGCCACACTTCTTTCTTGGTGGCATAAAGAATCTGTGTGTCCTGGTGCCCACAACTGCTTCTCTGCTCCATCTTGTGCTAGAAGTGGCTAAATAAACATGGTCAAGAATAAAATGAACAAAGTGTTGGATTATTTCATTATATCATAAATTTTGACCTAACTCAGCCTTTCAATGTATGAAGTTACTTAACTGAAAATTTAGAGACTTGCCCTGGTATTTTTTCATGTTATTGCATAGGCCGAAAGTGCTATTCAATGAGTTATTCTGCTAAATGAAAGAGTTTTTGCTTTGGACATACAAGGCTGATGCTAATTCATATGTCATCACCACCATTCCCCAGGACATCAGTCCTGTACTTCCATCTACCTGTGTAACAATCCACCAGGGTATTCTGTCATTATCACCATCTTCACATTGAGCTGAGGCACTCAGCATTCAAATCAATGTCAGGCACCAAACCACAGATCCAGGAAGCTCAGAGAACACTAAACAGGATAAAAGTCAAAATAAATAAACAAAGAAACAATTAAATACCTGGCCATGTCATTTTCAAATTATAGAATATGAAAGATAAGGAAAAAATACTAAAAGAAGCCAAAGAGGAAAAACACCTTACCTGTAAAGGAACACAAGTATGAATTACCAGAAACAATGTAAACAAGAAGAGTACAGTGAAATATTTAAAGTGCTGAAAGAAAAAACCCACCAACCTAGTATTCTGTACTAAGTGAAATTATTCTTCAAAAGTGAAGGAGAAATAAAGACTTTCTCAAACATAGATTGGGGGAATTTTTTGCCAGTAAAACTGCCTTGCAAGAAATAGTAAGAGAAGTTCTTTACAGAGAAGGAAAATAATATAGGTCAAAAACTCAGAGCAATATAAAAAAAAGAAGAGCAAAGAAGAAAGAACAAGTGAAAGTAAATAAAAACTTTTATTTTAACTCTTAATTGATCTAACAGATAATAATTGGTTAAAAATAATAGCAACAATGTATTAGATTATGTACATATTACATATGTGTATGTATATTTATATGCTTATATATATTTAGATATAAGTAAAATGAATGACAGTAATGATAAAGGGATAGGAAAAAGGAATTAGAATTATTTTGTTATTAGAAGGTACTCACGCTACATGTGAAATGGTCAGTGTTACCTGAAAGTGGACTTGGATTAGTTGCAAATATGTATTGCAAACTCTAGGTCAATCGCTAAAAAGAGTTAAAAAAGAATAACTGATATGATAAGAGAAAACTAATCATATAAAATTCTCAATTAAAACCACGAAAAGTAGAAAAAGAGTGGAGGACAAAAAAGGAACAAAGGAAAAGGGGAACAACAGAAAATAGTAATGAATGTGGAAGATATTAATCTAACTATTGCTAATTATTTTGAATGCCAATGGTCTAAATGCACCAATTAAAAGACAGAGACTGTCAGAGTGGATCAAAAAAGATGACTCACTATATGTTATCTACAAGAAACCCATTTTAAATATAAAGACACATATAGAATAACAGTAAAAGGATGGAGAAAAAATACAATAGTCTCATCTTATCCACGATTAAGCTTTCTACAGTTTCAGTTACCCATGGTCAACCTCAGTCCAGAAATATTAGTGTAAAATTCCAGAAATAAACAATTCATAAGCTTAGGATGTGAATCATCCCTTTGTCCAGCATATCCACATTGTATATGCTCGCTACCTGCCCATTAGTCACTTAGTAGCCATTTTGGCTATCAGATTAACTGTCACAATGTAGGGTTAACTCAGAACACAGTCCCTTCAAAAGACTGATAGCTGCCTGGCCAGCAGCCAAGGATAGCAGTACACAAAGAGCTTCAAGCAGTGCCTACTCCCAAAGATGTTTCCTGCTTCTCCCATGGACATTATCTGCTTTTGTAACCAGGCAGCACATCTTGCTCCCATCCATCTGAGGTGGCTGCTCCCCAATGAGATAACCTCTTCCTCTGCTCGTGGGCATAAAAAACTCTGCTTACAATTGGTCAGCAGCAGTTTTTCTTCCTGAAACTCCAACCGGCTGCTGCTGAAACTTCCTTCCCCTGCAAGTAATAAATGGCATTTCTTACCCCTCTGGTCCTCCTGGTGGTTTTTCTGGAATATCCAAATCCAGGTGGAAGTTCCAGGTCTCGGGCTCCTGTATTAAAACTGGCATAGTCGGCAGGATATTCTGGAATGGACCTCAGTTGAGTCGACCTCAAGTGAGGGGGAGAACATGCCTCTTGGTGGTCTGCGGGGGCAATCCCAGGTGGGCCTATGGTCCATGTTGTTAGAGGCAACAAGCCTATTAGATTCTTAGGGACCACCAAGGGAATGGGGGGATGCCTCCAACAAGCCCATGGGCTTCTTACAGGTTTTACTGAAAATAGAAGAACTGTATTCTTTAAAAAAGGAGCTGTGGGCTGTGGGGAGCTTTAGGTGCTGTGTGAGGATACCGCTAAACAGTTGCAGGTTGAGGAAAGGGTGAAGAAAGTGGAAAAGGAAGTATGCCTAGAAAGAGACCTGAGAGTCACACAGGCCAATAGCAAGGATATTCTGGGATGACAGAACAGATTAGTGAACAACTGCAGGACCTAGCCTTCCACTTTGCGAAAGTTCGGGAGTGTAAGCTAACAATTACAGGCAATAATTGCAGAGTCTGAATGAAACCCCAGAAAGTGGGATTCCATAGCAGAAAGTGAGTCTGAGTCAGATGAAGAATTAGAGGTGTTCCTCCCAGAGAAAGCCACATGTGTGTCTTGGGCCTGCTCAGTAATTGTTCAGAAACTAAAGACTCAATGAGAACACTCTGAGGGGCAAAGTCCAAGGAAACTGCCTCCTCCCCTTAAACATCTACACACCTCTGCCTGGCCATATACATCAGTGGAGTTGGTAGAGCTGGCCACCAAGTTCCCCCAGAAAGGATCAGAGTCCATCATGGGGTGGCTATTCCACCTCTTCAACACCAGTGCAGATGGCATAATACTGTCTGGGGATGAATTACCCAGGATGGCTTCTGTCACCACTCGCCCTTCTTTGCACCAGCACATATGTGAAGAAATCCAATATGCAGAAAATGCATCTCTGCTGAATTGGCTCATGGCAGGTTGCCACGCAGCTTGGCCTAATGAAGGCAATTTGAGGTGGGCTGGGGTAGGAGGGAAGAGGTAGACAGGGTAAAGGGGGTCAAATATAGGGGGACTGAGGGAGGGTGAAGTGGGTAAAGGGGATCAAATATATGGTAGCTGAAGGAAACTGGACTCTAGATGGTAATTACACAATAGAATATATAGATGTTAAATTACAATGTATACCTGAAAATTATATAATTATATTAACCAATGTTACCCCAATAAACTTAAAAAAAATTGAGGTCTCTGAGTAAAAAATTCATATTATAATTGAAAGAGAAATAAATGTTTTTAGTAATAGAAGTATAAGGTATAGAAATTTATTCTAAAGGAGATTTTAAAAAGTACTTTATCCTATAGTTGGTTATTTCTAAATGAGTAAGAAGAGGCAAATTGAAGGGATGAAAAAAGTTGTAGGTCTGTGAAATATTGAAAGAGGAAACTTTACATATGGTTAAGCTAAACAAGATTGAAAATAAATTTAAATGTCAAAAGTAGGCTAATACATAACCAGAGTTGTGTTTTTTCTCTCTGCTAAATAAGATAGCATCTTGTACTATTTGCTACTCATATTATGAAAAAGGTTTCTGCCTGAACAAAACAAAGATTCTGTGTTTTATCAGATAAATTTCTGTGTTTTATATGATCTTATTCAGGCACTTGGCTACTTAAGGAAATTGAAGCTCCACAATACTAAGAACTAAGTTTTGCTAATAATTATGCAGAATTGGAGTGTTTCTTTTCCTGCCTACATACCTCTCTGGAATCCAAACACTTTTAATGAGTAAGTATTCTTACATTCATGTCAATGTGATTATTTGCTTAAGTTCAATAAGAATCTGTTCTGTTTATAACAGGACATGATTGGAAACCAATTTTTATTATTATTATTATTTTTTAATCGCCAAGCCTTTGACTGAGATGTCATATTTGAGAGAAATGCAGAGACTCGGATATGACCAAAGAATTTTAAGGAATTAAGATTACTTTATGGAAGCCAATAAAAGCCTTTGGAAATATTGGCCTGGCACCTCACTCTTATGGTTCCCAGCAGCCTTACCAGGTGAGTAAAGAATGTCATGTCTTGGCAGGTGCAGGAACTTCAAGATATTTTGGAGATCTCAAGAAGAGAATAACTTACCCGAAACCTATAGGTATCGCAGGCATCCTCCGAGGGCAAGTCCTTGCCTTGGCTTTTCTGGCGTTGCGAGGCCTTTTAAGTTCAATCTGAAGATTCCTTGTCAAATTCCAGCAAAGCAGAATTAAAAGTGCTTATCTGCTTAATTAATATTCTTGCTGGGCTTATGCAAATGATTAGGCCAAGGTTATTTAGACAACTTATTTCACAAATGAATGAATCTTAACTTGGCAATCTTTGGTAAAAATGGGGATAGTTGGAAAGAAAAAACGTGTTTCAAAAAGAATCGAAATATACCTATGTAAACATTATATTCTTATGCTATTTATTGTCTTTTAGGTTTTATTTTATTTTCTATTTGCAAATTGGACTGGGCCCTGAATTCTTCTAGTTTCCTCTAATATCTCTCCATGGCTCTTCAAACATGTTTCTGATTTGTAATTTCTCTCCCATCCTTAAACTGGAAATTATTGAAAACTATAATTGCTTTTTCCAAGCCATGCAAGCTAAAGATGGACAACTTGATATATAATTTGAGAGACTGCCATGACAGCTCATGTTTGAACAATCTCAGTGATTGGTGCTGTATGGGCCACACCAAGAGTTTGCTCTGGTGTCTAAGGATGTCATCAGGGACATTTTAAATTGCGGGAGGTGCTTTCAGCCTTATGTCTAGAAATCTTTACTTACAGTCTTCCAAACTCAGAAGCTGGCTTATAATTTTCTCTGATTATTAACCTTGTTTCCATACACATAGGAGGCATCTATACAATGGTTAATATAACCTGCTAAACCTACAGTAACACTTCTGGGGAAGGTGAGACTGAAACAAATAGAATCATGCAGAAGGCTACTTTGTATTCATAGTAAACCCAAAACTAAAAATACATTCGATTGAATGTAGGCTTCATTCCTCTAACTCCCAAACTCTGTCTCCTTTTAGCAGAAAGCAGCCGGAGTGGTCATCACCTCTCTTCCCTCAAGATTGAGGAATAATCAAGTGATTGGGACTTGGATGGGAGACCACCTAGAAATACCACGTGTAGGCATTAAAAAAAAAAAAGAGAGAGAGAGACTTGGGGAGTTGTAATAGGAATTGTAGCCTGACGTGTTGCAGCACTTGGAGCAAACCCCTTAACCACTTGGTGGCCCTCCTTGAGTTCTTGGGGCCGTTATCTGGTATCAGGATTGCTCGGCTTATATGTACTGTTAGTGTTAGGATGTAGTCTTTATTGTATTTGTGATATATGGATACAATACACAAATACTCTAACCGCCCAAGGGACTTGCTGACTGGAAGAAGTGACTTGAAGAATGTGAGGTGGAGGAGCTATGTCAGAGTGGAGTGTAGGGTTAACTCAACATAGCCTCTCCACATACTCAGAAGACTGATAGTTGCCCAGCCAGCAGCCAGGGAAGGCAGTACACAAAGAGCTTTCAGCAATACCTACTCCCATGGATGTTATCTGCTCCTATAACCAAGCAGCACATCTTGCTCCCATCCATCTGAGAAGGCAGTTGTTCCTCCAATGAGATAACCTCTTCCTCTGCTTGTGGGCATAAAAAACTGCTTGCACTTGGTCAGCAGTAGTTTTTGTTCCTGAAGCTCTGACTGGCTGCTGTTGAAGCTTCCCTCCCTCATGAGTAATAAACAGTATTTCTTACCCCTTTGGTCTTCCTAGTGGTTTTTCTGGAATATCCAAACCCAAGTGGAAGTTCCAGGCTTGGGGCTCCTGTGTTACACACAGTTATCAACATGGGTATGTTCAAGTAACCCTTATTTTACTTAGTAATAGCTCAAAGCACAAGAATAGTGACGATGGCAATTTGATGCCAAAGAGAAGCTGAAAAGTGTTTCCTTCATGTGAAAAGGTGAAAGTTCCCAACTAAATAAGAAAAAAATATCATATTTTGATATTGCTAAGATCTACGTAAGAATGAATCTTCTAGCTGTGAAATTTTAAAGAAAAAAAATTGTCTTAGTTTTGCCTTCATACCTCAAACTGCAGTAGATACAACCACAGTGCATGATTAGTTAAGGTGGTAAAGGCATTAAATTTGTGGGTGCAAGACATGAATAGAAAACACAGGTAGATCTGATAGATACATAGATATAGATGATAGATAGATAGATAGATAGATAGATAGATAGATAGATAGATAAATAGATAGTTCGGTACTTCCAGCATCCAGTGGAGATCTTGTGGATGTGTCTTCTGTGGATAAAGGGTGGACTACTGTACCATGCTAACCTAATAACATGGTTATGACATTATGGCAATATAATACCATCAAATACCATGCTAACACTAATCAAAAGAAAGTGGGAGAAGCTATTTTAATTTCAGAGAGAACAGACTTCAAAGTAAGGGACGCTTTCAGAGATACAGAAGGATAGTACATAATGATAAAGGAGTCAATTCTCCAAGAAGATGTAATGATTCTTAATGTGTATGTGTCTAACAACAAAGCATCAAACTACATGAAACAAAAACAGAACTGTAAATCCACTATCATAGTTGGAGACTTTGACATTCTTTTTTCAGAAATAAACAGATCCAGCTGGCAGAAAATCAGCAAAGACATAGTTGAACTCAACTACACTACCAAACAACTGATTTTAACTAATATCTATAGACTGCTTCATACAACAATGGCTGGCTACACATTCTTTTCAAGCTCACATGGAACATTCTCCAAGACAGACCACAGTCTGAGCCATAAAACACATCTTAACAAATTTAAAAGAATAGAAACTATACAAAGTTTGCTCTTAGTGGAATTAAACTAGAATTCAGTGACAGAAAGATAACTGGGAAATTCTAAAATATCTGAAGATTAAAGAACTTCAAAATAATACATGGATGACAGAAGAAATCTCAAGAGAAATTTAAAAAATATTTTTAAATAAATGAAAGTGGAAACACACTCACCAAAATGTGCGAAATACAGCAAAAGCAGTACTTAGAATTTTGTGACTAAATGTATATATTAGAAAATAATAACTTAAAGTCAATAATCCTAGTTTTCACCTTAAGAAACCAGAACAAGATCAAGTAAATTAAAAGTAAGCAGATGAAAAGAAATAATAAGGGTTAGTGGACACAAATTATTAATATCAGAAATGAAGAGGGGGCATCACTACAAATCCCATGGAAATTAAAAAGAATACTATAAATAACTCTATGCTCACAAACTTAGTAACCTAGAAAAAATGGACCAATTTTTTGAAAGAATCTGCCAAAGTCACAAAAAAAGAAAAAGATGACCTAAATAGGCTTATTTCTAGTAAAAAAATTGAATCGATAATAATTTTCTAACACATAAAGCACAGAGGGTTTGGTAAATTTGTCCAAACCTTTAAGGAAGAAACTATAACAATGCTCTACAATCTTTTTCAGGTTAGAAGCAGGGAGAATATTTCCTATCTTATTCTATGAGACATTAGCCTAATACCAAAACCAGACAAAATATTACAAGAAAGGAAAACTATAAACCAATATGTATCTACAGCATAGAAATAAAAATCCACGACAAAATTTTAGTAAAAACTTGCACATGAATGTTTATAGTAGCTTTATTCATAAGTGCAAAACTTAGGAGTAACCAAGATGTCTTCAGTAGGTAAATAGATAAATGAACTGTAGTACGTCCAGACAATGGGATGTTATTCAACACCAAAAAGAAATGAACTATCAAGCCATGAAAAGGCATAGAGGAACTTTAAATACATATAACTAAGTGAAAGAAGCAGATCTTAAAGGCTACATACTGTATAATTCTAGCTACAGGACAGTGGTTGTCAGGGTAGGGGAGGGGCCATGAATAGGCAGAACAGAGAGGTATTTTAGGGCAGCGAAAATATTCTGTATGGTATCATAATGATGGATATATGTTATTATACTTTTGTCTAAATGCATAGAATGTTCAATACCAAGAGCGAACCCTAATGTAAACTGTGGACTTGTGTGATTATGATGTGTCCATATTGGTTCACCCTTGATAATAATATACCACTCTAGTGAATGATGTTGATAATGGGGGAGGCTATGTATGTGTGGGGAAGGAGGTATATGGGAAATCTCTGTACCTTCCTCAATTTTGCTGTAAACCTAAAACTGTTCCACAAAAAATAAAGTCTTCAAAAAGAAAGTGGGGAGGAATAACAACTTTTAGATGACAGAATCAGGATTAAAACAATGAACTGATTCATGGGTTAAATCTGAAAAAATAAAATTTAACAGAGGTAAAGCTTTATTTGTGTCCAAAAAAAAAAAAAAGAGAGAAGTTCACCAACAACTTCAGAGATTTTAATGTAGAACAACTAGCATTATGATGAGAACCATGTATCATGTGTATAATGTGAATATTCAGGGATGTCATGCATTAAAACAAACAGATCGATTATTCACCCTGAGGGGAAACATCAGTTCCAAGAGTTAGAAGATCCAGGAAAATTGATTTAGGCTCAAGTTAGGAGAGAACTTTCTTGGAGAATTGCACATAATACAAATGGGCTGGGGCAGAGCAGTATGTCTGCCATCAAAGAAGTTGAACCTGCTGTAACTGGGACTAAATCAGCAAATCAATAATTTGCAACACCATTTAAGGGCCAATCCAACTCTAAGATTCCAAGATTCTGTAATATTTTTATTAAAAGACATTTAAACCAAAAACCAAATTAACCAAAACAAAGCTGAACACAAGATGTACCTCATTTTACTGTGCTTCACTTTATCGTACTTTACAGATGTTGCGCTTTTTACAAATTGAAGGCAAGGCCTTCCACCAGCAAAAAGATTAGGACTTGCTTTATTAAGCTACTCTCTTCATTGCAGGGGTCTGGAACAGAACCCACAGTATCTTAGACCACTTGAAGCTGACTCTATGACTAAGAATAATTGAAAGTTAGATTAAACCATTAACAAAACTTAAATATGGCCTTCACTTCTATTTTAGATAATTTATTACAAAAGGTATTTTAAAAATAGGTAATCTATTCACAGGGTTCAAAATCAAACTTCCCGGCCTTTTGAGCCAAGCTTCTCTTGCTCAGACCTGCTTCTGGAAGTGTACTTTCCTTTCTAATAAAACTTTTCTTTTCTACTGTAAAAAAAAAATTAAACTTCTCCTTCTTCCCCAACCACCTAGTTCTTCTTTCATCAGACAACTAAAGTTACCAGCTTCTTGTGTATTCAGAGATATTTCATGTATATAAAGCATTTAAGGGCATGTTGCCTCCCAACCTTAGTTTTAACCAAATGGTAGTATATTTTGTATACTGTTTTAGACTTTGTTCATTTGTTTTAACAGTACATCCTAAAGATCATTGCAAATTCATGCTGAAAGAGCTTTCACATTCCTTATTTTTAAATGACAGCATAATATTCCATTTTTGACATTGATATGGCTCCTAAGTTATAAGTCCTTGTGAATGAAACTGGAGACCAATGCAATTACATAATAATCGTTTTACTTTTAAAGTCCATTGTTTAGTTGTTCTCATCTCAATGTACAGGGCCCCTACCTAAAACGATTCTTATAATTATACAAAACAATACATGTGGATTTTTTTAAAATAAGGGCTTATAATAGAGTAATAAATTGCTTCCCAGGTAATTATGGGAAAATAACACATTTGTTTATCTTCTTTTTGTATAATATGAACCAATATATTTTCAAAATTAAATTATGAAAAAGACAGCTATAGAAAGAAAAATTAACTCCTGTTAAAATTCAGAAGATGATCAGTGTGAAGTTTCAAAGTTGGCAAAAACTGGGCAGTCTGCCATCAGAAGATAAGTTCTTACTTATCTTAGAAAAATGACACTGCTAGAGCACAGGGGACAGACCAGGTTAACATCAGCAATCAAAGCGCTATAAACTTATTTATAAAACTCATAGCATTTCATCAGAAATCATCTAACCTGCTTTAGGCAAGGAAAGGAGAATTAGTGTGGCAAAGATTATACCTAAGACAGGGTTGTATATCCCCTACCCCCAGCCTTAATTTCTTATGACATGGTAATATCTGGCACTATATAGAAAACTCATAGTGGTATAATGCCAAAATGCAACAAAATATTCAGCTACAAATCTGGTTATTTTGAAACTTAACCATTTGGATTGTTATAATGTTAAAACCTCTAAGTAGGTGTTAGCTTCCCTAGAGTATATTATTAGTATTGATTTTCCATGTAAAAAAACCAAAAAACAAAAATCCCCCAAACCAAACATTAAGTTATTGCTCCTGCCTGCTTTGCATTGTATACTAGATTTCACTGTTGTCTCCCATGCTCCCTGGATTACTTGGTTCATGCTAGCCATGGAAAGCTATCAAAAAACAGTTTCATGCTTATACCAAAGAATTAAATCTGATCTTTAATATCTCTTATTTTGACAGTAAGTCCACTGATAAGGGATTATTGGAAGCCAGTCACACAATTTGAAAATTACCTCTAGTCTCTCCTAAGGTCAATAACTCATTGCACAACATTTTTGCATGTATGAATGTTTAGATTTGATCCATAAACAATACATTTTAGACTGGTTTGGAATTATTGGTAGCTTATTTTAAAGCAAAGGAAAAACAACTGAGTGCAAGTTTGCTGACTTTAGGATAGTTTGTGAAAATATGGTAGATGTTTTCATTTTCTTGTTGTTTTAAATACTGTAGAGAGCTATTATTAATGCTTTTGAAAAACCTTAAAAATTGGCCCAAATACTGACATTAAGTGTATCAAACAACACAGTATCTTTGGTTTATTAAACTTTTGCTCTTCATGCACCTGTAATTTCATTTTCTTCTCAAATATAAAACTTTGCTTTTGTTACAACTAAATTAAAATTCTTCAGTGCTAATTTGTTGTATATAAACAAAAGAATATACTTTGTTGGAGAAAAAATTCCCTTCTTGGAATGTGGTTGTAGTTATCCTCTTTCAGTTCTTAAAGTTTTTCTTTAAACAGGACACAACTTAAAATTTCCTTTGCATCAAGGTGTATGCAAAACATTGATGCAGTTCAACACAAAATGAAAGTTCTTATTTAATAAGGAGATGCTTTATACTGTACTTCTTGGTGATTTTTTGGAAAAGTTACATTTAGATCTATTCTAAAGCTGTTCCTTTTTAACAAAATGTTACAAATCTCATATAAAAAAAGAAAAAAGAAAACACAGTAATCAGAGTTGTCTTGCAGTTCACTGATAAAAAGATCTATGGGTTAAAGCAGATTATGATAGGAGAGCACACTTAAGAGTTGCCTTCAGTGCTAAGGGGTCACTGTGCAATTTCCCTTCTGTGTCTGCTGCACTCATGCCTCTGGACAGGAATAACTCAAATGTGTTGTACAAGGGGTCACCCAAATTTATCTATGGTCAAGAAGTTAGGGATAGAAATTGCAAGTAGAAAAGAAAGGGATCTTTCAAGCTATATACTTAAGACTTCTAATGTTTTCTCTTATGTACATGTTATATGTGTATGTATAAAAAAGTCTACATTAGAGAAAACATATTAAATGAGTCTCCAAGGCAGATACTTTGTTTTTCTTCATATATACATTAACAAAGAATTAGTAGAAGGTTAAGTATAATTTTATTTCTATATTAATTTTATTTGTCAACTGGAGAGCCTGATCACTATAGCAAATGAATCCAGAAAATATTAATGATCAGTTACAACAATAAGACCTTTTTGTTCCCAAAAGACATCTCAGAAGCCTTGGCCTCAAAACCAAGGCCAAATGCATGGCCTTCTGTCTAAAAGTTCATTTTCCTACACAGTCCAATTAATTCTCTCCATTGCTGGGCACTTTCACTTCTCTGGCTGCCCCAGGATGACTGGATTCCTAAGTCAGCCTTAATCTCAACACGCCTTGGTTCTAACTCAAATTTCTCCATTTTCAGCATCAATACTCTCTACAACCCTGTCATTTTGAGATTCTTTATCTCATTATGGTTTTCTTTTTGTCCACTGTCAGCAAGTAAGGACCTCTCAGAGGCTGTTTACTCATCTGTGAAATGGGACCCTCAGCACTGTACAATCTCATGTGTACTACAAGAAACATACCATACACAAATGCATTTCATTGAACGTTTGAATAACTAAATGTTTATGACTGGCCTTCTTTCAATCCACCATGAGCATAGTCTCATTTGATATGTTCCAGTATGTGCTCTAATGTACAAATCCAAAGCATTCATAATGCTGACCACTGGCAGTAATTCACCATACTTTAGCTTCCAATTTCTTCTTTTTGCTCAACAAGCAAAACAGGAATCACCGAAGGAGCTGGAGAGACAGGCTTCAAGGTCCATGTTGTTTGTGATTATTCATAATTTAACTTACTGTCAGTTTCATTTTGCCTTCTTATCATTGTGACTCAGACCCCACTGTCCGCATCTCCTTGGAGTATATGGTCTGTATGCTCGGCTGGGAAAGCTTTACCAAGATCCTTATTGCCTAGCTTACTCAGTATTCTCTTCTTCTAAACCTAACAGTAGATACATATCATAAAAAAAAGCAAATCAAAATGATACCTATATTTAATCTATAACTGTCTCAGATAATTCTATTTAGATTTACCACAGATTTAAGTCCAAGAGTTCAAGACTGGTCTATAGCACAAGTCATGGTAAAAACCTTAAAACTGATGTAATGGATTTTACACACATACATATTTTAAACAAAATAAAAATAATTTTTTCTATAATCCAAAATAAATATTCTCTAATTCCATATCTAAATGAGACTTTTTGATTCAAATCATGTGCCATCCACTTGAAGAGGATTATAATTAACATAGAAGTGTTTCCTGTCATGCCTTCTAAATAGCATCAGAAGGCACCATTAAAACAGAATGATTATTAATTGTTATTTCTACATATGTATTTTTTAAGAGTAGATAGAAAAATAATTGGTAAACTGGAATTTATACTTTTAATTTCCATTCTGTTGTAAATCCATATTACTGCCTTGAGAGCAACTTAAAGAAAGACAAACTCAAATGGTTATGCCAAGAATCTGACATAAATAAATAAACTCTCAGTCAATGATATGTTCATCTAAAAAAACATAAAACCAAGAAGGGCCTAAATCTGAGTAAGAAAGAAGACATCATTCCCACAATTCATTTAAGCAAAGTACTCTGAATCATGTATTTGGCCCTTGTTCATGTATCTATCTAGCTGTACTGTCTAACAAGGTAGCCCCTGGTCACATGGGGCTACTTAACATGTTAATTAAAATTAAATAGAATTTAGTTCCTCAGTCCCACTAGGCACATTTCAAAGTGCTCAATAATCATATATAGTCAGTAGCTACCTCATTGGATAGTTCAGATATACATTTACATCACTGCAGAAAGCTTTATCAGGTAGAAATAATGTAGATTAAAATAGCACTCTCTAAAAGGTTAATTAACAGATTTATTAATTGCCATTTACTTACTCAGGTTTTTAAGAGATGTAAAACTTGATAGATTATACACTGGTCTTTTTAGGTATGGTAACCACATGTCTTGGCTTTTCTACAACAATACTAATATTTCTTGTGTTTGTATTACTTGCAATAACATGAACTGGTTAACAGTAAAAGTAAATGTAGCAAATTAAATTATTTTAGTAGGACTTTTTATATAAACAAATAGACAGAACCCTTTCTCCCAAATTATGATGTAAGACAAACAAACAAAAACAACTCATGTATATGAGGAATGCAGCCAAGAAATTGCTCCCATAAGAGTCATTGCTTTTCTAAGTGACTCTAGGCACCCATGCCTGTGTCTTGTCACTCACTGAACTCTAGGTGGGTGTGAGCTGGGTGAAGTAGCTGAGCTACCTCCCTGATGACACCTGTAGGGAAGAGAATAAACTCTCTGCACTACTACTGGGTCTTCAACTCCTGACCACGTGGCTGCTCCCTGGCTTTCTACTGCATCCAGGAGACAATCACTCAAGGGAGCTTGGGTGAGAAGCGCTGTTTTGCTTCTTCATGCCTATGGGTCCAGTTTGTCCCCATGGTGGTTAGAAGACTACACAACCTGGCCAAGACACGCAAAGGAAACAATTTCAGTTTGACTCATGATGGCATACTACACATACCAAAATAATTACATTCTTCGGTAATCCTCTAAAGCAAAGGCAGAATACTAAAGGAAAAATAAATATAAAAAACAAACCTATGGCAAGGAGTTCTATGTCTGTCACGTAACTAATGTTGCTGAGGAGGGCAAGGTGATCAAGAGCAAACAGTATTTCCAATCAATAAAAGCATAGACTATCTTGGCACTTTGAAAACATGAAGAAAAATCTGATGTTAAAATGCCTCATGGTAATTTAGAAAATTTTTCTTTTATGAAGTAACAATCCTAACAAGACAAACTAAAGAACAAAATAAAAAAATAACTAGGGTTTAATGCTTGTTATGTGCAGTCTATTAGGCTAGGCACTTTACATGCTCATGTAGTCTCCCAATAATCATTTACAATGCTATTAAAGATCATAATAAGAAAACTTATAGAGTACTTCCTACATTCCAGGTAGTTTTCTTTACATATTGTGCTTACATAATAAATATATTTAACGTTACAACAAACCAAGGAGATAGATTATATCATTATCACCATTTTACGGCTAAAAATACTGAGACACAGAGAAATTAAATATCTTGCCCAAGGTCACCTAGAAGAAAGTGGCTGAGGCAGAATTGAACCAGAACACCTGGTTCCAAAATTCATACTCTTAACCATTATGCCATACTGCATCTTCATCATCACTGTTGATGAAAACATATCTCATGAATTTAGGGCAGTAATGAACCTTGGGCCATATTTCAAATCTGATACAATTAAATTGATTAGAGAGGCCTCTTTTTGCATAAGTCCCTCTAGATACTTCTTTTGATAGTCAAAGATAGATTCTGCTTGATTACACACACAAAACAGGACGAAAGTTTGTATACTTTTCTCTCTTATTTCCTCTCACACTATCTGTCAGTATCTGCATTGCATTCAGTGCTGATTCAGGTAAGCTGGTGATCCTGAAGAAGGCACACTGGAAGCCACAGAGCTTGGAGTGGCCCCAGGAGTGCTCTTAATAATACCCAATGCAAGTGAAGTTCAGTGGTCCCCTAAATTCATACTGGCAGATGATTATGGCTCAGGGACAATACAGTTCCAAAAAACAATCTCCAGTTGATAATAAGTTTATGCAGTTCTTTTTATCCCAAGGGATACAAATATTGAGAAAAAGAAAAATATATGATTTTTAAAAATAAATAAAAGGCTTAAACAAAAATCTAAGACAATTATGAGAACAGAAAAAATGAAAACTCATATTTAATAAATTAGAATAAAGATTAAAATACATAATTAAAAAGATGAAATACTACAGACTGCAACTAAACTATAACTTCTTTAGGCATAACAATAATAATAATATGTTCTAGCATATATATTTGTTGAATATTTGGAGGAGTACTGAAGGTAAACATTTTCACTTATTCCAAAACCCTTTCAAATCCAATATTGTTACAAAGCATAAAATATCTAAGCTGAAAGTTTACCTGGATTTCAGAGGAATTATTTGTTAGACTCAAATCTAAACATCTGGGCCAAAGTGATGCTTCTTCTTGGAAGGGGTATGTCCCAACAGCGCACTTCATGTGTTGCTCTTAAATCTTCTTTGGCAACAACTTTCTGACAAAAGTAAGCATTCAGAATAACAGGGCAACTTCTGTTTGGAATAATAAGTTTTTGCCTGGAAAAGGAAAAGGATACAGTTATCTGCAAAGCTGGATTCCCCTCATGTTCTTGCTAAATCAGAAATATAAAGAGCAATGACTTGCCTGCTATGGACAGATAAAACCAAGCCAGCCCACCGAATGACAGCTGTGCTCATAAGTTCAAGAGTGACTAACAATAGATCTGATTTTACTTTTCCAGTGAAAGTTCTGTGTCAGAAGGAGTAATGAAAGAAGGCCTGGGCTTGAGCTCCCTCAAGTTCTCCTACTTTAGTAGATGATGGCCTTTGGATGCTTCAGGTAGAAACGCAGGGAGTGAGCAGACTACCAACAACTTCACAGAATTACCCAGACATTGAAATAAATGGTAATAGACAAATTTTCCTCGTTCCTCTCAGACATCTAATTTGAGAAGATTCTTTAGCACTCATGCCTCAAACACAGGTAGTGCTGCTTAACATTAAGAAAAAATTGCAACTTCTACTTCTGGGAAGATGGAGTAGACATACTTTCTCCTATTTCTCTCATTAAGTACAACTAAAATGACTGACATTATATACATATTAAATATAAGGAGACACTGAAAGGTGGAGAGAAGGCAGACCAGGTCGGACCTAGAGTCCTTGGGACTTATGGAAGAACACAGTAGTGAGTTACTGGATTTTCTTTTTGCCTCTTATATCCCAGACTTGCAAATGAAGAACCTGATAACCTGGAAGCAATAACAGATACAGACAAAAAATCCCCTACAAAAGTTTATTTTCTTTAACCAAAGGACTAGGGGAGGGTCAGCCTAGTGAGACAGAAAACTTTTAGAAAATAACTGCTCTACTCTAGGCAAACATCACAGAAAAATTGTGACCTAACACCATGCACACCAGCAATGGGCAATTGGGGAGCCCAGATGGAGGTACAGAGAAAAGAATCAGTGAACTTGAAGATAAAATAATAGAAATTAACCAATATGAACAACAAAGGAAGCAGACTGAAAAAACAATGAACAGAACCTCAAGATTTGTGGAAAAAAAATGGGAAAAAAACATAGGCAAATATAACAGACATTTCTATTGTTGAGTTTTTGAAATTTTATTTGGAGTTGAAGCAAATTATAACACTGATATGGTTCTAAACATATGCAATGAAAATATTTAAAACAATCATATTATAAATGAAGAGAGTAACAGTGTATAAGAAATAAGGTTTCCAGCTTTGATAGTGGCAATTTGTGTCCTCTGTTTTTGTAGCTTTTATAAATTATGAGTCGTAGCAATGAGGTGTTCATAATCCCTTAGAGCAGATATTTTTAATAATTAATTAGAAAACAGTCAGTTGACCAGAATGGATAAGAACTTTTAGTCAGCCTCCATACATATCTCTTCCCGCTGTGGTAGGCACAAGAATTAGGTTGGGTGTTGTGAGGGAGTAGCTGGGTATTGATGATGTAGAGCAGGTGTGAGGTGCATGGCTGCTCAAACACTTACACCACTTACAATAGACATACCAGGAAGAGATTGCTCTAAACAAACTAAATTGACCCGCAACAAACGCTCAGTTGTTTTAAGCTTGTTTCCAGTTTTGTGGGTTACCAGACCCTAGCATGTTATCACATCTTAGGCCCTCAGGAAAGCAAGTCACAGAAGAGAGGTCTAATGGAGTGTGAGATGCTAAAGGAATTGGGCCAAGCAGAGGAGAAATCTTCAGATGATTGACCTAAGTTTAGATGCTGGCACATTCTTTGTTTTGTGTTTATCAGAATAAAATCTCATGCCTCGAAGGAACTAGATGAATGAACAATAAGGTCTTAACAATCTATAATTCTGATGTTCTGTCTCTCCTGGTACACTCACATTAGCCTGGTGGGGTGATGAAATTTGAGAAGTCTTTGTAAATATATAATATTGTAAGTGGGTATATTTTATTAGCTGGTTGGCTGGCCTTATATTTGTATTCCATATATTTGTTTCTCTCTGTAACGCTTTAAAAATAATTCTTTGTGTCTCATGTAAAAAAAAAAAAAGTAAGGTTTCTACACTTCACATAAACCGGCAAAATATCGACCCAGTAGACTGTGGTAAGTTATGTATATACAATTTAATGCCTAGAGCAACCAACAGTATAGCTATAAAAAGAGATATGCACAAAAACATAAATTAAAATGAAATTCTAAAAAACATTCAAGTAACCCACATAAAGCCAGAAAAAAGAAAACAGAGAAACGAAAAACAGGGAGAGAACAGTAAAGAATAAACGAAAAATAAAAAGGTAGACTTAAGTCTTAATATATCAATGATTGCACTATGGGTAAATGGTTAAAAAAAACCAATTAAAAGAGATTAGCAGAGTGGATTATAAAACAGGATCCATCTATATGATGTCTATAAGAAAATATAGAGAAATAGGTAAGATGAAAGTAAAAAGATGGGAAAAATATATCATGTAAACATTAATACAAATATAGCAGGGGAGGAGTACTATTATCAGATGAAACAGGCTTCAAAGCAAAGAAAATGATCAGAGGCAGAGAGGGACATTAAATAATTATGAAAGAGTCAATCCACCAGGAAGACGTAACAATTTTAAATGTGTATGCCCCAAACAACATAGATTCAAATTAAATAAAACAAAAACTAATGAAACTGAAAGCAAAAGTCAACAGATTCAGAGTTAAAGTTGGAGACTACAACATCCCTCTCTCAACATTTGATAGATCAACTAGACAAAATATCAGCAATGATACGGAAGAATGCAACAACACTCAAACAATTGACAAGATCTGGATCTAACTGACATTTGTAGACCACTCAACCAAACAACAGCAGAATAAATATTCTATCCAGGAGCCCACAAAACATATCCCAAGAGAGACCATGTTATAGGCCATAAGATTAACCTCGACAAAGTTAAATGAACTTAAATCATTGAATGCGCTCTTGGATCACAATAAAATCAAAATAAAAATCAAGAGAAAGATAACAGGAAAATCTCCAAGCACCTAAAAACAAAATAATATTCTTTTAAGTCATCCATGGGTCAAAGAAGAAGTATCAAGGAAAAGTAAAAAAACAAAACAAAACAAAAAACACTTAGTGAAAATAAAAATTTAATATATCAAAATTTGTGGGAAACAGATAAAGCAATACAGACAGGAAATTTTATATCATTTAAAGCTTAAATTAGAAAAGATGGAAAGTCTAAAATCAATACTCTAAAGCTCTTTTTTCAAACATCTAGAGAAAAAAAGAGCAAAATATAAATATACATAGAGCAAATAGAAGGAAATAAATAATAAATAACAGAAATCAAACTGAAAACAGAAAAACAACAGAAAAACAACAGAGGAAAAAATGCAATAAGAATTGCTTTTTGATATGATCAATACAAATGATAAAAAAGGAAAAATAGAGAGGACACAAACTGCCAATATCAAGAATGAAACAGAGTATATCGCTACAGAAAGAGACAAAAAAATGAAAGAAAACTACAGACTAACATATCTCAGGAATAAAGATGCAGAAACACTTAACAAAATATTAGCCAATGGAATTTAGAAATACATAAAGGGAATTATACAACATGACAAAGTGAGGTTAATTCCAGGGATGCAAAGCTTGTTTGCACTCAAGCAATATTTGAAATATTTTAATATTTGAAAATTACTTCCACCATATTGAAGGCAAAAGAAGTTATATGATCTCATCAATCAATGTAGAAAAACTTTTACAATATTCAACACTCATTCATAATAATAAACCCAGAAAATCAGAAATAGAGGACTTGTTCAACCTGATAAAGAACATCTACAAACTACTACAGCTAACATTATAATTAATAGTGAAAGAATGAATGCTTTCCACCTAAGATGGGAAACAAAGCAACTATGTCTGCTTTCATCACTGTCATTCAAAATAGGACTGGAAGTTCTTGCCTGTGCAATAAGGGGAGGAGGGGGCAGAAAACCATACGGATCAAAAAAAGAAAAAAAAAATACTATCCCTATTTTCAGATACGACTGCTTTTATGGAAAATTAAAGGGAATCAACAAAATAACTAATAAACTAATAAGTGAGTCCAGCTAGATCACAGCATACATGAAAATCAAATGTATTTCTATATAACATCAATGAACATGTAGACACCAAAATTAAAGATCTAAATAACTTATAATAGCAAAAAATAAAAAAGCAAAAAAAAATCTTTGATGTAAATCTAACAAAACTTGTATATGACTTGTATGCTGAAGCTATAAAACACTGATAAAATAAATGAAAGAAGATCTTAGTAAATGGACATACCATATTTAAGGACTGAAAGACTCAAGGTCGTAAAGATGTCAATTTCCCCAAATGGATACATAGATATAAAGTAATTCCCATAAAAATCCCAGCAGGACTTTTTTTTTTGCAGATATATATAAGCTTATATGGGACATTACCAAGATGACAGAATAGGAGGACCCCGTTCATATCCCCCACACTAAACAATAATTTGGTAACCTTCTATAGACAAAAATGCCTTTGTGGTAGAAGTGGGATTTAGGTAGGAGACCTGGTGGAGCTCAAGACAGAGGAGGGCTGTTTTGAGAAGGAAGGACTATGCCTAGGTGGCAGACATGTCAACTGTGGTCCTGCCTACACACTTGGAAACCAGTCTCATCCCCTTTGGATGGAGCTACAAGCCCCATTTGGCCTTGTTCCTGCCACCAGAATCATCCGTCAGGGGACTCGAAAGGAGCCATGCCCCCCCGCCCAGTGCCTCAGGTAATAGGTCTAGGGACTTAAGTCCCAAATGTGGACCCTAAATCAGTCCATGACCCAGCTCCAGCCAGGTTTGCAAACCAAGATATATAAGGACTCATGTAACTCAATAGTAAAAAACCCAAATAATCTGATTAAAAAATGGTCAGAGGATCTAAACAGACATGCTTCAGAAGACAAGCAAATGGTCAACAGGTATGTGAAAAGATGCTCAACATCTCTAATCATCAGGAAAATGCAAATCAAAACGATAAGATATCACCTCATATCGCTATTATAATGGCTGTTATAATGGCTATTATCAAAAAGACAAAAGGAAAAAAAAGTGTTGTTGAGGGTGTGGAGAAAAGGGAAGACTTATATACTTTCGATGGAAATGCAAACCGGTACAGTACAGAGGTTCATCGAAAATTTTACAACAGAACTACCATATGATCCAGTAATCCTACTTCTGGGAATTTATCCAAAGGAAATGACATCAGGATCTTGAAGAGATCTGTACCCTCATGTTCAATGCAACCTTATTCGAAATAGCCAAGATATGGAAACAATCTTTGTTCCTGGACAGATGAAAGGATCAAGAAAATGTCACACACACACACACACACACACACACACACACACACACACACACAAAATGGAATATTATTTAGGCATATAAAGAAGGAAATCCTGCCATTTGCGACAACATGGATATGGATAAACCTGGAGGTCTTTATGCTAAGTGAAATAAACCAGACACAAAAAGAAAATACTACATAATATTGTTTATATGTGTTATCTAAGAAAGTCGAACTCCTAAAAGCCGAGAGTAGAACTGTAGTTGCCAGGGCCTGTGGGGTGGGAGACATGGAGAGACTTTGCTCAAACAGTACAAACTTTCAGTTATTAGATGAATAAATTCCAAAGATCTAATATACAGCATGGTGATTATAGTTAATAATATTACATTGTATAGTTGAACTTTGCTAAGAGAGTAGATCTTAAATGTTTTCACCACACACACAAAAAAGATAACTATGTATGGTGAGAAGTATGTTAAGTAGTTTGGTCGTGGTCGTTTCACAATGTGTGTATATATCAAACCATTCCCTTGTTTGCCTTATATGTGTACAATTTTTATTTGCCAATTAAACCTTAATAAAGCTGGGAAAAATTAAATATAATTTATGTGAGAAAGCAAAGGAACTAAGCTAAAACAATTTTGAAAAAGAACAGAGTGTGGGGAATACATGATTTTAAGAGTTATATAGTTATAATAATCAATATTGTGGATATTGGTGGAGGAATAGACATATAGATCAATAAAATGATAAAAAAAACAGGAATATAAGAAAAAATTGATAAAATGGACTTCATCAAAACTAAAAAAAGTTGCTATGAGAAAGATCCCATTAAGAGGATGAAAAGACAAGCTACAGAGGGAAAATATTTGCAAACCATATACTCAGGAAAGGACTAGGATCTAGAATACATAAAAAAAACCTCTAAAAGTTGTACAGTAAAAAAATGAACAATCCCAATTAGAACATGGATAAGTTTTTAATAGACAATTCACTGAAAATATATACAAGTGGCAACTTAGCATGTGAAAAGATGTTCACCATTAGCCATTAAGAAAATGCACATTAAAACCACACTGAGGTAGTATCTTTACCCTGTCGAAATGGCTAAAACAGAACATAGTGACACCACCAAATGTTGATGAGGATATAGAGAATCTGGAATGTAAAATTGTACAGCCACTCTGGACAAGTTTGGCAATTAAAAAAAATTAAACATGCAACTACCATAAAACCCACTGCACTCCTGGGCATTTATCCCAGAGAGGTTTATATAAAAACCTACATAGGAATGTTCATAGCAGCTTCATTTATAATAGCCCCAAACGGGAAACAACCTAAATGTCATCAGTGAGTGAATAGTTAAACAAACTGTTAAATACATACCACAGAATACTATTCAGCAATAAAAAGGAATGAACTATTGATACACATAACAATGTGGATGAATTTTAGGGACTTACACTGAGTAAAAAAATAATAAAAATTCCTAAAGACAAAGAACACATTAGTGGCTGCCAGAGTTAAGGACAAAGGGAAAGAGGGAAAGAGAGTGAAGTTGACAATTATAAAATGGCAGCATGAATGATACTTGTGGTCATGGAATTATTTTGTATCTTGACTGTATCAGTGTTGATACCCTGGTTGTAATAATATAGCATAATTTTAGGAGACACTGACACTGGGGGAAACTGGGTAAAAAGGAGACAAATGATCTGTCTATACTGTTTCTTACAACTACATATAAATCTACAATTATCTCAAAATAAAAAAAAAAGTTTAATTAAAAATATAATGAAAGTCCTGTAATATTATTCAGTCTTTAAAAAATTCCCCCCAAATCACTCTGGTGGTTTTAAACTTGTGAGGGTTCTAGTCTTTAAGAATTTCCTTTATTAAGGAAAAACAGCTATATTAACAAAATGACCAATATCTAATTCCAAGTTATGAGTTCTAGATGTGCAAACATACCTTTGGGCTTTATGTAAAATTTTTGTTATGCAAATCTACCTGCTTAAAGATAAAATGCCTAATATGACTTCATGCAATATGTTCTAGGCTCAACTTACCTCTCTAACATGTACAACATGTAATTATACGTAAAGCTTGTAATCCTATGATTCTTGTTTAAGACCTAGGCCTATGTTTTCTACAAGATTGTAGTTTATCCTAATCTAGATAAATTCCTTGGTGTCTAGCCTATTTCCATATGATCTATTCAAATAGAAACTTGCAACAGTAATAGGTATAGTAAGCCAAAAATAAGAAAAAAATTGTGAGAGATAGAAAGACAGAGACAGAGGTAGAGACAAAGAGTGGGTCAGCAAGAAGAGGATACAAGAAAATAAGAGAGTAGGGTTGGGGCATAGTGTCCAGCACTGTCTGCATACAAGTGCAAATATGCTGCATACAGCCAGATGGATGAAAGATGTCATAAAGTTACAGCTTTTCCATTCAAGTTAGTTTAAAAAAATACGATAAGGCAGTATTATTTTTAATAACTAAATTAAGAAGAAAGCACTAGGTAAAAGATTTTGTGCATTTAGAACCTTTCAGTTTACAGATAAACATACCAATATTAGAACTATGTTATGTTCAATACAAAGTCTAGTTTAAGGCCATTAAGTTTCAACTAAAACAAAGAATAACTCCAACTAAGTGAAAGCTTATTAGCTTTTCTTCTCTACTACAAAAAAATTAATACAACTTTCAAAGCTATTTTAATGAGCTCAATCTTCTATTTAATCTCTTTAGTTTAAGTCTAAAAAAAGATATCTTCTTTACTTAATAGAAGCCCTTTCTCAAGATAGAGTTATTTCACTGATTTTGATAACTCTGTTCTCTGCCTCCTTGGTAGGGGCCACCTAGCTAATTATAAGCCATTGCCTGCAAAGGGAGCGTAACTTACACACACACGCGAACACAAAAGGGGCCAATTTTTCTGATCTTTATTTGACAAAGAAAAAAAGAACCATGCTAGATATAGGATTATTCCATCAGAATAAATAAAAAACCATTAATATATTTGAATTGCTCTAGTTGCAACTATATTAGGTAAACGTACAAATGTACCCACAATTTCAAGTATTATACTCTCGGTGTTTTTGCTCATTTTCCTCCATTTCCCTCTTATTTATAGGTAGACTTGAAGGGTGTCTTAGAGTATTTCAACTTCCCTGCTAATCTTTATTATAATGCTAGTATTTTATTAGCTATTAAAGTCTAACGCACCATATTTTAATAAAATTATATGTATTTCGATATGCAAATGCTCAGTCGCCAGAACTCGATATATGAAGTAGCCATATATTTGTATCCATATTTAGATTACCATTAATTAAGAGCTATAAATGTAGACTGATACTATTAGAGACTCAAATACCATAAGCATATTAAAACAATGCAAAAAAATATTTCGTGTTATATACAAAATGACACTACTTTTTAGGCTGAGACAATTTTTTAAAAAACAGATTCTTCATCTACACAAATGTCTGATGTGATATTTGAGAGCGATGAAGTACAACGCAGAACACTTTCTCCTGCATGGCTGTCTTAGGTGTTGTAGGATGTACAGTGTCCCTGACCCCTACCCCCTTAATGCTCCTCAATTATTACAATGGTCCATATTTTAATATTTGCCTCCTAGAAATGTAGGTCCCTTTAGTGCTAATAACTCCTTTATTTTCTTCTACATTTTTCAATATTGAATATTCAATTTTATATAAAATATTTAAAATATTCTTGAAAAAATTAAGTTTGAAATTATAGAATTCATAGTAATCTGACAAAGAAGGTTGACCTGGCAGAGAGCCTCTTTAATAGAAATATAACTCTTTCAGTTTCAAATGGGGGAAAAATGAATTTAGCTGATAAGCAATTTACACTAAATGAACATTCTAGTCTTCTTCAAACAGAAAACTGAGGGATGTAGTTGGAGTGTCCTGTAGGCTCCTTAAATTACTATTATAGTAATTAACAGAATATGAAGACTATAAAGACTGTAAAAAGGAAGAACAAAGCAGGAAGAAAACCATGGTCTGAAGTCAGTCTGACCTGGGTTTAAATTCTAGCTCTGCCACTTATTGCCTATTTTATCTTGATTAAATTACTTCAATTATCTGAACTTTAACTTTTTTATATTTAAATGGGTATCAAACATTCCTAATAGTGTTATTGTGAGATTAGGTAGATATATTCATATATATAGCCACACATGTATATATGTATATACAATGCTTGACATACATACTAGATGCTATTTAAGAGTAGTTAATATTACTAGATACAGGCTATTTCTAAAATATTTAGAGGTTAACTTAATTCTTCCAATGCAAGGTAGGATATCTCTAGCTTTCTCTGGGTAGTATATTCATTTCTATTGACAAATGGGTAATTAAAGGCTATAAAATGTTCAAACACTTTTACTCAGTCATTGTTAAGAATCTATACTAATGAAATAATCAGACATGGAGAAAAACATTTATGTACGAAAATGTTAATCACATTTATTATAGTGAAATATAGAAAGGAATCTTAATTTCTAAATGTATTTGTATGCTTTTCCCAGGCCAATATTTAAGTTTATCTCATAGTTTTTATCTCCCAATGTAACTCCAGAACAGAAATTTCAAACTTCAGCATGACTCAGAATCATAGATTTGTTAAAATACAGAGTGTTGCACCCCACCCCTAGGCTTTCTGATTCACTAGATCTGGGGTGGGTTCCACTAATTTGTATTTTTAACAATTCCAAAGCAATGTTGATGTTGCTGGTCCAAGACCTTACTTTGAGGATTACTACTGTAGAAAAACTCACATGACCATTTACACTGTTCTAGCTTTACTCAGGTACCTAAGAATGCATCTCAGGCTTACTCCCTTCAGCTTATAAAAACCTGCTCAACTATCAGGACTTAGCATAAATGATAGGAAGGTCTTCTATGGATCCATTCTGCTTTGCCAGAACTTATAGAAAACAGCACTTCCTCCTTTGTGTTCCATTACATCTGGTGGATTTCTGAAATCATTACAGCTATGGAATTTTAATGCTTTAACTTATTGACATGGAAGGCTTGGCTTTTTTACCTCTTAATTAACAAAGATCTCACTCCATGCAGCTGAAAAAAAGGTAAAAATTATATCTTATGTCTCTGGTCTCACGGCTTAATTACTGCAGAGAAAATTATAATGTGACAAACATTTTTTTTCACTTCACTGAGTTAACATAGCTTTCTATGCATCTCATCCATAGTGTCAACAAATCAAGTCATCAAGTAATATATACTTTTAAAGAAACATCCAATACATCATTCCACATTTTCTCTAGGTGAAAACTGTCTATTCAGAGCGGCAGTGTGGTATAGCAGGCAGAACAAAGAATATGAAGTCTAGAGACTTTGGTTTAAGTCTCTCAATTTTGTACCTTACAAGCCAAATGATCTGACTAGATTAATAGAATCCATTTTGTCTTATTTATGTGTATAAGAACATTTGTTAGAATATTTTAAAGCAATAATAGATAGGAAATTATTAGACACATTAAATGCTTTATATAAATGATGTTATTCTTCAAAGACATTGGATTTAGAAAATCTATTCTAGAAAATTTCAAAATAGTATCTTTCCAATAACAAATCATTGAAATGGAACTTAATGTTATTTAAACAAAACTTGATGCTTTTTAAAAACTACCTAAATTGAGAATCTTTGGTATAGCAATTTTTAATCAGAAATATATGAATTTCTAAATACACATGTAACAAAGCTACTTCAATTCTAGGATATCAATAACCACAAACCTCAACTGTGAGGGCCACCTTCAAAGAAAACAGAAAATACAAACAAAAAGATGAAGTGACAATACTCAAGACAAGGGGTCAGAATAAGTAACTCAATTTTTATTTACATTAATTTTTACTAGAGCTCTGAGAAAAATGAACTGGCTCAGGATAAACTAAAGAATCACATCAGTAAAAACAGCTAGACAGTTCTACTTGTTCTGTTGTCTAGTTTTTTAATTCTAATTGACATGAAGAGTCAATTTAAAAAATCATTTTATCAAGGAACATAGTAACTTCACATAGTCAGATCAATAAAAATCAACAAAGGCAGAAAGGTAACAGCATACTTTAAAAGATACAAAAAGTAATTCTAGTAATGGTCATCATACATAATATAGGTCATCTCAACAAAAGTCAACAATGTTCACATGTAAAAAATGTTTTAATGGTTCAAACTTTTGATTTCAGAAGAAATAAAAATTGAACGGCACGAAATATGAGGGACAGACTATAGTATTTAAATAATGTACTGAGAAAAGGGAAGAAAAAAATCAAATGGATTGAAAAATGTTTTTCTAAAATCCAGGAAATGTCCTAATTTGAAATTTCAGTTGAAAATTTATAAAATGTAGAATAAAAGGATTCACTCTGAATGGCAATAAAAATAATCTGAGAAGACAATGGTCATAAAAGAACTGAACTTGACACCGCTAAAATAAAAAATCAGAAAAATAAGCCCAAGAAATATCCTTAAAAAAAAAAATCACAAAGCTTAGGTTTAATTATTACTGCAAATAGGCAAATGCTAAGCTTAGTCTAGCTTCGAACAGAACAAACATCAGCTAAACTAGATAAATGTGCAAGACTGGTTAAAGAACACTGCTTTAAATTATAAAAATAAGAACATTCTGGAATCAAAACTATTTTAGAGGAAGTACAGCTTCTTTTGAACAGCACAGCTTATTTTCACAAAGAAATTAGAGCAAAGATGCATGGCAACATCCTCAGAATGTCACAGAGCAACCAGAGCACAAAACTATAGGAGGGTGTGTTATATGTTAAAATAAAAATAATTCCACAAGGTGAGCTTCAACCATCCATGAGAGATACTCACTAACTAGGGTCTGAAGATCATACACAATTTTTGACTCTTAGAAAGTGAGACTGTGCTCTGAAAAGGAAAACTTTCTCTGAGCCTCTATAACTATCTCAAGTCTACAGTGCTGGTGAGGATTTAACCAGGGGAGAGGATGAAATCTCCAGGGCTTTTTTTCTAACTTGCTCCTTTTACCTTCCTTCAGACTTAGCTCCTCTAAGAATTTGTCCTCCAGAGAGCTGCCTGGCTCTGGTCTCAGATGCTCTCCCCCTCCCTCCTATGTGGCTGCAAAGTAGAGGAGTGTTTGGCAGGACCTGAGGGCTGGGGCAGGCAGCCCCATGATAGACCACTCAGCATGATCTGAGACTCCCATGTTTTCTCAGGATTTCTGAGCATCCCTGCCTGAAGGTGAAGTGTGTGGCCATGGAGAAGTCAGTATGCCACTATACTTTCAATTCTTCATCCTTGAAGTTTACCAGCTTAAAATATAAACTTACAGCTACAAATATTCAACTGCTGTACCCACCCACATTTCCAAGTCTCCCCAAGTGCTGGCTTGCCCAGCACTCTGCTGAGACCTCTAGAAGACAATCAGGACAATTAGCAAGTAGACTGTTCTAAAGCTCATCGTGTAGAAGTTTCACTTTATAATTTAAACATATTATTTAAAATAGAACCTCAAATCATTTTGTTTTTTAGGCTAATCTGTGTTACTTATTACCTGGATAATATGAATGGCTTCCTTCTTAAATATAGAACATTTTTGTTTGTTAATATAAAAACAAGCACATAAGATTTATTTTGATCAATGATGGAATCATTTCCTTCTGTCCATAGGGTATTATTTAATGCTCTTTTCTTTCTGGAGTCTACTTAGTAGGCTTCCTCTGGGCAAGTGGCAGTAAAGCTCTGAGTCAATGTGTGTGAGAGCATGAGAGGAAAACAGAGCCATTTGAATAGAAGCTTTTTTTTTTTTTTTTTTTATAGGCGGGGCAACCCTTGGTTGACCTCACAGATTGCAAGTATCTTGTCAGCTTACAATCCTTTATTTTTTATTTTTTACGGCTACAGCACCTGGTCTTCCAAGGTGGTCTCCCATCCAAGTACTAACCAGGCCTGACCCTGCTTAGCTTCCGAGATCAGACGGGATCAGGCTTGTTCAGGGTGGCATGGCTGCAGACTGGAAGTCTTTTTCATATTTCATTTTTGTCTTTAAAACATTTCTCATTTGCAAAGCAGATCTTCAGAAGAAATAATATAGGTGTTAACTGTACATGTGTTTATATGTTCTTTTACCAGTTTATTACTGACAATATCAATTGAATTCTTGACCCTCTAAAATTTATGGTTAAAGATATAGGACTATCATTCTGATGAGCTATAAATACAGTGATACAGATTATCTAAGTTGCTTTTTTTTTTTTTTTTTTTTTTTATGCCTATAGCACCTGGTCTCCCTAGGCAGTCTCTCATCCAAGTACTAACTAGGCCCAACTCTGCTTAGCTTCCGAGATCAGATGAGATCGGGTGTGTGCATGGCCATAGACTCTAAGTTGTCTTTATCAAAATAAATCACATAGGTTATTGATGTTAGATTCTAAATCCTCTGTAGCATCCTCTCAGGAAAATAACATCCAAGAATTGATATTATTTCAAATTTTATAATATTTCAATTAAATTTTTTTTCAGTTCATTTACTGAGCACTAAGAAATTACTCAGTACACCAATGGATACAAACAAGAATAGGATTAACTTGATAAAGAGTTTATTAGGAGATGGAAAGCATAATAGTTATGCATTTTGTTATTATGTTTAGTGTAATATTCAATAATCATAATGTTTATTATAATACTTGTATTTTATACATTAATTAAATGAGAATTTTATAAATATTTTTCCTTAAGTTATCTCTTTTGATACTTGTAACTACTCTGGGAGGAAAGTAGGATATATAGAATTATCTACAGTTTAGAGGTGAAGGCTGTGTGATCTGCACAGCAAATGAGTAAAAAGGCTAGAGCTAGAACCAAGGCCTTGGACTCCTACACTGGTAGTGATGTACCATGAGGTGACTGAGCTTATAATGACAACTAAAAGAGAGCCCACCATAGTTAACACTTTGTGTTTCCAATGTGTCCGACACCTTCCAAATTAACTCCTTTACACCTTACAGAAGACCCTCTGACGTACAGAGAAGTGCAGTAATTGCCTAAGGGTACACAGCTAATAAGTGGTGGATGAAGATTTGAATAGAGGCAGTCTGACTTGAAAACCCATGACCTTAATCATTACTCTTACTGGCATTTCTGTAGGTCTTCTTTGGAGAAATGGCTATTCACATTCTTGGCCTATTTTAAAAATTGCTTGTCTTTTTTATCGTTGAGTCATAAGAGTTCTTTCTATAGTCTATGTATGAGTCACTTATCAGATATCTGATTTGTGAATATTTCTTCCCATTCTATGTGTTCACTCCCCCACCCCACCAGCTTTACTGAGGTATAACTGAAAAGTAAAATTATATATATATAAGGTGTACAAAGTGATGTTTTAATATATGTTTACACTGTGAAATGATTGCCAAAGTCAAGCTAATTAACATATTTGTCTCCTCACATAATTATCTTTCATGTGTGTGTGGTGAGAACATGTAAGATCTACTCTTAGTAAATTTCAAGTATATAATACATTATTATTAACTATAGTTACCATGATGTACATTAGGTCTCCAGAACATATTTATCTTATAACAGAAAGTTTGTATTTTTACCATCTCTCCATTTCCCCCAGCCCACAGGCTCTGGTAACTGCTTTTCTACTCCATGTTTTTAGGAGTTCTGTCTCTTTAGATTCCATATATAAATGAGATCATACAGTATGTGTCTTTGTGTCTGGCTTATTTACTTAGCATACTTTTCACTTACTTATTTTACTTAGCATACTTTACTTTTCGCTTTATTGATAGTGTCTTTTGAAGCACAAAAATTCTTAATTTCGATAATGTGCAATTTTTCTTTTGTTGCTCATGCTTTTATTGTCATATCTAATAATCTACCACCAAATCTAAGGTTATGAAGATTTACTTCTGTTTTCTTCTAAGAGTTTTATACTTGGGCTCTTACATTTTAGATCTTTGATTCATTTCTTTTATATGGTGTTGAGTAAGAGTCCAATTTCCTTATTTTGCATATGGATATCCAATAGTACCAGGACCATTTGTTGAAAGATTATTCTTTCCCCAATGAGTGATGGTGGCACCCTTGTCAAAAATCAACTGGCCAAAGATACTTGAATTTATTTCTGAGTTATCTAATCTATTTCACTGGTCAATATGTCCATCCCTATGGTAGTTAACATTTGTCTTAATTACTATAGCTTTGTAGTAAGTTTTAAAATTGAGAAGTGTGAGTCTTCCTACTTTGTTTCTCTTTTTCAATATTATTTTGGGTATTCTAAGTCCTATGGGTGTGCATGAAAATTTCAAGATCAGTCTATGGTCATGCTACCCTGAACAAGCCTCATACTGTCTGATCTCGGAAGCTAAGCAGGGTTTGGCCTGGTTAGTACTTGGATGAGAGACCACCTAGGAAGACCAGGTGCTGTAGACTTAAAAAGTAGAAAATAAGGAATTGTAAACTGACAGGGTCCTTGCAATCTGTGAGTTCAACAGGGGTTGCCCCTCCTAAAAAAAAATTTTTTTTCAAGATCAGCTTTTCAATTTCTATAAAGAAGGCAGGTGGGATTCTGGTAAGGATTGTGCTAAATCTAAACATCAATTTGGTGAGTACTCTCTTCAAACAAAATTAATTTCTTTAAACATTGTTTTATAGTTTTCAGTGTATAAGTATTATACTTCTTTTGTTAAATATATTCCTGTTTTTTCTTTTTGATCCTATTATAAATGTAATTTTTTCCTTAATTTTCAGATTTTTCACTGCAAGTTTATATACAACTAATTTTTGTATATTGATCTTGTTGTATCCTGCAACCTTGCTGAACTCATTTATTACTTTTAATAGTTTAGTGAATTCCTAAAGATTTTCTACATTTGAGATAATGTCATCTGTGAATAGACATTTTTTATTTCTTCCTTTCAAATCTCTATACCTTTTACTTCCTTTTACTGCTGGATTACCCTGGGTAGAAACTCCAGTAAAATGTTCAACAGAAGTGGTAAAAGCATTCAGTCTTTCATTATTATGTACATTGTTAGCGGTAGGTATTTTGTACATGCCCTTTATCAGGCTAAGGAAACTCTCTTCAATTTCTAGTTTGTTGAATGCTTTTATTGTTGAAAGGTGTTGATTTTGTCAAATGTTTTTCCTGCATCTATTGAGATGATCATGATATCGTGATTCTCATACTGCCTCTATTGGAAATACACATTACACTTGGTAGAAACTTATAAGTTATGAGAGATACAAATAAACTTACATGCAAATTGAAGAAGTGAACATTTTCAGCTGAAGGTACCAGGATAAGATTAGAACCAAAATTTTAAAACAGTTTGAGATTTGTTATTTTAAGTAGTACTAATATCTGCAATATGAATAACAATTAAAAAACAGCTTTATTAAGATATAACTTACATATATACTTTACCTATTTAAAATATAAAGTCAAATGGTTTTTAGGATACATTATTAATTTTAAATTTGTAAATAAAATATATAACATAAAACGTTACTTTATTTTAAAGTATACAATTCACTGGCTATTAATTATATTCACAATGTTGTGCAAGCATTGCTACTATTTCCAAACTTTTTCATCACCCTGTAATCATTAACTGTAATCATTAAGCAATACTCCAGTCCCCTTACTCCTAACCCCTCTTAATCTCTAAACTAATATTTGTCTCTACAAATTTTCTTATTCCAGGTATCTCATAAAATGAAATCATACAATATTTTCCCTTAGTTTCTGACTTCTTTCACTTACTATAATGTTTACAAGGTTCATCCATTTTATAGTATGCATCATACTTCATTCCTTTTTATGGCTGAATAACATTCCACATTATATATATACTACTTTTATTAATCCATTCATCTGTTGAAGGAGACGTGTTTTTGTATCTTTTGGCTACTGTAAATGCTGCTATGAACACCGGTGTACATGAAACTGAGGCCCTGTTGTCAACTCCTTTTAGTACATATCTAGGAGAGGAACAGCTGGGTCATATCGTAATTCTATAAGTAGCTTTTTGAGGAACTGTCAAAATTTTCTGCAGAGCAGCTGCCCCATTTTATAATCCCACCAACAGGGCACAAAAGTTCCAATTTCTCGACATGCTCACCAACATTGGTTATTTTCTGTTTGTGATTCTAAAGGGGATAAAATAGTATCTCACTGTGGTTTTGATTTGCATTTCCCTAATGATTAATGATGTTGAGCACCTTCTCATGTGTTTATGGTGTTTTCTATAACTGGAGGTTTTTTGTTGTTGTTGTTGATGTTAAGTTGTAGGAGTTCTTTATATATTCTAGATATTAATCTCTTAGCAGATATGATGAACAACTATTTTCTTCTATCCTGTGGGCTGCCTTTTCATTCTCTTGAGAGCATCCTTTGATTGTACAAAAGTTTTAATTTTGATGAAGTACAGTTCATCCAGATTACTCCTTTGTTGCTTGTGCTTTTAATGCCACATCCTAGAAATAGTTGCCAAATCCAACATTCTAAAAATTTTCCCCTTTCCTACAAAGTTTTTATAGTTTTAGCTCTTATATTTATTTCCTCAGTCCATTTTGAACTACTTTTTATATATTGTGTAAGGTATGGGTCCATTTCATTCTTTTGCATGTTGATATCCAGTTTTATCCAGCATCATTTGTTGAAGACTATCCTGATTTTGCCAGGATATTCTGGCAAAACATTACTGGTTTTGCCACCTTTGTCAAAAATCAATTGACTATACATGTGAGAGTTTATCTTCGGTTTTACATTTCTTTCCCCTTTGGTCTATATGTCTATCTTTATACAAGCATACACTGTTTTGATTACTGTAGCTTTGCAGTAAACCTCGAAACCAGAAGTGTGTGTTTTCCTACTTTATTTTTCATTTTCAAGATTATTTTGGCTATTCAGGGTCCCTTAAAGATCATATGAATTTTAGGACAGGTTTTTCTATTTCTGTATAAAACACCAAAGGGATTTTGATAGGGATTGTATTGAATCTGTAAATTGTTATGGCTAGTATTGTCACCTTAACAATGTTAAGCTTTCCAATCCATGAACACTTTTGATAAGTACATATGTGTTTTTAACTGTTCTCTTTTCTTGAGATACTGAATCTTTTATCAATATATAATGTCCTTCCTATGTTTATAATCTTTTTTGATTTAAAGTTGATATTTTCTGACAATGATTTAGCTACTCTAGCTCTTTTTTGATAATTTGCATGGAATATTTTATTATATCCTTTGACTTTCAATTCTTTGTATCTTTATGTCTAAATTGAGTCTTTTGTACACAATATATAGATGAGTCCTTTTTATTTTTCTAAATCTAATCTGCTAATTGCTACCTTTTAATCCATTTCACACTCAATGTGATAAAGAGGAATCTGCTTCTGGTATTTATATATTGTTTCCTTACATTCCTTATATGTTTGTTTTTCAATTCCTCCATTAATACTTTTTAAATATTCAGTTGATGTTTTTTGCTAGTGTGCCATTTTAATTCTTTCATTTTCAGTGTATTTTTCTTTTTTTAGTGGTTACATCTTGGGGATTACAATTAACACTTTAAACTTATTATAAACTAGTTTGAATAATAACAACTTAGTTTTAATGTTATAGAAACACTTTGCTCATCTCCATCTCTTCCTCTTTATATTGTTATTGTCACAGACTACACCTTTATATGTTACATTCCCATTAACAAAGATGTATAATTATTGGTGTATGCATGTGCCTTTTATATAGGAAAGAGAAATTACAAACAATACAAAAAGTACAATAACACTGGCTTTTATATTTACTTACATAGTTATATTAATAGTGTTCTTCATTTTTCTTATGGTTCCAAGTTGCTGTTTAGTATCCTTTTATGTTGGCCTGAAAGAGTCTCCCTTTAGAATTTCCTGAAGGGAAAGTCTACTGGTAATGAACTCCCTCAGTTTTTATCTGGGTGTCTCCATTTTTCCTTCATTCTTCAAAGACTGTTTTAATGGATATACAATCTTGGTTCAAAGTTTTTTTCTTTCAGGACTAATGTCATCTCACTGCTTTTTGGCCCATGATTTTTCATGAAAAATCAGTTCCCAAACTTATTGAAGATCCCTGTACAAGATAAGTCACCTCTCTTGCTTTAAAAATTCTTAGTCTTTGCGTTTTGACTATTTGACTACAATGTGTCTCAGTGTGTTTATCTTGCTTGGAGTTCACTGAGCTCTTAGATGTGTGTATTCATGTCTTTCTTTAGATTTGGGAAGTTTGGGGCCACTATTTCTTCAAATATTTTTTCTGCTCCTTTGTTTCACTCTTCTTCAGAGATTCCTATGATGTGTATGTTGGCATACTTGATGCTTTCCCACAGGTCCCTTAGGCTCTGTTCATATTTCTTCATTCTTTTTTTTTTCTTTCTATTCTTCAGACTGGAGAAGTTCAATGGTATTATCATCAAGATTGCTTATCTTCTGTCCTGCCAGCTCAAACCTGTTGTTGAATTCCTCTAGAAAGTTTTTCATTTCAGTTTTATACTTTTCAGCTCCAGAATTTCTGCTTGGTTCCTTTTTATAATTCCTATCTCTTTATTGATATTCTCATTTTTTTCAGACATTGTTTTCCTGACTCCCTTTAATTCTTTGTTTATGGTATCCTTTAACTCATTCAACATATTTAAAACAGTTAATTTAATGAGTTCAGTTGAGTTCTAGTGTGTGCGCTATCTCAGAGATGGTTTTTGTCAAATTTTTATTTCCTGTAAATGTGCAATAACTTCTTGTTCCTTTGTATGTTTTTGTTTTTAATTGAGAATTAGCTATTGTATTATGCTATGGCAACAATGGAAATCTAATTTTTCCATTCCTCAGAAATGATTTTTGCTTGTTGAGGACTGGAGCTGTCCTTTTGTGATTCTTCCAAATTGTTTTGCAAAGTGTGTATTACTTGTTGTAGGTGAGCAACTGAAGTTTCTCTTCTTCTGTCTCTGCAGTCAGCCACTGACTTGGCAAAGGTTTCTTTACATGTCTGATGCCCAAGATAGGGGAAAAAACAGGTCCTGGGTATTAAATCATCTCATGCCTAGAAAGCCACTTCAACGCCTAGGGGGTGGAACAATGGCTGAACTCTTTCCCATATACTCAAAAACCAAAGCAGCAATCAGTAATCACAACTCATAACACTAATTTTTGGAGGACAAAGTGCACACTGTCTACCCTGGCTTCAGCAAACTGTACTAGGAATGCTTACCACCTGACAGCTGTCTCTCATGGGGTGGAAGAGTAGGATGTTAGCTGCTACAGTGTGAAAGCTGAGTTTGACCAACATTTACTGAAATTCACTAGCGTTTTCATCAAGCTGTCCCCTGGATGGTACAAATATTTTATTAAAACCAGAGCTTCAAAGTAGTTGCCTCAGACAGGTCTGCCAGTTCAACTTTTTGTTTGTTTGTTTGTTTCGGTGGAGGTACAGATTCCTGGAGCTTCCTGCTCTGCCATCTTCCCTGCTATCACTCCAAATATAGTTAATATTTATTAAGTACTTAGTCTGTGTTCTATCCACTTTTTTCCTCACATGAACCTACTGAAGGAGTGTATTATTAAGATCCCTGTTTTGCAGATAAGAAGACAGAAGCAGAGTAATGAGACTAATCAGAGATGGGAAATGGTTGATCTGGGGCACAAAGCGGTTTAGCATCATCTCTGTGCTCTTAACCACTATACTCTGCATACAGAACTCAAAAGAGCTAGAAAATGTCTTAAAGATCATCAAGTCTGGATTCCTCATTTTTCAAATAAGAACACAAAAGTTTGAGGATGTTAATGAATTGTTCAAAAGTCACAGAGAGAGTTCACTAATGGCAAAGCAATTATTATAACTTAGTTTACTAATTTCCAGCCCCTTTCTACCATACATCCTTGTTTTTCTAAGCATCTGGGCAATTTGGAGTCCAAATGAAAATGGTTTTATAGATAGAAGGATCTTCATAAGCAATGGCAGAGACAGAAATCACATACTTTAGAAATCTCGACTATCCTCCAAACCCAGCTTAATCTCCACTTTCTCTGCCCTCATGTGTTAAGTGCAACCAGAAAAAATGCAATTTCCCTTTTCTTTATTACCTGCATGGCACTTGCTGCCTTATAATATAATTACTTATGTATTTATGTATTTAGAGCCTTCTAAAGAGAGAATAAACTGTGTTTTCCACTTATTTATCTGTTCCATATGTATACAAATAAAATATGATGTGAAAAAAAATTTGCTGAGTGATAAATAAAACATTTCTGCCCAGAACATCAGATTAAATCTACATTTCCATTGTCACGTCTACACTAAATATCCTTGATGGCTCCAATATACAGAATAAAATCCACAGCCCTTAATGTGATATTGAGTCCATTCTATCTTTAAAAGTGGCGTGAAAGGTCTTCAAGACTGAAACTTTATATAATTTATTAGTACCTAATATCATGCCTTGCATGTAGCAGGTTAGCCATGACTACAAAGTAACAGGGGCTTAAAATATAGTAAATGTCATTTCAGATAAACTGAAAAGCAGAAGAATGATTCAAAAGATATAACGATATTTCCAGAGAGTTGGAACTCTCTTTCTCAGGAGATCATCAAGATAAAAAAGACATCCACGTATGTCAAGTGACTGTCAGCTCTGTAAGTAGGTGGACCTTGCAAGTCCTTTCTAGTCCTACGATTCTATGACTACCCACTTAAAATTGTGTATGAGTCATTAGGAAAGAAAAGGAAGTAGATTTGCACCTGTGACTGGATATGAAAATTCAGAGAAGGAAATCATTTAATATTAGGAGGAAAAAAAGAGTTTCTAGTTTAAGAAAAAAAAAAACTGAATATAAATGGTTTCATATCTATAATTATATCTTGTATACTCTGATTTTATAATTTTCCAATAGAAAAAATATTTCACTTGTAATTTTATTCTTTTTTAACCTTTAAGACCAAAATCTTGTTATTAAATATTAAATAACTCATGGGATAACAACATGAAGGATTATGCAAATATTAAAACTGTATATAAAACTATAGAATCACAAATAAAATGTTTAATAAAAAGTAAAAACAATGTAATATGGAATGGTTAATTTAATAGCAACAATAAAAAGATATAAATGAATAAAGACTAAAAGAAAAATAAAAATAATCTGAATAGTTTTATAATGATGGGATAATCAGGTTTCTCCTTTCATTTTAAAGGATATAAAATAATTTTTTCTGTATTATATCAAAAATATTAGAAATTCAACATGGTAGGTTAATCAATTATAAAGCTAGTATGAAGTTTAAAAGACAAAAAAGTACTAAATATAACTTTAATTATAATAATTAGTTAAGGAATACAAGATAAAAATATATTAAATGTGATGTCAAAAACATAAAATGTGGTCAGGAGAGATTAAAAATGTAGCACTTTAGAATGCAAAAAACTTAAGTTGTTATCAACTTTCAATACCATGTTATGTATATAAGCTGTTATATGTAAGCCTGATGGTAACCACAAAGCAACATTCTATAGTAGATACACAAAAGATGAAGGAATCTAAGCATATCAATAAAGAAAGTCAACAAACCATAAAGGAAAGAGCAAGAGAAGATAAAAGGAGCAACTACAAAACAATTAATTAACATAATGGTAATAACTATCATTAATCAATTTAAATCTAAATGAACTAAATCTCCAAATGAAAAACAAAGAGTAGCTAACTGTGTTTTAAAAAAAACCAAACAAGATCCATCTATATGCTGCCTATAAGACACTCATTTCAGATGTAAGAATACACACAGACTTAAAGCGAAAATGGAAAAAAGATACTCCATGCAAATGGAAACCAAAAGAAAGCTATGGTAGCTATACTTATTTTAGACAAAATAGATTTTAAAAGAAAGACTGTAATAACAACAAGACTATTACATAATGGGATTAATTCAACAAAAGGATATAACATCTGTAAGTATTTATGCACCCAATATAGAAGCACATAAGTATATAATGCAAATATTAACAGACTTTCATCGATGAATAAATCATACAAATAGAAAATTAATAAGAAAACATTGGCCTTCAACAATACATTAGACCTGATTAATTTAACAGATAAATATACAGAACATAAATCCCAAAGTAACAGAATATACATTATTCCCAAATGCACATGGAATACTTCATACAATAAATCATCTTAGGCCACAAAAAAATTCTTAATAAATTTAAGAAGATTAAAATCACATCAAACATCTCTTCTGAGAACAATGGCACGGAATTAGAAATCAATTACAAAAAGAATACTGTGAAATTCACAAATATGTGGAGATTAAACAACATGCCACTGAATAGCCAATGGGTCAAAGAAAATATTAAAAAGAAATAAAAAATGCCATTACACATTAAATTGGAAATACAACATACCAAAACCTACAGGATGCAGCAAAAACAGTTCTAGAGAAAAATTCATAGCAATAACTGCCTACATCAAGAAATAAGAAATCTCAAATTTTACACCTCAAGGAATTAGCAAAAACAATAAAGCAGAGTTAGTAGACAAAAGGAAATAAAAATCAGAGATAAATGAAATAGAGACCAAAAAGACAATAGAAAAAATCCATGAAACTCAGAGCTTGTTATTTGAAAAGATAAACAGAACTGATAAACTTTTAGCTAGATTCACCAAGAAAGAAATAGAGAGAACTCAAATAAAATCAGAAATAAAGAGATATTACAAGTGATACCACAGAAATACAAAGGATCATAGATACTATGATAAGCCAATATCCCTGATGAGCATAAATGTAAAAATCCTCAACAAATATTAGCAAAGAGAATTCAAAACACATTAAAAAGATCATATACCATGACCAAATGAGATTTATTCCTGGAATGCAAGGAGGGTTCAACATCTGCAAGTCAATCAACATGATACACCACGAACAATCATAAACTATAAAAATCATATGGTAATCTCAATAGATGCAGAAAAGTATTAGACAAAATTCAACACCCACATATGATGAAAACTCTCAGCAAAGTACATATAGAGGAAACATTCTTCAATATAATAAAGGCCATATATGGCAAGCTCACAGCTAACATAATATTGAATGGTGAAAAACTAAAGCTTTTTCAATAAGGATACTCACTCTTGCCTCTTTTATTCAACAGAATATTGGAAGTCCTACTCAGAGCAATTAGGCAAGAAAAATAAATAAAAATCATCCATATTGGAAAGGCAGAATTAAAACTGTCACTATTTGTAGATGGCATAATATTATAAACTCTAAAGAGTCCACCAAAAGACTGTTAAAACTAGTAAACAAATTCAGTAAAGTTGCAAGATACAAAATCAATATTAGAAAGGGAAATTAACTATTAGAAAGGGAAATTAAGAAAACAATCTCACTTAAAATTGCATCAAAAAGAATAAAATGCCTAGGAATAAATTTAACTAAGGAGGTGAAAGACCTATTCACTGAAAACTAGAAGATACTTATGACAGAAATAAAAGAAAAACAGATAAATAGAAAGATAGTCCATGCTCATGGATTGGAAGAATTAATTGTATTAAAATGTCCTTACTACAATGCAATGTACAGATTCAATGCAATCACTGTCAAAATTCCAATGGCATTTTCCACAGAACTAGAATAAAACAACCCTAAAATTTGTATGGAACCATCAAAAAACCCAAATAGCCAAAGCAATCTTGAAAATGAAGAAGAAAGCTGGAAACATCATGCTCCCCGACAGCAAAGTATATTAGAAATATAGAGAGTAATCTAAATGCTATGGTATTGCTATAACAACAGACACATAAGTGAATGGAACAGAATAAACCCAGAAATTAACCCCTGCAAATATGATCAATTAATTTATGACAAAGAAACCAAGCATAAACAATGGGGAAAGGAAAGTCTCTTCAACAATGTTGTTGGGAAAACTGAAAAGTCACATGCAAAAGAATGAAACAGGACCACTAATATTATACCACATACAAAAATGAACTCAAAATAGATTAAAGACTTGAATGTAAGATCTGAAATCATAAAGTTCCTAGAAGAAAACATAGGTGGTAAGCTCCTTGATGTCAGTCTTGATGATGAGTTTTTGGATTTGACACCAAAAGAAAAGGCAACAAAAACAACAATATGCAAAAGGCATCACAAAAAAGCTCTGCACAAAGGAAACCATCAACGAAATGAAAATGTAACATACTGAAGAAAAGAAAATATTTGCAAATCATATATTTGAAAAGGGTTAATATCCAAAATATATAAACAACTTGTACAACCCTATAGCAAGAAACAATGAATTAAAAAATGGGTAGAGGATCTGAATAGGCGTTTTTCTAAAGAAGACATATAGATGGCCAATGGGTACATGAAAAGGTGCTCAACATCGCTAATTGTCAGGGAAATGCAAATCAAAATCATAATGGGATGTCACCTTAGATCTGTTAAACTAGCTATTATCAAAAAGACAAGAAGTGTTGACATAAAAGATACAAATAAATGGAAGCATATATCCATGTTCATAGATAGAATTAACATCATTAAAATGTCCATACTATCCAAAGCAATCTATAGATTCAGTACTATCTCTATCAAAATACCAACGGCATTTTTTCACAGAACTAGAATGAATAATCCTAAAATCTATAGCTAGAACCACAGAAGACCTTGAAGAGCCACAGCAATCTTGAGAAAGAAAAACAAAGGTGGAGGTATTGTGCTACCTGATATCAAACTATACAAGGCTACAGTAATCAAAACAGCATGTGCTGGTATAAATGCAGACACATTGATCAACGGAACAGAACAGAGAACCCAGAAATAAACTCACACATATACTATCAATTAACCCATGACAAAGGAGGTGAGAATATACAATGATGTACAGACAGTCTTTTCAATACACAGTGTTGGGAAAACTGGACAGATAACATGCAAAAGAAAAAAAAGAGAAAAAGAAACTAGACCACTTTCTTACACTATATATACAAGAATAAACTCAAAAGGGATTAAAGACTTAAATGTAAGACTGCAACCATCAAATTCCTAGAACAAAGCAAAGAAATTAAAGTCTTTAACATTGTTCTTAGTAATATTTTTTTTTTGGCTATGTCTCCCCAAGCAAGGGAAGCAAAAGGAAAAAGAAAAAAAAAAGAAATAAATGGTATTAGATCACACAAAAAAGATTTTACACTGCAAAAGGAGCCAAGAACAAAATGAAAAGACAACCTACTGAATGGAAGAAGACATTCACCAATGATAAATCTGGTAAGTGGTTAATATTCAAAATATGTAAGAAACTCATTCAACGTAACACCAAAGAAAACCCCCAGAATTCAATAAAAGAATGAGCAGAGGACATGAATAGTCATTTCTTCAAAGAGGACATACAGACGGCCAATAGACTTAATGAAAAAATACCCAACATTACTAATCATTAGGGAAATGCAAATTAAAATCACAATGAGATGTCCTATCACAAAACTGTCATAATGGCTATCATCAATAATCCACAAACAAGTGTTGGTGAGGATGTGGAGAAAAGGGAACCCTTCACACTACTGGTAGGATTGCAAACTGGTGCAGCCACTATGGAAAACACTATAGAGTTTCCTCAAAAAATTAAAAATAAAATTACCTTATGACCCAGCAATTCCACTTCTGGGTATTTATCCATAGAAATCTAAAACACTAATTTGAAAAGCTATATGCATCCATATATTCATTGCAGTCTTATTTACAATAACAAAGATATGAAAGCAACCTAAGCGTGCATCAATAGATAACTGGATAAAGAAAATGTGGTACATATATACAACAGTATATTACTTAGCCATAAAAAAGAATGAAATCTTACCATCTGCAACATTATGGATGAACCTAGAGGATATTACACTGAGTGAAAAAAGACGAAGACAAATACCATATGATTTCACGTATTTGTGTAATCTAAAACACAAAATAAATAAAACAGAAACAAACTCATAGATACAGAGAACAAACTGATAGCTGCCAGATGGGAGGGAGTTGGGGAGGATGGGTGAGAAAGGTGAAGGGATTAAGAAGTACAAACTGGCAGTTACAAAATAGTCATGGGGATAAAAAGTACACCTTAAGGCATACAGTCAGTAATATTGCAGTAACTAAATATGGTGCTAGGTGTTTAACAGACTTATCAGGGGGATCACTTTGTAAGTTATATAAATGTCTAACTACTATGCGTTATACCTAAAATCAATATAATATTGAATGTCAACTGTAACTGAAAAAAAAAAAAAAAGAAGTGTTGGTGAGAATGTAGAGATAAGGGAACCCTTGTGCAATGTTGGTAGAATGTAAATTAGTGCAGTCACCATGAAAAACAGTATGAGGTTCATCAAAAAATAAAAAATGAAATTACCATATGATCCAGCAATTCCACTTCTGGGTATTTATCTGAAGAAAATAAAATCAATGACTTGAAAAGTCATTCATTGTTTACGGTAGCCAAGACATGGAAACAAAGTAAGTATCCATTGAAGGATAAACGGATAAAGAAAATGTGGTGTGTGTATATATACACAATGGAATATTATCCAGTCATAAAGAATAATAAATACTGCCATTTGTGACATAGTAGGAACTTGAGAATATCACACTAAGTGAAATAAACCAGAGACAAATACCATATGATTTAACTTATATGTGGAATCTAACAACAACAACAACAAAACTGAGCTCAGAGACACAGAGAAGAGACTGGTTGCTGCCAGAAGGATATGGGGTTGGGGGTGAGTAAAACAGGTGAAGGGGGTCCAAAGGAATTAACTTCCAGTTATAAAATAAACAAGTCCTGGGATGTAATATACAGCATTACGACTATATTTAATAATACTGTATAGCATATTTGAAAGTTGCTAAGAGAGTAGAAACCCTCATCACAAGAAAGAAAGTTTTAACTACACTTGGTGAGGGATGTTAACTAGATTTATTGAAGTGATCATTTCATAATATATACAAATATCAAATGATTGTGTATACATGAAACTAATATATAACATGTCAATTATACCTCAATTTTAAAAATTCAACAGCAATAAAATATTTATAGTAACTCACTTAAAAGTGTTTCTAAAAGACTAGAATGATGAAACAAAGGTCTTTATATTCACTTTTAAAAAGTAAAAAAACAGTATTTCCTTAGACATACTTTAGGAACTTATTGTAAATATTACTCTGTATTCTAATCTAATGTTTCATTTTACTGCACAAAGTATACAAATCACCCAAAGAGCAAATTAGACTTGGTCATTCAATTTCTTTTACACAAAGGTATTAAACCTAAAATAAAGTAAACAGATATCCAATTTTACTTAATATTCAAAGTATTAAGAAGAAATTGCAAATTAAAGGAATAAATAGGTAAAGCTGAACAAGAAAATACTTTTATAAGTTTGAGAAAATAACAAAATAGTATAATCATTTTACATATAAATGCCAAACTTTTGTTTTTAAAAATAGCTATTGTATTTAAAGAAAGCACATATACTCAATGAATTATGAAGATATACTTAACAGTCAAACTCTATAAAAAATATTTGAATGTGATTTCCTAAAAGGTCTAAAAGTAAATATTTGGATGTGATTTCCGAAAGGGTTCAAATAGTGGTTATATATTAAAGGAATTAGACTTAAATTCTTTTTCAAACTTTGAAGATTCTATTACATGAAAAGGTATCTACCTTGGGCTAAACAGAAAAGTAATTTGGTAGATGAAAGACTAGTCAGAGATCATGTTAAATAGATATTTTCTTCCTCTTATTTACAACAAGAGCAACTAAAAATTTATTAAAAGTCAGTAATCCCACAATAGAGGACAATAAAATTGTTGTCTTAATGAAATATCTGACTTAAAAACTTTTGGAAACTTGCCCATTCTCTTACAGAATGAGAAAAAGATCAGCTTAGAGACAATGGGCTTCTCTGCCTTTAGTAGTGCTATTATAAAACTGATAGCATGCTAGATAAAGATTTGGGTATTTGTAGATCCCAAATCTTATTTTCTTATACCACTACCACTTAGGTAGGTTACACCTGAACGTCTCACAATCCTGATTTACCATAGACAAAACAGGAGCCCAAAGGCCACATTGTACCTAGAGGCAAAATGACAAGTGGGGTCTAGCAGAGAGAATATGGGCACTGAAATCAGATAGACCTGGGCTTCAAGAAGGCCTGTGTGACCCTGGCCTGCATCTCTCTCTGTTTTGCAAAAAATTCATGTCACAATGGGCATAAAAGAACAAAACATGTCATTGTCCTTGATGAGTATTAGCTTATTTCTTTTATTCACTGATAAATACCAGAAAAGTACTGCTTCTAATTAGCGCAATGATTCTAAATACCAGTAAGCATATTTGCTGAAAAGAATGTCATAAATCAAAAGAGAAATGTTATCTCTAGACTGCAGTCAGAAATTTTCCTAATAAAGGGGACGAAGACTAGACCTGAAGTGCACTCGGACTAGATGGCAAGAGCAAAGTTGGAGAGGTAAGGTTTGGAAGGTATGGAAGATGGGACTATGACAAGGAGTATGAATAAATATTCCTCCCCCCGCTCCCTCATGCCCTATAACTAAATCCTAAAAATAGGTGTGTCTTGTAATAAAGAAAAAACATTAAAATATAAAGAAGTTATTTAAAATTGGGTATCTTTTAAACCAATGTACTATTATGACAAAAGATGGTCACAAATACCAGTCAGAAGAATGAGGAAATCTATATTATATAATGCCAAATAATAAGAAGAAAATATGTCTAAGACTATAGTTATCATTAGGTGAAATTATACTTTCATAGATGTGATGATTCTAAAAAAATAAAAAGGGAAGACAGAAGGGAAAAAAGCCCATCTTTATGAGAAAAAACTTCATTAGATAGACTGCAATGAATACTTTGGTGTAATTCCTTTACCTCTTTCTTTGAATATATGTCACAGCAGTAATCATGCTTCACAAAGAAAATTCAGTATTCCACTGCTTGATGCTATTATATGCATTTATTAATATCAATAATTAATATAAAATATAATAAATATAATATAATATAAACCATTGTTTATACGGCTCCATGCTAACCCATAGAAATTCTTACATATGGAATGGGCAGGAGACAAGCAGCCACTGGGAGAGATAACATGAGGTGGGAGATGAAGTGAGGGCCTTGTAGGAGAGGCAGAAAAGGGGCAGGGGAGAGGTAGTAGCAGAGGCCAGGCAGAAGGAGTGTTCGGTAGTAGGGGTGATGCGGGAGAGAGCTGGAGGAGAGGCAAGGATAAACACTGTAACCAGGCCATTTGGATCCCAGGTCAATAATAGCAGAGGTGCAGAGGAGCCAAACAGAATGCAAGCTGGAAAAAGCCAAAGGATTTCAAAATTAGTTGGTCAGGAATTTACTACTGAGTGACCAGTCTCCGAAGAGAATTGCAGTTGAAGATGAATTGCAATGGGCTGAAAACAGAATGCAAGATCTGCAAAGGGTAAGAGAGGCTGTTGACTGATTTGTCAAGTCACTGACATAAGGAGAGTTATGAGGCACAGCTTTAGGAGGGCATGGGTTGGAGGGAGATAGACTGAGAGAAGGGCTCATAGTAAGTGATAAAAGAAGGTACTGAGGAGGTTTTGGGATTAAATGTCAGGATGTTAGAGTAATTCTGCTTGGATGTTCCATGTGGAAACTCCAAAATACAATACTTTAGTTGAGAAACACTTATATTTGATATGTTTCCACACAGATATGACCAACACTTCACAGGCCTTAGTACAGTTATACAGAGCTTAAAAACATTTCAGTCAATGATGGGCTGCATATACAGTGGTGGACCCATAAGATACAATGGAGTAGAAAACTCTTATTGCTTAGAGACCTGTAGTTGATGTAATGTAGTAACATGCCCTCAAGAAAAGCCTCAGACGGGTCTTTCAGGAGATATTCTAGAAGAAGGCATTGTTATCATAGAAGATGACAACTCCACGTCCAATACTGCCCCTGAAGAACTTCCAGTGGAACAAGATGTGGAGGTGCAAGACAGTGATACTGATGATCCCGATTCCATGTAGGCCTAGGCTAATGTGTGTGTTTGTGTCTTAGTTAACAAAAAATTTTTAAAAAGAAAAAAATAAAAAAAGTATATATAATAAGGATATAAAGAAAAATGTATTTTTTGTATAGCTGTACAATGTTTGTGTTTTAAGACTAGTGTTGTGATGAGTTGAAAAGTTAAAAAAATTAAGTTTATAAAGTACAAAAGTTATAGTAAGCTAAAATTAATTTATTATTGAAGAAAAATATTTTAAAAATAAATTTAGTGCGGTCTAAGTGTACAGTGTTATAAAGTCCACAGTAGTGTACACTAATGTCCCAGGCCTTCACATTCATTCACTGCTCATTCAATGACTCACCCGGAGCACTTTCCAGTCCTGTAACCTCTACTCATGGTAAATGCCTATACATCTGCACCATTTCTTATCTTTCATACTATATTTTTACTGTACCTTTTCTATGTTTAGATACACAAATGCCATTGTGTTACAACTGCCTACAGTATTCAGTACAGTAACATGCTGTACAGGTTTGTAGGCCAGACTTGTAGCCTATGTGTGTAGTAGGCTGTACCACCTAGGTTTGTGTAAGTACACTTTATGGTGTTCTCACAATAACAAAATCACTTAACAACGCATTTCTCAGAACATGTCCCTGTCCATAAGCATCTATGACTGTAGTGTAACCTGGATGCATGCCTCAAGTTTGATTTGAATGCATGTTCTGCTTAAGTCATCATTAAAACCACAGCGAAGATTTTATGAAGCACATGCTCCATGCTGGGCACCCTACCAGGCACTACATGCTTTACCTAAATAAACCATCACGCTCATCCCAGAAGCAGGTACTATTAGTTTCACAAGTTTAAAGTTGAGGAAACTGAAGTGGACATAGATTTATTTACCAAGATTTACAAAGCCAGGAAATACAGAAGCTGGGTTTGATCAACTCTGCCTTAAGCAATGTAATACAATACCTAAAAAGGACATCCTCTGGGCATGAAAGAATTGACTCAGTTTCATTTGAGGGCAAGGAGTTTAGAGGGACTGTTTAAAGTGAAATTCTTATTTCTTTAGAGGAAAACATACAAAGATACTAACATAAGTGGTAAAGAAGTTTTTTCTGATTATAAAAGCCATAAATGGCCATTTAGGGAATAGGAAAATCAGAAAAGTAGAAAAAAGAAAAAATATCAGTAGTAGGTAAACAGCCATAATGAACATGTTGGTGTAATTCTGGTGTAATATGTACAAGCAATTCCCTTGGGGTTCTTGGACTTTTTGTCCCTTAGCAAACCCAGGAGATTTTTGGCAAACTGCCTGTATAGTTTGAACTTGGCTGAAACTAGAAGGCTTTTCAGGAAACTGAGAATCCCAAGAGAACTACTAGATGCAAGAGAACAGCCGCAAGTTGGATAAAAAATGGATAAGCTTGGTTGCCTGGTACCTAAAGACACTGAATGAAACTTTAAGTGGCTGATTTGAGGACTTCTAGAACAACTGCTGGGCCCTAAGAATCTGTATAACCAATGGAGAGAAGTCTTCCCCTTGGCTCGCTGGTATTACATATGAAGATATATTTGGAAAGGACAGTCGAAATTGTAAAAATGCCCCACAAAGTAAAAGAATAGCAATTTCTATCAGAAGAGTTGGGCAAATGTCAAGTTTCACATTGACATTTACGTTTTATAATCTAAAAAAGAATGTTAATACCAGGGAAAATTATGAAATGCTCTTTAGTTCAGCCAACAAGAATGACTACTTTTGATAAGAGCATCTGAAATTTTATTAGGTGTCCTATCAACATAACATAAGGAAATTTTACACTTTAAAAGTTAGTATCTATGTCTATTTTCTCCAAAGGGAATAAACATTTCACGTTAAACAGATAATATGTTAAATGTTGTTCTTATCTGAAGGCAGTCATTCTCAAGTTACATAAAAGTAATATCAACAACTGAAGTTTCTGTTTGTGTTTGGTCAAGTCAATCTATCCAAAAGAGAAATCTTGGACTTGGGTAATAGAAGATATAAGATGCTACCATAGAGACTTTTTTCATATTTTCTTTCACTTCATTTCTTCAGAAGGGGAGCAAGATCCCATGAACATGGCACCATATGCTGCTGCCCCTCGTCCTCATCTTTAAACCCACTCCAAACAAGCACAGGAAATGTTTTTGTGTCAACCTGTATTGAGATCCCTGTCTTCTCAACTACCACTGCATAAAAATTAAAGACTTCCCCAGTTATCAGGACTACCCCTCCTTAGGAAAATGTCTAATTTTTTCTTTATGCTGTCATGGAAATTTTATAGATGGGGAAGTAGAGGCATGGGATGGCTGACCAAGTGACTAGGCTAGGGTTGACCTGGGCTACACAAAGCACGAAAGAATGTGTAAGTTAAGTTAGATGGTTGCATTCAGGCAGGGTAAAATTGCTTTTAAAAAATATAATATGCATTAGTTAGATGACACATTAAAATATAGGTTCAGGTAGTTACATGTAACAAATTTGTTCAGTACTAAATTGTTGTTATTCCAAAAACTATGTAACTTAAAAATGTCCATTATTCACACAAGTGACTTTTTTCACCTTGTTAGGCCCAAACGGCTTTTATTTTCCTCTTGTTTTACACAGCTAATTGTTTAAAGGAATACTCCATGATTAACTAGTAACAAACCAGAGAAATAAGAGCAAGCATTCTGCAAAGACTCAAAGAGCATCACCGACGACCACAAAAGATATTAAAATCTACAGATAAGGGCCAGATATTGCGCAAAATATACCAGTTCATATTTCACTGGCTTGCTATAAGGTTAATGTAGAATTCAAATTGGGTTTCTAAAGACAATAATCATCCATAAGTTCTGAGTGTAAACTTAATTTGCCCATTATCTACCAGTATCTTACTGGAATTAAGACACTGCAGGATCTTTCCTTTTTATTGGAATAGGGGGAGAGGAGTAATTTGTGTTTAATTGCAGCCCTGTAAAAGCTCATGACATACTATTTATATTTGTATGATATAAGAATCTGTATCAAAATTATAGAAAAGAACTCTGTCCTTAAGAATGCTAGAACTGTACTCAGCACTTTTCTGCAACAGAAGCATCAAAGTAAAGTATAAAACTGGCTTCCTTAAATCAATTAAAGAACTCAAAAGTTTGGTACATATCTAAAAAGATCTTAGGTGTCCTTAATAATACACCAGAGGTTCATCTTCAAAATGAGATGAATCAATATATAACGTTGACTAAAATCATAAACTAAGAATTTAAAACATAGCCATGCAGTATGGTGTACAGTACACACAGGAAGAGTTAAGCCAACACTCGTTCTGTCCGTTGGTTATTTATGATTTAACATAGTAACAACGATACAGCTAACATATTTTGAAAAATGAGAACTACATACATCAATGAGCATACAACCAGTTTCTAACTTGACTCTAATTTAGGAAATAACCAAATGTGTACAGATTAGCAGGAAAGAAATTATCCTTTATTGTCTGCCACTAATAATTCCCTGAGACTGCCTTTTGTTACCAGTTTAGAACAGATGAGCAGCGGCTGGCCTGGACAGGTTTTTTTTCTAGAAAACAAGGCAAAAAGACTTATGTCTCAGTGTTCAAGAATGTTTTTCCAATATATTAAGATATGCTTATCCCCAAATAGCCAGAGTTCTCTCTTTTTCTCCCATCCCTCTCATTCTTCCCACTTCAGGGGGACATATGTCCATAGCATCTGGACTTAGATTCAAAATCCTTTTTCTCAAAAAAAAATGTTATAGACGTGGTTAAGGGGAGCTGAAGTTCCACTATCACACTATCAATAAACTGTTAGACTGCATTAGCGTGAAACAAACTTTTGGAAGCTGGCTTGGGAATGGAGCCATATTTCTATTACTATGCTTAGGGCAAATGCAGTCTAAGTTCTAAGAAAGGAACTATCAGGAAATAACCCATTTATACTTTAGAAGTGTGTACTTTGGGGTCAGAAAGTGAAAAGTGGCAAGGCCGGGGACATGCAGACAATCTAATTTAAACTTATTAAGCTTTATTCCTGCCACTATAATTACCTGTGACAACTTCCAGTACTAAACATTCACCTCTAGTTTTAAATTACGACATGTAGAATGGGCATTATCTGTTTATGTCTAACCATAGGACTTCACTATTAAAGTAATATAAAGGCCACACATGTTATTATAATACATATATTCCAGAAAACAAAAAGTAGGACTTTTTCAGCCCAGATATCTAGGTTTCAAGTTATATTTCTGGCTTGGGAGGTGCTGCTCACCCTGTAGTTAGAGCATGAGATCATACCCAGCATCTCCCCAAGAGAATGAGGCCAATGAGTGGGCAGGGTGGGTGGAGGAAGGATAGGAATCAGTGCGGGACAACTGCCATGGCAAGCTAAACCAATGACTCAAAAAAAACACCCATCCAGCACCCAGGAAGCTTTAGGAAGTGGGCACCTGTGTAGGGTCACATAAAAACTCATTATCATGACTGAGTCATCTCTATTTATCTAAGAATTTTGCTTCTGTTATTTCATTCGGCTCTCAGAACCTCCTGTCAGGTGGACAGGGTACTGTTAACATTCTTACTTGATGGATGAGAACTGTCCACGACTGCTTTGCTGTGACAGTGTTATGTTCTTTCCATTCTACTGTGATTTTTACCAAATGTAGTAAAAACTCATGTGGACAGAGTTTTTTGATACCCAACCCTTCAAGAATGTCTCACTGTTCACTGAAAGGAGACAAGTTATATATAGAAAACCACAGGTCTCCCTTCATGAAGGAAATCACTTATATAGTTTAAAGAATAAATATAACCTGACTACCAATCCCAACTATTATCACTTCCATTAAAATGTAATGCACACAGGAAGGAATCTGAGTCCAATTATACTGTCAGTAGTACAGAATTTTAAAAAGTTCTTATCATATTACTAAATTGTTGATGAACCAAATGAAAAGTTATTAGACCCACATCATTACAGGTAAGTCTGTCTCCCCAGTTCCTTCTGTAGAATGTGTCTATTTCCTTAGTGAGATTTTAGTGATGTGAAGGACTGGAATTATATCTTTTTTTTTTTTTTTTGACACCTCATATAGTATGCAGTAAATGCTAGCTAGGTACATGGTGAGTACCAACAGATATCTGTTGAAATGAATTTTTCTCAGTCCTTCAGAAAGTCATTCTTATCCTGGAATGGTTATTTTACATAAAGGAGTGCTATGGCTAGATTCATTTCTAACATTTTTTCTATTTTTTATTCCTAAGAAAAAATATACAACTTCTGAAATCTGTGCTTTAGGACTATAAAATAATTATCCTGTGTGCAGAGTGGGAGAAAGTCAAAGCAAAGCAGAGATAAAAGATAATAAAAATGGAACTGAATATACCATTTGTTTACTTATAAGTACTATAAATTAGATCATGACTATCTAAGATTGAGGGGTGGGGGGTGGGGGGGTGGAAGTTATACCCTGTTTTCTAGACCAAGAGCTAGAAGATAGGAGCCTGGTATTTCTAAATGATCAAAATAATGGAACACATGCATTCGAAATTTAACCTGGGTAATGTATATTTAAACACAAAAGGCAGGGTATTTAAATATATAGAATATTTCCAGTTGTTTCTTAAAATAATTTCAATCAGCCCTTTTTATCATTTTTATATTTTTACTAAAACTGATAGCATGAAACATCAACTATTTACTCTATTTTCTTTCTTTGTGTTAATGTGCACAGCAAATCTAATCACTATATATTTGATTATCAATTTTAATTAATCTACTTCATGTCATCAATCTGTACTTTATTATATTAACTACTCAGTTTTAAGGTAAAAACTACATCTTGTCTTTTAACAGAAAAATCTCCAAACATCTGGCAACTAAATAACATACTTCTAAAAATTCCTTGAGTCAAACAGGTTTCAAAGGAAATCAGAAAAATACACTCTACCGAATGAAAATGAAAATACTATACAACAAATTTGGTAAGATACACTTAAAGCAGTGTTGAGAGGGAATTTTATAGCAGTAAATGCATGCATGAGAAAAGTTTTAAATCAATAATCTAAGCTTCCTCCTCAATGACCTACAAAAGAGCAAAATAAACTCAATGAGCAGAGGGAAGGGAATGATAGAGACAAGAACAGAAATCAATAAAGTTATGTCTGGCTTTTCTTTTTCTTTTTCTTTTTTTAAGGTTCCATATATAAGTAAGATCATATAGTATTTGTCTTTCACTTACCATAGTTCCTTCAAGATATATCTATGTTGGTGCAAAAGACAGGATTTCATTCTTTTATTGTTGAATAGTATTCCATTTTATATATATAACACCTCTTTCTTTATCCATTCATCTATCAATGGACAAGTAGGTTGTTTTTCACATCTTGGCTATTGTAAATAATAATGCAATGAATATGGGGATGCAGATATCTTTTCAAAAAAGTGTTTTCATTTTCATCAGATAAATACTCAGAAGTGAGATTGCTGGATCATATGGTAGTTCTATTTTTAATTGTTTGAGGAAGTTCCATACTGTTTTCTATTGTGGCTGTACCAATTTACATTTCACTAACATTGCCATCCCTTTATTTTTAATGTGTCTTTATATTTAAAGGGGGTTCATTATAGAAAACACATAGTTCGGTGTTGGTTATCTCTGGTCCCTTATACCATTGCTGTCATCCATTTTACTTCTGTATAAGCTAAAATCACTAAATGCATTATTACTATTATTATTTTGAATAAACTATTACCTGTTAAGAATACTTTTTTTAAAATGTTTTCTTTAACTTTCTCCAATGTTCTTCCCTTGTTTATATAGATCCTAGTTTATGACCTATATCATTTTCCTTCTTTCTCAATTTAACATTTCTTTCAAGGCAGATCTACTGTTGAGATATTCCCTAAGATTTTGTTTGTCTGAAATAGTGTTTCTCCTTTACTTTTGAAAGATAATTTTACTAGATTAGGATTCAAGATTGGTGAGTTTCTTCTTTTAATACTTTAAATATTGCACTATACCCTCTTCCTGCTTTCATGGTTTCTAAAGAGTCTGATGCAATTCTTATCATTGCTTCTCTATAAGGTACAGTGTCTCCCTCCAGTCCCAACCCCCACTCTGCCAGCTTCTTTCAAGATGTTTTTGTCTTTTTCTGCACTTAAATATGATATGCTTAGGTACAGATTTTGTTTTTATTCTGCTTGACGTTCTCTGAGGTTCCTATATCTGTAGTTTGTTGCCTATCACTAATTTTGGAAAATTCTCAGTCGTTATATTGCTTCAAATATTTTTCTTTCTTCTGTGGTAGTCCCATTATGTGTATGTTACACTTTTTGTAACTGTCCCACAGTTCTTGGGTATCACATTCTCTTTTTTCCATTTTTTGTTTTCCCTCTTTGCATTTCAGTTTGGTATTTCTACTGGCTATTGATATTTTTGCAAGCTTACTGATTCTTTCCTTGGCTATGTCCGCTCTACTGATGAGCCCATAAAAGGCATTCTTCATTTCTGTTATTTTTATTTTTTTTAATTACTAGCATTTCCTTTTGATCCTTTTTTAGAGTTACCATCTCTCTGCTTATACTACCCATCTGTTTTGCACATTTTCCACTTTTTCCTTTAGAGTCCCTAGCATATTAATTATAGTTGCTTTAAATTTGTCTGATTAATTCCAACATCTCTGTAATATCTAAGTCTGGTTCTATTGTTTGCACTGTTTTTCTTCAAACTATAATTTTTGGCTTTATAATGTCTTGTAATTTTTTGTTGAAAGCCAGATGACATGATACACTGGGTCAAAGGAACTGAAGAATATAGGCTTTTTGTATGAGGTTCTATGTTTATCAGGCTAGGAGTTACTCTATCTTTACTATTTGCTATAACTGTAGCTGTCAGACGAAAATTTTCTCTGGTGTCCATGTTTTTGTCTGTTTACTTTGTACTCTCTATAGACTTTTTCTTAAATAAGGTGAGACATAAGGTTCTTTCAGTTTTATTCCTCTGCTATTATACAGACCTACTGATGTGGCGGTAAGGTTGTGGGGAGAGGGGAAGTGTTCTCGAAGCTCTATGATTAGGTTTTAGTCTTTTAGTGAGACTATGCCTCTAGACTGTGACTTTGTGTCCTTCACAACTGCTTCTTAGCCTTTCTCTTCCTTAGGTGAGACAGTAAGACTAGCAACTTGGAATTGGGTAGTTCCCTTCCCCTAAGTTGAGTTGGGCACTGATAAAACCACAATAAGTAAGGCTCTGGTTAAACAGCTTTTCCTGAGGGTAGGCCCTGTTAAGAACAGAATGCTGTGGCACAATTCAAAATGGCTACTTTTTCCTTCCTCCTCCTGGAAGCACGAGAAAATTTTTCTCTGATTTTCACTGTGAGAACTGGTAGGGCTCCTGGAGGTAAAGCTCACAAAAGTATGTGCTCCCACGATGTCAAGACTGGGGCCTCTTGGAGTTTTTAACTCTCAAGCTTGTCCACGCTGAGTGTCCAGGAATTTGTCTATTACAGTTAAAGTTTTCCTACCTTGGTACTGGTTCTAGTGGATGTTCTTACTCTTTGGCGTCTGCTCCAAGAAGCTGTTATACTCTGCATCCTCTTGTCTGTCTCTCCAATTTGGGGGTGGGCAGTAGTGTGCCCTATAACATCAAAACTCTACTGAATCTAAAAGATTTGTTGATTTTGTTTGTTCAGCTTTTTTTCTTGTGAAAATAGCAGTGATGACTTCCAAGTTCCTTAACATATCAGGCCAGAAACGGGAAGTCAGAACTCCTGTTTTTGATTGCTTCACTTTGGCCTCTTAAAGCACGGTCTTGTTAGCATTCCTGGATGTTCAGTTAACCTGCAACTAGCTTTAGGAATCTTGTCAATCATTTCTTTGTTTCTGCACAGCTGGTTCTTCTGAACACCAGGCAGCTGAATGTACCATCTCCACAAAAAATGCAAGCAGGATCTCAATTTTTTATTTTCATTCATGTGCTGGTTTTTAAGGCTCCCATCCAAAAGAAGACTATAATTTCCATGACCAAAATCTGTGTCTTAAATATTCTCATTTTTTTCTTAGCACCTACCAAAGTAGTAGCAAGTTAGCAGGACTCCTATTTGTTAATAATAAACTAAAAATTTCTTGATATTTATTCAATAAAACATTCAAATTTCTTCCAATTATATAAAACTAAGTCTGAAGAAAAGGTAATCTGGCTTTAGTCCAATGGGCCAGACTAGAATTAAATAACAAAATCAGGGCAACAAGTGATACACATGTTGCAGTGTCACCAGGGCAATATGGTAACACTGAGCCTCAGGCATCATTTCAACACTCCTTACTTCAATACTCTGTAGTACCACTTCAGTATGAAGAAGCAGACCCTACATACAGCCAAATTTTTTCCAAATTAAGAGGCAAGTATAACTCTGGGGAATGACTCTAAATACATTATTCCTAAGGATACCCAGGCTGGTGCCATTGTATCCTTCTGGATCCCTTCATATTTAATGAAGAAACAATCCTTTCTAATATACAATCTCCCAAGTTTTGTCAGGTGTCATCATGAGGGTGCTCGGAATTACAATGAGCACACTGAATCATATATCCTATGACTCCAGAGAGAAAGGTGAGACTTGTAGATCTTACCCACGAATCCAGAAGGCAGCCCGTCTGATATGGGACTACCTCCAGGACAAATCAGTGGGCACAGTCAGGTTGGACCAGCCAGCAGTGTCACAGTCTTGCCTTGTGACTGTTCCTTAAAGAAGTTTTCTTTAAACAAAACTTTGAAAAGAAGAGGAAACATAAAAGTCTCCTATTTTTCACCTATATTTATTAGCAAAGTAGAAGTGGGTTTATTAAGCAGCTACTATTAAAGCTAGAACCATAAAGAGAGAGACCAATTTTTTTTTTAAAGGCTCTCTCCTATTCTGGTAACTGGAATATCAGGATTCTCCACAGAATCATGTGATAGCACAGCAACAAACAGCTGCCCTTTGGCACGGTAAGTAAATGAACTCAGTCACCCTTTGGGTTTTCCCCTCTCCTTTCCCTGCTCTTTATGGAGGACACAGAATCAGGGAGTAACTGAAGTTTGCTGAAGTTTGCTCTGTACTTTAATACCAGGCAGAAAGCCAAACTGCAAATACAATGACTGGATTCAGTTTTACAAGCAAACACTGGAACCGAATTCACCCTAGTCCGGGAAGAATGTCTCCGATCAGAACTAGCAGGAAATGCAATTCAAAACAGGGTGTGTCACCCTTAATTTATAGTGCAGGCTGTATACCTTTAATGAAGTCCTTTGGAAATAAAAGCTTCCTCTGTAAAAGGTCCACACAAAAGACTAAATTTTATTATCAAATGATATTAGCAACGTTGTGGAGGAAATGTCTGAATCCCCACAACCAGCACCCTTAGTAGGGATTGTTAGCTCTGCTCTTTCTCCTTTGGATACTGATTGTTAAGGTCTCAGAAGATACTAAAAATAAACTTAATTCTCCCACCTTCCTTCCAACCTCTGACCACTCTCTTATACCACGCACTATCAACTCCTAACTTGTTCTCTAGGTCATTTCAATAACTTCAAATGAGAACTCTTCTGAAATCTTCTGAGGATAGTCACCTACTTTGGTCCAAGCACCCCCTGAAACGTGTCAGAAGGTTTATATGCCTGTAGCTGGCCAGGGATGTCACCATGAGAAGGCACAAATGTTAATGCTGAGTCCATGGTTCTAGCTGGGGGGAAGGGAGGGGAGGCATTAATAGGGGGAAGGATAGAGGAAAGGGTATCAGAAAGGGTCAGGGCCTTACCCCACTGCTGCCCATGGCTGGACCTTACCAAATTATACTGTGTTTCTAGAAGCCCACAGGGATTGCTGTCAGGCACTGAAACAATGTCAGTTACAAACATTTTAATTTGGTTGTATGGGAAGAGAGCAGAGAAAAAATAATTATGAAGTAAAGGCTTCCCAACCTTAAAGGTTTACGTGAGGAATAAGAATGGGGAAATATTTCTCATCCCCACAATGATATTATTTTATATGAATTCTTTGGTGTAGAGTTGCCAGATTTACCAAATATAGGACAACCAGTTAATGTGAATTTCAGATGAATGATTAATAACTTCTTAATGTAAATATGCCCTGTAGTTTACCTGAAATTCACATTTACTTGAGTGCTCTCTCTTTATTTGGTACTCCTACTCAGGTGTCAATTCCAATGAACTGATCCCTAAAATAACTTTCATTGCTAGGAATTCAAGATTGTGAATTGAACCAATAACAGAGAGCCATGCCTGAAATTTCATGACACTCAGTCCAGCCATCATTGTGTTTTCTCATGGGGATGTAAACAAAGATACCATCTCCTTACCCAAAGACAGGAGACAGAGGGGCCAATAGTTCTGTGCAAAGACTTCATAACAGCTCTCAAATACTAAAATTTTAACCCCAGAGAAATTAGGTTATGTAATGATGTATACCATACTTTTGTTTTCCTGAGGAAATTAGCACTTCTTATTGAGAAGCCTGCTCATGCTGTTATCATTATTAAAAGAGAAATCTGAGAGGCATCTTTAGGCTATACAGCACTACACATTAAAGAGAACTAGTGGCAAACCTAGATGCAATTTGATTTACATCAGAAATCAAATGTAATGTGTTTCACTAACCAACATGGAAAATTAGCACTGAAGTCAAAAGGACAATAGCCTTCTGGGACTGCAACCAATATTGATCTAGGCTCTAGATTATTTATTTAAATTGATGACTATGTTGAGTAATTTCTAAATAGTGTTCAAGTTACACTTTTTAAACCTCTGTAATCAGTTGGTCTTTTCCCCACAGCACACATAATCTTCAAACTTCTGTGAACAGTGGGAATATGCCTTGCTCCCAAGTTGGGTTCTCAGTCCACACCAGTCTTTATTGGTCACAGAACTGACATCTGTGGCCATAGTCCTACTAAAGACCTCAATCTAATCTGGTCAGGGTCAAATAAGACAAACTCAGTTTTCAGTAAAATACTAGGACACACACAAAATGAAATTTAGGTGAAACTACAGCTAAATAGTACTAAGGTTTAAATTCTGAAAGATAAACTTACTTTAAAGAAACTCTAAATATTTACTTTAAATATTGTTTTTAAAACAACGTGGCAGAAACATTATCAAGTTATTGTAGATTTCACCAATATGCTACTGAGGGCTTTCTCAGAAAGAGAATATTATTGCCTAAAGAAAAAAAAAAACTATCCAAAACAAGAACATCCAGTAAATAAAACACTTTTTAAGATTAAAATATAATATTAAGATAGATTTTAAAACCACATTTTAAAAATTCGGTACCTCCTTTTAGTTGTCTTTTTAAAAAGAGCAAGAAATAAAATACTGTGCATACGACACAGTGATATTTTGTGATTTTTTGATATAAACACATTTGAACCCTACAACCTCTGCAAATGGTAGAGGCAGGAGAGTGTTCAGCCTAAGGTCACTCTGGCAACCAGGAACAGCAGAAACTTCCTCTTTCCCTTTAAGTTCACAGGGCCTCACATTTCACTCTGGCTCTGACCACTCCTTCAGCAGCTTTTCCTGCTGCTGACAACCAAATGGGAAAATAAATGAGCTTTAACTACTTTCTTCACAAATTTGAGGAAAGAGACCATGCAAGGGGAAGCACATGTGGGTAAATATAGTCACATATTACGGATGTTGCAGAAACCAGAGAGACAGAGTACACACTTAATCTAAAACAACGGAGCAGGAACAGGAAGATCCTTTTAGTACTAAAATTCTTGTTCTCCTGCTCATACATTTCTAAGAACTAGAAACATCCTTCATTAATACAAAATATTGCCCTGTCTTGCTGATTCAATTGATTTCCACCTACAAAAACTAACTGGAATGCTTCCAAATATGAAATGGATCTCTCTTCTAAAAGAACAACAAAAACATATTGTCATTTTTTCTGAAATCCTCCTTACGGGTTTTGTATTTTCTCCATTTATAGTAACATACATTCCTTTAAACCTGACAGAAAATTCTGGTTTTAATTATTTGTTCCTAAGGAGAAAGTAGTAAGGTAGTAAGGAAAGAAAGATATGTGAAACATAGTTATTCCTAGCTTATTAGTCAAAGCAACTTCAATTCAATCTCTACAGTAAAACTGAATATTATCCTTAACCTTTCCTTGGAGCCAATCCTTCTAGAAACAAGTCAGGCTTCTAATGCCTAACTGGATTCTATCCAGTTTGCCTCTGATTTGATATCTCTCTTAGGACCCTCTCTCCTGGCAGATGATTTGGATATAATATTTATTCTTGTAACGCTACACACACATTTCCCTCTGAAGAAGTGAACTTTTTTTTTTTTTTTTTTTTTTACTTTTCTTCAGAGCAAGACCTTGTCCACATTTATATGGACAAAGTAAAGCTGCACCCACAAAAAGAAGGCCACAGTTCTGCAGCCATGTATCTAGAAAATTCTTTGAGCCTCATCCTGTTTGCTTAAATTTCCTCAGGGTCATCAACAGACTACTAGAGACTCAAGAAAACTAGACATTCCTAGGTCACCCGTATGCTAAACACTAAAACAGTTTATGACAAAGATAAGGCTCTTTTCTGAAGCCAGTTAACTAGAACACCATTCTGGAGTCAGACATGCCCAGTATCACACAGCTTTGTGACCCCACTAGTGGTGGGACATTTAGCACATTGTTTATTCTCCCTGACTTCAGTTTCCCTAACCAACTTTAACATAATAAAGTTCTCTTATGCTTGTGTTAAGGATTAAAGGAAATAATGTACACAAAGCATTAAAGATGATTAGCTTATTTTTAAAGGAACAAGTCAAGAATTTTCATGCTATCTTTAACACACTGTATTGAGCTGCCAAAGTTTAGATTGAGAGAAGTGGGAATCAGCTAAGAGACCAAAAATAAAAAATCCAGGGCATAAATATTCTCAAGGTTAAATTCTAAAATGAACAAACCAAACACTCTTGAGACAGACTTCTTGGGGCTTGCATGACACAAGCATAAAATTCAATAGTTCAAGTTTTGTTCAATTCACATCAAACACTCAGAATGTGTACCAGTTTTGATAGGAAGTAAAAAGATGAACTGAACAGGTCCATGCCATCCATGGGGCTTATATATGTTAAATTGGTTATTAGCAGGTCAGGGGATCATTAATTAGCTAGTTGATCAATACAGTACTTATAAAACATTAGTTTCTGTGTTATAAGAGGCACGTTACTCTAAAATTTCTTTTTAGAAATTTTCAGGGAAACTAAGAAACAAAGAAAGTTAACAGAATCAAGTAATTGGTACTCCATATTTGAAGTCCAGGCAACAAGACTATATTATCTGTAGTAAAGTTCAGGTTATACTTTGGTAGGTAACCCTTTTCCTATTTCTAAGATTCCAGATGAATTGCGCTATACTGAGGAGTACAAGAACCTGAAATAATAGCAAGAGGTAAAATTTAAAAATCTGTCAGACTTTGCATTTATTGACTAGTTTAGTTTTGTCTCTGAAACTAATCATATACCTTGTTTTAAATTTTTTTAAAAAATCATTTCCCCCAATCGAGCATATTTATTTTTAAATTGATACATACAAGAAGCCAAGCACTAATTTAGGGCAAGGTTTACAGACTGTCAACACAATAAAAGAGAATACAGAGAAAAGAAATAAATCCTATTAAGTATATAATATAGTATGCGGTAAGAGAAACACTTAAAGTCAGTGGGAGAAATTACTTAGGAAGTAAAGCTGATAAAACTATTTGGAAAAACATTAAAGTTGATTCCTATCTCATTTTGTACACCAAAACACATCTAAACGTATTAAAGAATTAAATATAATGAAACTATAAAATTATGAGCAGAGAAATACTCAGACATCTCACTGACTTCGTGATTTCAAGATGTCTTCACTGTATAGTAAATTTCACAACCTTTTCTTTTCCAATTATTTAATGCCCATATAATATAGATTTAGGCAAAGTGTTTCTAAGAAAACTAACATTAGTATAAATGGACATAATCATTTTGGATGCCTAATGGATATGATACAAATATATAGCAAAAGTATAAGCTGTAGGAGGATTAGCTAATTAGAGAAAAACCCATTCTCTTTTTCTGAGCTGAGAGCAGTGGTCTTCTAAGGCTGTCCCTCTGTCACAGATGCACAAATCACATCAAACAACTAGAGTCTGTGGGCAAGGGGAGGGCTGGTATTGAAGTAAAGAAGGATTAATAAGGAATACCTTGCATCTCTGTTGCAGACATATTTGTAGGTAATAATGACTGCTTACAGGGGGTATTTCAGAATTCAAGTGTATCAAATGCTCAACATCACTAGTCATTAAGGAAATGCAAATCCAAAACCATGATGAAAAAACAGTTCACACCCATTAGGATGGCTATTTAAAAAAAAAGTAGAAAACAATCAAGTGTTAGTGAGGACACTGAGAAACTGGGACTCTAGAATTTGGAACCCTCATGAATGTAAATGGTACAGCTGGCATGAAAAACAGCTTGCAGGTTCCTCAAAAAATTACTCATAGAATTACCATATGATTTAGCATTTTCGCCCATGGGTATATACCCAAATTGAAAGTAGAGACTCAGACAGATACCTGTAAACTAATGTTCATAGCAGCATTATTTACAATAGTCAGAAGGTGGAAGCAATCCAAATGTCCATCAACAGATGAATGGATAAACAAAATGTGGTACATACATACAATGACATATTTATTCAGCTTTAAAAAGGAATGAAATTCTGCTACAGGCTATAACATGGATGAAACTTGAGGACATTATGCCAAGTGAAACAAGCCAGACATAAATACTATATGACTCCACTTATATGAATTATTAGAATGTGCAGAGTTATATAGATAGAAAGTATAATAGAGGTGACCAGCAACTGAGGGTAAAGGAGTGTAGGGTGAAAATGAGAATTACTGGTTAAGGGGTACAGAGTTTCAGTTAGGGGATGATGAAAAAGTTTTGGGAATTGACAGTGGCGATGTTTGCACCATGTTTTATGAATGCACTTCATGCCAATAAATATACCTAAAAATATTAAAATGGTAAATCTTGTTATGGATATTTTACCAGTTTAAAAAGCATATCATAGACAGTATGTGTGTAAGTTCACGGAGTAAAGAATGCATTTTTGCCTCAAAGTAGAGCAACTTCATTTATTTAGTCAACAAACATTAAATATCTAAACTTATGAGATATGCATAGAAAAACTTTAGATGCTTTAATATCTAGAATTTCATAAAGTAATTGAGAAAAATAGACAATAAGCACATAAATATATATAAATAAAGCCCTGTAAGTACTTTTATAGAAACATATGTGATAATTCTGGCCCTGAGCTTTATAGATTACCCACCCAAAGGGATTATGACGCTTCTCAAGCAACCTTTGGGTACAGCCCCTAAGTACTCCTTCATCACTTTCAGTTTTTCTTACATGAGTAGACATCAGAGCTGATGGCTACTACCCATTGATACTCATTTGGTTCTCATGTAGAATATGAGGCAGACGTTGACAAGGTTCTTCTTTGCTATTGTTTAGAGAACACATAGTTAAAAAGGTAGAGAATAATACCACACATTTTGAAATATGAGTTTCATTCAGTTAATTATTCCTCATGAGCACCCCACAAAATAGGTCAATGATTTCTTCATCTTTTAGCATAAGACAACACTGATAAACATGAAAGTTAAATGATTTTGTGCTTATTGTTGGAGAACATACTAGACAATTACAGCTAGTGATTTTCTAAGGTGCAGGTTAAACCTCTACAGCAGTGTGCCACTTCCCAAAGCATGGAGTTGTGTTTAAAAGAAGGACATGTGTTCTTTCTTTTGTCAAACTTCAAAATATCAAGAAATAATTTTAAAATAGTGTTCTATGATTCTATGATTACTTGTTAACAAATAGCCATTCAAATTCCTCAGGTATGTTTGAGAAAGGTAGACCTTAGAAATGAAGAGCATGATGACATCTTTGAAAAGCAGTCATAACTGCCAGTGGAACCTAGCATGCTGTTTGTGAGCCATTATGTGTGTAGATAAAGATATAATTTATAGTATGTAATTTATATTTGTTTATTAAATTTCCCTTTTGAGCAGTGTGATTATGTCACATATCTCCCTCATCAAATTGTTTTCTTAGCATTACCTACCTAAATTACTTTCAACATCAGCTCTGAAAGCTTTGGGATCATATTAAAGAAAGCAATCCCACCGAATTTAGCACCAATTTAAGGATCCCCCTCCTTTATGCTTCACTGTTCTCTTAGATTTCTACCATGGCAACCATAAAGGAATGCTATACATATTTATGGACATATATTCCCTGCTCTGGTGTTCCAGCCCCTCATTCCCTTCAAACAGAGAACAAAGAGCATATCTTCATGTTCTTAGCACTCAGCACTGGCCTGGCACAGAGCAGTTAGTTATTCAGTAAGTGTCTGCAGAATTGATACATGAATACGTTTGAAATATATTAACTTTATAAGACCAGAGATGTGTTTATAAGGTGAATTTTTGTTATAGAAAGCTCCTCTCCCCCAAATCTAGCAGTCATTTCCATTCCAAATGAATGAAAAAGAAATCTCAACCACTAACTTCAGACAATTTAACAAATGTAAAATATTCAGGACAGAGCCAGGCAAGCTAAAGGCAACAAATTCCAGTTCTTCTCTTAACTACAGTTAGCTAATATTTAAAGGTTTTAGTAAACTGTTACTATTAGATTCAGGGACTTTTAATCATAGACATAAAAGATGCAATACCATAGACCTTTTCCTGGACCAATCCCCTGAATGCAAGAACCACCATTTCTGACATATTCTAGAGCTCACAGTTAGTCACTATCCCAGACTGAGGGGCCATGGGTGGGGTTCACCTGTAGGGCAGAAGAGAACAACTATAGGTGACTGTAACAAAAACAACCTGTTTTCCAAATGCTAATAATAAGCTGTAGAAAAACACAAATGTAGACACGTACCTCACTCTGGAACTCTTAATAAATTTGAAAACTATTAGCAAGGATCTTATCCCAAGCAACAGTCTCTCCTCCACCCCAACCCTTACGTCTAAAATAAAATAGTACATTATAGTTGCATATTTTGCTTGCTGCAGCCAAGAGCTCAGAAAACCCCCAAGCCCTACTATAGCTGGAACAGTCCATTATATACTTACTATGAGTCAGGACTTCCCCACATTTCTGGAAATTCCTTACCAGCAACATGACCTACAACAGGAAGCCAACTTTCCATTTCAATGTATAACAGAAAGTATTCAAACACATTTTATTTAAACTGGAGAACTGTTAATGTAACTGCTAGTACATCAAAATAAGTGAAAATCTAAGAAAAGCATCCATTAAAAAAAGGAATATTTTATTTCAAAACACAGAGACACATAAATTGTGATTTCCTAAACCAAACAAAAATTAATTAAAATTTAACTCAATTACTGTCCAATGTTCTGTCGTACACATTATTGCAGAGTTGCATGACTTTGGCAAAACCTGTCTATCAAGAGTTTGCTAAGTTTTGTTTTGAATGTTTGGCTTGGCCAGTGATGTAATATACAGAAATAACAATGGAAATGTGAATATTTTGAGAAAAAGACTTCTGCAGCAGATATTTTAATAGAATATACATTTTTCCTCAATTAATGAAGTTATTTGATTAGCAAAAAATATATTAACAGGTTACAGAAATTTTAGGTTACAGAAGCAACATTTTAGAAAATTAACAGACCTCAAAACAGCCTGTATATTACAGTACCCATGCATCAGTGTGTCTTTTCTTCATTTTACACTCAGAAAGCTGCTTTTTGTAGTTAAAATGTCAGCTACAAGAAATTATTTTTCCATATTCTTAAAGAGAGTTTCAAAATTTAAGTTCAGTAAAAAGCCAAACAACTCAGCGATTACAGTCATTAATAAATGTATTTAACATTCGTGCAGCATCAGAATGCAAGACATATGCTTCTAATTTCAATTTTGGCTCAGAATGAAAGTGCCTCCTCCACAACAGTTTGATTATAAACTGTTCTTTTCCTCCTCTTTTTTTCTTCTTTGGAAGCTGTTGTCCTTCCTTCTTGCTGGAAGCCACCTGACCACTGCCAGGAAGAGGAATGCAAAACATTCCCAGGAGCGGCTGTGACGTCAGCACCACATTCCACTTCTTCGTGGTCAGGACTGTGGGGAAACTCCAGCCTCCAGCAAAACCCCTCAAATAAGATAACAGATGAGGCCTGCACTAAATCATACTAAGAACTCCCTCATGTTATGCTTTAAAGATGCATAGTAAAAAAAAGAGGTGGAGGAACAGAACTGGCTTTTTAAGGCATATTTACTGTTAAATCTTCAAAACTGTTTCTTTCTTGGGGGGAAAAATAAGGAAAAAATGATTTAACAACAATCATCAGCAGATCATCACCTTAGGCATTAGTATGTAAATAGAGTAAGATCAACAACAGAAACATTCAAGAACGTTTAGAAATGTTAAGAAATTACTAGATGCATTTCCTCTAAAGAGAAATATTATATAGAAGTAGACTGAAAGGTATAAATATTACAAAGATAATACAAACATATACATAATCCTCTTACATACAATTTCATTTGTAACTTCCTAGAGTTTATCAACAAGAATATTTATGAACATATATTTTTGTACCATTTTTTGCACACACCATATCAAATATTTTCCCATGCTATATTACAATCTATACTTTATGAAACTCTAAAACTGAAAAAAGGTTCTTGGGGAGGTTAGAGAGGAGGTCTGTTACAAAAATGTTTTATGTACATAATTTTTTTTTGTTTCTGCTAAATAATATCTTCAGATTAAATATTCAGAATAAATAAGCTTCTCTTCTCTGCCCAAATAGCAAACCAAAAACAAAACAAAACAAAAACTCACTGCATATTTTGGGGTAATCGCAAAGCTAAATGCCACCATCAGAAACTTGGAAGATGCAGGGTGGTGATTCCTATTACATCTCCTTTTGTGTGTGGCAAGCGTATATAGGAGAAAGATCTTTGAGAATGACAATGGATTATCACAAACTTAATCAGTGAGCAATTCCAGTTGCAGCTGGTGATCCAGATGTGAACTCTACTAGAGTAAATCAACACATTCCCTGATCTGGTGTACAGCTACTGATCTGACAAATATGTGTGTGTGTGTGTATTTCTATCTCAATAGCAGAAAAAAACAGAAAGCCACTTGTCGGGGCAGCAGGATACTTTCACCGCATTGCCTTAGTGCTATGTCAACTCTGGTTCTATGCCATAGCTCAGTCTGCAGGAACCTCTATCATCTTACCGTCTGATAGGACAAGATGGCATCATACTGATAAGATTTGTTAGCATGAATTGACAGGTCCTCTAGGACACGCTGGTAAGACAAATATGTGCTATAGGGAAAAAATCATGAGCCTGCTCCCTGAGTAAAATTTTTTGTTCATACAATGACCTGGAGCATGTTGAGATTTTCTCTCCAAAGTGAAAAAATGTGCTTTTCACCCACTACCACCAATGCTTAGATGCTTAGATCTCATTGGAGTTTGGAGGCAACACATGCCACCTTTTTGTATACTACTCCAATCTATTTACTGAGTAACCTATAAAGCTGCTAGCATTAAGCAGAGCTGAGAGAAAGCTCTCCACACAGTCCACAATACAACACAAGCAACTATGCCCATGGCCTCTGTGACCAATGAAAATACCTATGACTGACTTGGAGCCAAAACAGAATAGTGGAAGAACCTAAAATTTGGTGGCTAAGCCATGCTCTATTCAGCAAATGACTATTTTCCTTTCGATAAACAAGTCTTGGCTTGCTACTGGCTCCTAGGGGAGATAGAACACCTGATCATTTTAAACAATGCTGAAATCTCAACCATGAGATACGAGATGGCCATGGGACATGTCATGAACTGGGTATTGACAAAGATAAACATGTCCAGGAATACTGTGTCATGTGAAAGCTGCACATGTAGTTTATTCAGGTGTGAACAGCACGTGAAACTAAGTAAATTTCACAAATAGGAAGCTTATACTCTTGCTTTACCTACTCCTGCTGTACCTGCCATCCTTCTTGCCACCCATACTATGGCTTCTTGCAAAAGTCTGTATAACAAATGATCTGAAGAGGAAAAGGTCAAGCCTGGTTTTCAGATCGACTGTATGATATAGGATAGTGGCTGGAAACAGATTATTATAGCTTTACAGTTCCCTTCAGAGAAGGCACCAATAGATAACCAGAGCCTCATGTGGTGCACCTTAGGTACAATTTGCCCAGGAGAGATGGCATGAAGTATGGATCACACTGATTCATGAATCACCATAACTTCTTAGCCATACGGTTGGGATTACTCTTTGAGGGCTCATTTCATGATTCACTTGACCCAGGAGCAAAGATAACTTGCAGTATGAGCCAAACAGATTCATGAAGTACCAGAGTTTAGATGAATGATCACAAATATAGAAGTAAGAAGACTGAAGAACTGGCAACAAGAGTTGGGCAAGAGGTGCGTAGATGAATCTCTTGAATAAAGAATGAAATGAAATATATGTGTCCCATCTGAATTCCAACTAGTGAAGAGGAGACTCTCAAAAATCAGGAAGACATGATAAATCACCCTATAATTGCTTAACTCTTTCCACATTAATCCAGAGCTTGTTCAATGGGATCTTAAACAAAGTGATCACGGTGGCAAAGACAAGCTCTCACCAGTTAAGTGCCTCTCACCACTGCTAACCTCTCCACTAACACTACTGAGTATCCAACTTGCTAAGTACAATTTTCAATCCTGAGGGATCAGCCTGACACACAGTAGAAGATTAATTATAATGAACTCTTTCTAGCAGCACACGGTAACAATTTATCCTCACTAGAATATACATTTACTTATGTTTGATTTTGCTTTCTCTGTCTGCCATGCTCTGCCAGCAATACTGTATGTGTAGCTCAATATACCAAGTAACAAAATTTTGACTATGTTATAGCAAATACAATATGGGGGGTGGCTCCATAGTGTAGTGGTTAGCACATCTGCTTTACATGCAGACAGTCCTGGGTTCACGCCTCAGGTGGAGCCATGGACCATATCTCAGGTACACCAGACCCCACATGCACACCAGGCCCCAGGTGCACACCACCAGCGTGTGGGAGGAGATGCCCCGCCTTCAGAGATCCAGGTCTTAAGGGGAAATGGCAACATTCTTAGGTCAGGGGTAGAAGTGGGGGAAGAGGGGAATTAAAGAGGGGGAAAAAAAAGAAATGCAATATGGAATAGGTAGTAACTGCTTGTAGAAATGAGGACTCTAATAGACATGCATATTTTTCCTTTCCCCAGTGTATCACATATATATTTATGCATGTTAAATCATTTTGTGTCCACAATCTTTTTGGTACCAGGGACTGGTGGCTCCTAAAAGAATCTAATGCCTGCTGATCTGAGGTGGAGCTGAGGCAGTGATGTTAGCACTGGGGCGAGGCTGCAAATACACATGAAGCTTCATTCACTCACCTGCCACTCACTTCCTGCTGTGCAGCCTGGTTCCTAACAGACCACAGACTGGTACTGGTCCAAGGCCCCAGGGTTGGGGACCCCCGTCGCATAGGATATGTTGGTGATATTAACCATGCAATTCACTCCAGAGATTACAGAACTATAGAACTCCCAGCCAGAACAGTACCTAAACTAAAAGAGCAGGACCTGTACTTGTGGAGCTAACTGCATAAACTGAGATTTTAGATATGACCTTTAGGGAGAAAGAAAGTGCTTTGTTATTTCTATAAGGGAGAGCTGTATTGTGACAGGTGTAAACTTGTTGCTACTTCTGTTGTATGGAAATATAAGAGGCATATGTTCACATGGAATGTGTTAATGACACGCAGTACAATAGCATTTATGTTGAAATTATTTCTTGGCTTCTTTCCTGTCTGTGTCATTTTCAGGTAAGCAGCATCCCAACATGTTCTGCCTGTTTATACCACCTAGATTAGATTCTGTAGTCTACAAATGAACCCTGTTGATAGCCAGCATTTCTACAAGCATCAAATGAGATAACATAGGCAGAAATGGTTTGAGAAATAAAGTACAAAAGCCATATGTAAGGTATAATTTTCCATTTAGTTTTAAATTGAGATCAGTGAGTCAGAAGATACATTAGAAGAGCCAGGAAGGTAACACTCAACAATAATGTGAATTGAATACGTTGATATAATGTACAAGGTATAGAATAAGTACTGATACGGTCTGATGACTGAAAAAAAAAAAAAGAATTCACAAGAGTGAAAGTTCAGAAAGAATAAACACTAATATTCTCAGCTGAGAAAAATGGGTTATAGCTTTAGTTTTGTCACTAAACTTTTGTCACTTGGGTCATCGCAAATCTGTGTATTTGAAATATGGTTATATCATTTAATGTTCTCTATTTCTGAAAACTATGGTGCTCAATTCTCCACTAGTGCAATTATTTTAATTATTTTTTTCCAATAAATATTTTAATTTTTCATTGACCTATCTATATTTTCTCAATCTCCTGGGTAAGCACCAACATATAATTATTTGAAGCTAGGATAATGCCTGCAGTCTAGAACACTATGTTTTCTCGGCTAATCAGTGCTATTTGCTTACTAAATGCTATCAAATCAGCCACTGACAGACTGGAAAGAACAGGCAATAAAAGCCACATAAAAACACCTCTGTAGTAACTTGCATATCCTTTAAGGTTAAAAAAAAAAAAAAAAGCCAGTTACAAATTGTTTACTTTCCTAGTGTGTTCCAACAGATAGTTAGGAAATGAATCTCTTAAGTGGTTCCGGAGCCTCTGCAGGTGTGTGAATCTGCTTTACAGGAGAGAGAGTAAGCCTTGGTGGTACACTCTTTTAGAGGAAACCTGAAAACTATAAGACGCTTTCTCAGCCAACTCTAATGCAAACATATACCTTGTCATTTGGATGAAATCAATCCATTTTCCAGAAATAATATGATGGTCATAAACTCTCTAAGAGTTTCCATCCACAGCTACATATAAATGTAATGGGCCATAAATACATGCATCAGGCAAACAATATGTCATATACGGTTCATGTTTCTTGTGCTTAGTTTTACCAAAACAATTTTCTATCAGTCAACAATTTTCAAATCAAGCATTTATAGAGTACCTCCTGGGTAGATAGCTCTAAGGTGTTTACTGCTCCATTTTAAGTGTTTTTTTTTTTTTTTTTTTTTTTTTGGTAAAATAGTTAGAATTTCTGATATTGACAGTTACTAAAGGAAAAGAGAGGTCTGTTCTAAAAATCTAGTAGTGGTCAACAGAAATATTTTCTTTAATTAGCTAGGTAAGGTTCGCATTAGGAAAATGTTCTGTGATTACCAAAATGATAAATAAACACTTTGAGACTGAATACACCAGCTAGGTAAGGACATAGCAATTATTCAAGTATAGATATAAAATATATTCTTATCATTATGCCTCTCTCTTATGGAGAAGGTAATGGAGTAGGTCGCACACTATGGACCGGTTGATCATAAATGTTAGTTTAAGTTGCTATGGTAAACATTCAAGTCTTGACCTGGTCATTATACTCTCTCTGGGGCAGCAATGAAAAACCCAGAAACCAGCATAGGCTTTCAGATGTGCCTGAAGTAATATTCAAAAATAATATGGTCTTATTTTTATAGCCAGAATATAAAAAATCTTCCTAAAGACTGTATAGAAAGGTTTATAAATACCAGAAATATTTATTGCAATCCATGACTTAGACATTGTTTTGCATTATTAATATTTTTTAGAAAGCTAGTTTTCAATAATGTTCAGGTTTGCCCTTATAATTTGTAATTTGAATATTATAATGTTAATGATAGGAAAGTATATTTAATCCAGGTTGCTTTGATAAGAAACTGCTGACCCCAATTATTCAACCTGGAATGCGTGTCAATTACTGTGCTTGTTGCTCATTAGTGGAATGATACAAAAGAAGTGTTAGATAAGCTGGCTAATAATGTGCTTCACTTTGGCTTGTCACTGTCAGAGAAAGAGAAGGATGGAGAGAGGGAGGGAAGGGGTGAGAGAGAGAGAGAGAGAGAGAGAGAGAGAGAGAGAGAGAGAGAAAGAGAGAGAGAGATCCTTCTTCCAGCCTTGATGAGAAGACACGTAACATTTGTCCTCATTATTTCAACATTGAATGTCACAGTTAATTCTTGACATTTTGATAGTATCCACACACTGACATTATAGTCAATTAAAAAAAGTTAGATGGCAATAATTATGTACTTATCAATAACCACTTTAAATGTAAATGGATTAAATGCACCAGTCAAAAGACATGAATTAGAAAACAAAAACCATACACATGCTGTCTACAAGAGACTGACTTTAGTTCAAATGACACACACAGACTGAAAGTAGAGGTGGAAAAGATATTTCATGCAAATGGAAATTTTAAAAAAGCTGGGGTAGTGATACTTACATCAGACAAAGTAGAGTTTAAAATAAAGACTTTAATAAGAGACAAAGAAGCGTATTATATAATCAATACGGGATCTATACATCGAGAATATAACCCCAGTAAACACATACACATCTAACATAGGAGCATCTACATATATAAAGCAATTATTAACCAACATAAAGGGAGAGATAGATAGTAATACAATCATAGTATGAGATTTTAACACCCCATTGACACCAATGGACAGATTTTTCCAGACAAAAAATCAACAAGGAAACAGTAGCCTTAAATGACTCACTAGACCAGATGGATTTAATTGATATTTTCAGAGCATTTCACCCCAAAGCAACAGAATATACATTCTTCTCAAGTGCACATGGAATACTTTCCAGGATAGACCACACATTAGGCCACATAACAAGTCTCAATAAATTTAAGTAGAAATCATATCAAGCATCTTTTTCAACCACAATGGCATAAAACTAGAAATCAACTACAAGAAAAGAATTAGAAAATACACCAACAGATAGAAGCTACATGCTACTAAACAATGAATGGGTTAACAACGAGATCAAGGAAGAAATCAAAAGATAACTTGAGACAAAGGAAAATGAAAACACTTAAAATCTGTGGGGCACAGCAAAAGCAGTCCTATGAGGGAAATTCATAGCAATACAGGTCTACCTCAAGAAAAAGAAAAAGCTCAAATAAACAAACTAACCTTACACTTAAAAGAACTAGAAAAAAACACAGCAAACAAAAAAGGAAGTAAAATGAGAGGAAAAAATAAACAAAATAAAGTCTCGAAAAACAATACAAAAGATCAATGAAACCAAGAGCTGATTCTTTGAAAAGATAAATAAAATCGATAAACCTTTCATCAGACTCATCAAGAAAAAAAGTGAGAGGACCCAAATAAATAAAATCAGAAATGAAAAAGAAGTAACTGACTCCACAGAAATACAAAGGATTATAAGAAAATACTAAAAGCAACTGTATGCCAACAAATTGGACAATCTGGAAGAAATGGATACATTCTAATAAATATACCTTCTCTGGAGACAAGAGTCCAAAAAAAACCAGAAAATCTGAACTGACCAATTACCACCAACAAAATCAAATCAGTAATCAAAAAACTTCCAAAAAAAAAAAAAAAAAGTCCAGGATCAGATGGCTTCATAGTAGAATTTCACCAAACATTCAAAGAATTAATACCTGTTTTCAAACTATTTCAAAAAAATTCAAGAGGAAGGAAGCTTCCTAAGCTCATTTAATGAAGCCAGCATTGCCCTGATTCCAAAACCAGACAAAGAATTATAGGCTGATATCCCTGATGAACACTGATGCAAAAATCCTAAACAAAATATTAGCAAACCGAATTCAGCAATACATTAAAAACATCATACACCATAATCAAGTAGGATTTATTCTTGGGATGCAAGTGGTACAATATCTGCAAATGAATTAATGTGATACACTGCATTAACAAATTGGAGACTAAAAATAATATAATCATATCAATAGATGCAGAAAAAGCATTTGACAAAATCCAGCATCCACTTATGATAAAAACTTGCAGCAAAGTGGCAATAGAGGGAACATGCCTCAACAAAACAAAGGCCATATATGACAAATCTACAGCTAACATCATGTTCAATGGAAAAAAGCTAAAAGCATTTTCCTTAAGGTCAGAAACAAGACAAGGATGTTCACCTTCACCACTTCTGTTCAACACAGTACTGGAAGTCCTAGCTACAGCAATTAGACAAGAAAAAAAAAGGGCATCTAAATTGAAAAGGAAGATGTAAAACTGTCATTATTTGCAGATGGCATGACACTATATATAAGAACCCTAAACATTCCACCAAAAAACTGTTAGACTTGATAAGTGAATTCAGTAAAGTAGCAGGATACAAAATTAATATTCTAAAGTCAGTTGCATTTTTATATACCAATGATGAACTATCAGAAAAAGAAATTAAGAAAACAATCCCAATTTACAATTGCAGAATTGTAAATAGTGTACAATTACAAAAACAGTAAAATACCTAGGAATCAAATTAACCAAGGAGGTAAAAGATCTGTTCTTAGAAAATTAAGGCACTGGAAAAGAAATGATACAAATAAATGGAAGCATATACCGTGCTTATGGGTAGAAAGAATCAACATCATTAAAATGGACATACTACCCAAATAAATCTATAGATGCAATGCAATCCCTATCAAAACACCAATGGCAGTTTTCACAGAACTAGAACGATATTCCTAAAATTCAGATGGAACCATAAAAGACTCCAAACAGCCTTGGCAATCTTGAGAAAAAAAAAATACTAAGTTGGAGGTATCACACAACGTGGTACCAAACTATACTACAAGCCGATAGTAATCAAAACAGCATGTACCAGCATAAAAACAGACACACAGATCAATGGAACTAAACAGAGAACCCAGAAATAAATCCACATGTATATGGTCATTTAATCTATGACAAAGGAGGCAAGAACATATAATGGGGTAAAGAAAATCTCTTTAACAAATGGTGTAGGGAAACTGGACAGATGCATGCAAAAAAAATGAAACCAGACCATCTTCTTACAATATATACAAGAATGATCTTATAGTATATACAAGAATATACTCAAAATAGATTAAAGACTTAAATGTAAGGCCAGAAATCATAATACTTCTAGAAGAAAACAGGCAGTAATATTTCTGACACTGCTATTAGTAATTCTTTTTTCTGATATATCTCTCTGAGCAAGGGAAACAAAAGAAAAAATAAACAAATGAGACTATATCAAACTAAAAAGTTTTTGTACAGCAAAGGAAATCATCAACAAAACAAAAAGACAACCTACTAAATGAGAGAAGATATTTGGCTATGATACATATGATTAAGGGTTAATATCCCAAATTTATAAAGGACTCACATGACTCAAAAAACTACACAACTACAAAAAAGCAAACACTCTAATTTTAAAAATGGGCAGAAGACCTGAATAGGTATTTCTCCAAAGAGAAAGAGATGGCCAATAGACATAGGAAAAGATGTTCAAGGTCATTAATCATCAGAAAAATGCAAATTAAGACTGGCTATCATCAAAAAATCAAAAAACAACGTGTTGATGAGGATATGGAAAAAAGAGAACCTTCGTACACCTTTGCTAAGTCTGCAAATTGGTAGAGCCATTATGGATCCTTAAAGAATTAAAAATAGAACTATCTTTTGACCCAGCAATTGCACTTCTGGGTATTTATCCAAAGAAAACCAAAACACAGATTTGTAAAGGTCTATGCACCCCTATGTTCATGGCAGCGTTATTCACAAAAGCCAAGATATGGAAGCAACCTAAGTGCCCACCAATAGCTAGTTGGATAAAGAAGTTATGGTGCATATATACAATGGATATTACTCAGCCATAAACAATGAAATCTTACTATCTGCAACGACACGGATGGACCTAGAGGGTATTCTGCTGAGTGAAGTAAGTCAAATAGAGAAGGATAAATACCATATGATTTTACTTACATGCAGAATCTAAGGAACAAAAGAAATGAATTAAATGAAAGGAGACTCACAGATATAGAGAACTGTCATTGCCAGCAGGAGGTGGGTGAAAAAGGTAAAGGGATAAAGAGATACAAATTAGTAGTTACAAAACAGTCCAGGGGATCTAGAGTACAGCATAGGGAATATACTGATATTATTGTAATGGCTGGGTGTAATGCCAGATGGATGCCAGAGTAATCGGGGGATCACGTCATAAATTATGTAAATGTCTAACTATTGTACTTTATACCTGAAACTAATATAAAAAATAATTTTAAAATAATAATTAAAAAAAAAAAAAAAAAAAAAGAACAGTACCCGCCTCACTTACTCATTCCTTTGGGTAGCTCTAAATCATTCTGATGTACAAATGTATGCCTTCTTTCAGCAAGGAAGCACTGCATATAATTACAACTCACTTTGTTAATATAATAAACAGGCCCTACAAATGAAAACTGTGCCTTACGTAGTTTCTTTACTAGCCTGTCTTTTAGAATGATGCCTGAACGTAAAATGTCCAATGATCAGACCAAGGCCCCATAAAACACTCTACAAACAATGTCTACACTAAACCCTCTAGACTTAAAGAACTAATAATCCTATCAAGTCTTATCAAAAGATCAAGCAATTAAAGGCTGCAATTCTGTTAAATGAACAATTGTAAAAAGCTTTTGCAACAGAATACATATTGTTTCCAAGTGCACATATACATTCTCCTAGAAAAGACCATACAGTCAGTAAATTTAGGAAGACCAAAATCACACTATCTTCTTTGACAACAATGAATTAAAATTTTAAATCAATAGAATAAAGACATTTGGGAAATTCACAAATACGTGAATTACCATATTACCCAGCAATTATGCCTTTAGGTGTATATGCAAGAGAAATGAAAACATATACCCACATAAAAACTTGTACACAAATATCGATAACTGATAATATGAAAACAATGGAAACAACCCAAATGTCCATTAACAGATGAATGAATAAACAAAATATGGTAGATCCACATAATATAATTTGGCCATAAAAAAGAATAAAGAATATGTTACGACAAAAATAAACCTTGCTACTATGCTAGGTAAAATAAATTATTTACAAAAGACTATATGTTGAATTATTCCATTTATATGAAGTTTCCAATATAGGCAAATCCACAGAGACAGAAAGTGGATGAATAATTGTTTGGTGCTAAGGGCTTGAGGGCAATGAAAACTGACTGCTAACGGGTATGAAATTTCTTTTTAGGGTGATGAAATGTTCTAAAATTGATTGTGGTGGCAGTTGTACAACTCTATGAATACAATTAAAAAAACCAGAGTACATTTTAAAATGGCAAATTGAATGATACGTTAATATCTTAATAAAAAAAAAACATAAGCTCTCATATACCTCTGTGTAGATTATACCTTATTTTACTTAAATGCTCTTAGATGATGCCTACATCATCAAAGAGGAAAGAGAAATAAAGTGAGGTAAAAGTCCCAAAAGGCCAAGTTCCAACTGATTTGGATGCAATACAATGAAATGCTCATTTAGTAAAAGCAAGGTCAATTCCTTGATATGCGTAAATAGGCATTTATAAGAATGCTTGTGGTTACAAAAAGCTCCAAAATGCACAGTGCTTGGTGGTGGTATCGCTACCACATGATTTATTTTTTTCAGATCCTTGATCTATGCAATAAATGAACAAGATAAGATTCCAAACAGTAACCTTAGAAAATTATTGTTACTGAAATACAGTAGCTTATAATAACTCAAACAATTTACTGGGATAGCTCCATTTCATCATGGAGAAAGGTGCAATAACCACCCATAATCCTATGCCACTTCCCCTTTACTGTAGTAAGACATAAATCATGGCCAGATCATGAAAATAAATATACTATTAAAAGACACAAATTTTTTTCAAAGGTGGACTAAAGATCAAGAAGCATCTCACTTCTATCCTAAAAACCAGTATGGCAAGCAAATTCCTGTCAAAGAAACCATGGATTTGGGAAGTCCTACATGCCTGTGTGAAGGGAGGAGGTTCTCAATTTCATATCCTAACAGCCACAGTGAGGTCAATATACAGTGACATGGCACTTAATAGAAATACTTGTGCTTTACAAGTCTGTGAAAGATTTTCAGGCCTACAATCTCATTTTATCCTCACAAAAGCCCTGTATGTAGTATCCTAAACCCTTTTGTCTCCCATGATCAAATTAGATACTCAACTATGATTTGTAAATATACCACTCTAATGGGGATTTGATAATGAGGGAGGCTATGGAAGTGTGGGGACATGTATGTTTGGTATGTGTATCTTGTTTAATTTTCCTGTGAACCTAAAACTTACCTAAAAAAACATAGTCTATTTTTTAACAGAGTTCTCACTAAATGGGCAGATTTAAAAAGACATCTTTAAAAAGTAAAGTTCTTACTAAAAAATTCTAAAAAGAGGAAAATAGCAAAGAAATATTTAATAATTTATCATTCTTTTCCTTTTTCACAGGTACATTTTGGAGACTTTTTCACCAGAAAATTAAACTGCAGGGATGTTGCAAATGTGTTATGTCTAAAGTCATAAGACATTTGAGGTAATTAAAAAAAAAAAAAAAAGACAAAGGAAGAGCAAATGAAAATAGCAAACACTATCTAAAAATAAATCACGACACCCAAGCAATTGGTCTTACTGACAGCCTAACACGCATGCCCAGAATCTTATTATTCTGATTCATCTGGTGGCAAAATAGCAAAGGAGAACACCACTGAGGCATCAGTAAAGAGCCACAAGAGGGCTATGTTTCCAGTGCAGGAACCACAGATATCCCCTGTAGCCCTCCTTCAGTGGGAAATTGCAGAGCAGGAGGGAAATAGCCAGATAGAGGAGGAAACTGCGGCCAGTCTAAAAGAACTTGGAAAAATTATCAAAGCTAAAGATGCTGATAGGTAAGAATTACTTAAAAGCTGACTGCAAGACACATGTTTATCACACACATGACAATTTTCCATTTTTTATTTATTTGGTTCCAAAATAAAGTTTTAAAGAATGCTTTTGTAATTTATTCCTCCCCCTTCTGTTTTTTGAAGGGAATATTAAATTATTTAAAGGGATGCTCTAATAATGAAGCTTTATGTTAACTTGGAAAAAAAAGATTTTTGTTTTAGTTTTTAATTCCAGATTATAAACATTTAGTTACCAAAGGACTAACTCTTACCACACCATCTGTTCCTAGACTTATAGTTCTGGTGACAAAAAATCCAGAAATCAGGGTTTTGATCATAGGTCTGTAAAAAGGCATTGAACTTTTGGAGTCTAGTTTTTCTCACCTGTAGTTTGAATATTAATTTCTCTAAGACCCAATTTAAGTTGAATATGTTCTAAATCCATAAAAAAAATACATAAAAAGAAAATCTTACCATAATAACCATATAAAAAGACCAAAATCTTGGAATATCAATTCCTGGATGAAAAAGTATTCTTAAGGAACTGTCACTAAGTGGACCATTTTTTAAATCTAATAATACAATCAGAAAAAAAAAAAGGATTTCCTTACCACCTGAGCACAGTAAGTGGACCTCCTGTCACTCCTTTATTGACTGGACAGGTTGCTAGGCCTGCTGGCATCTACCAGGTTTCAGGCCTCTGCAACCAGTACCAGTATAATAGTTTTCACCTTTTTTTTCACAATACGAAAGGCAAGACCTCTTAAAACTACTATTAAAAATTGACCTATATTTAACACTTTCCTATTTGATACCAAAGTGTTAAAAATGAAGTATAATATTTAAAAGAACAACCTATTTTTGGACCTCCATAGCAAAAACATTCTCTCTTAAATGTTTTTCAGTAAATACATTTTAAAAATCTGTTTAAATAATATATTGAAATAGCTAAGAGTGGTATTTCTGGCATTAATTGTGGTTTTAAGGTAATAAAGAACTTTAAACCTATGTGGAATAAATGAGTCTTTCTACAATGGCATTCCAAATTATAGCAGATCTTATAATTGAAGATCTCTTCAATGCATGACACTGTGCCATATCCAGTTACTGTTCTTGAACCAGCAATCTGCAAAGTAGGAAAACAGGACTAACCCATGTAACAGCTTTTATATTAAGAAAAATATAACAAGTACTATATGAGAAGCACCAGCTTTAAAAACCAAAAAACTACATGGGTTCTAATACTGGAGAGAGCCCATACAGCTGGAAAGAATCAGGACAGACTTCATGAGAAAATGGAATTTGAGATTCTTTAAATGAAGTGTTAAGACATTCTAGGCAGAGTGAGGGGTAAAATATCAGGAATATTAAGTTGGTTCATTACCTGGGCTACAGAATAAGTAGCAAAGCAACAGAAAATGTACTTGGAAAAGTTGTATGAGGGAATCTTAACTTGTACTGAGAAGCAGGCTCTATTGTTGTACACTGCAAGGAACTATCTAATGTTTCTGAGCAGATGTATAGCATGACCAAAGCTATGCTTCAACAATTTATGTTAGAACTGTAGCAACATCAGCAGTAGGATACAAAATGGCTTGAAGAAAGAAGGACCCAGAAGTGAGGAGGTAACCAGCTGGAAGTCACTGCAATGGTTCAGGCAAGGAGTAAAAGGAATAGCTGTGAAAATGGAAAAGGGAATTAAAGAGCCATTGTGGAGGGATAGCCTACAAAGATTTAGGCAATTATTTGTTACTCATAATTTGGTATTCCATGATAACCACTGACCCAAATCACCAAACGCAAGAAGTGAGTTCATTAGGGCTAAAATATGCCATTGCTGACATATTCCTCAGTGTTGAGTAAGCTGATAGATTTTCAAAATCAACCCCTTAGTAGAGAAGAGTCTTGGTGAGAAATCTGCCTAATTTGCAAGATGTTGGTTTTATAATGAGAAGAATAAAATTAGGTGAGTGGGTAGCATAGGCCACTCTCGCCACATCATGTTCCATTTATTCACATGTGGCATAGGGAAGGGGCAATTCTATGCATGGGGGTTTAGTTATCCAGGTTTATGTTTCAGGTTCAGGAGCAAGGGCTCCTCAGCTTGAAGGTTACTTGGAACCATCCAGGGGTGGCATCATACTGGTTAAAGGTGAAAGCCTTGCTTCTTTCTATACTGCCTGATCTTCTCTGACTTGCTCTCTTAACATCTCTTTACAGATTGTTGAAGGTGCTTAGACTTTAATATGGAATCACTTTAAAAATAAAAAGGCTCGACACTGGGCTACTTTAAATCTCTGCATGCCTATACCCCATACTCTTCCAGAATACCAAGACAAACAACAGAACAGTTGTTTTAAGCAGATGCCCCGATGCCCCTAAGCAGGTGTTCTAAGCAGGGTTTCCATGCTTCCATTTAAGTCATGTTCACTGCTCTCTGGAATTAGGCTTTGTTGCCTCCTAAGATAGAGTCTCTGCCTCAATATTCCATTTTGAAATACTTTTGTACTTAACAGAAAATATGCAAGAATGCCCTTGTATTCTTGACTTGGGATTTGTGAATGGTGAATCTTTCATTACATTTGTTTTTGCACCCTCTCTAAATGCATATGCACCTACATATTACTGTTGTTAAGGCTGTTGGTTACTATTATTATTTTGCTAAACCACAGAGAGTAAACTACAGACATTATGGTCATTTACTTAATTTTTTTTTTTAAAACAAGACTTTATTTTTTCAGAGTAGTTTTAGATCATAGCAAAATTGAGGGGAAAGTGCAGACAATTCCATATATCTCCTGTCTCTACACAGGCATAGCTTCCCTCATTGTCAACATTCCCCCAACAGAGTGGTACATTTGTTATAATTGATGAATCTGCATTAACACATAATCACCCAAAGTCCATAGCTTACAATATGGTTCACTCATGGTGTTATATATTCTATGAGATTATACAAATGTATGATGAATGACATGTATATCATTATAGTATCATACAGTCTTTTCACTGCATTAAAAATTCTCTGTGTTCCTCCTAGTTACCCCTCTCCTCCCGTCACAATCCCTGGCAACCAATAATCTTTTTACTGTTTTCATAGTTTTGTCTTTTCTAGAATGCTGTATAGTTAGAATCATACAGTGTGTAGCCTTTTCAGATTGGCTTCTTTCACTTAGTAATAGACACTTAAGGTTCATATCTTTTCATGACTTGATAGCTCACTTTCTTTTTGAATTAAATAATATTCAATGTTCTAGATGTACTTGTTTATTTAACCATTCCCCTAACTGAAGGACATATTGGTTGCTTCCAACTTTTGGCAATTATAAATAAAGCTGCTATAAACATCTGGGTGCAGGTGTCTGTGTAGACCTAGGTTTTCAACTAGTTTGGATAAATACCAAGGAGCACAATTGTTGGATTGTATGGTTAGAGTTTTAGTTTTGTAAGAAACTGTCAAACTGTCCATAGTAGCTATATCATTTTGCATTTCTGCCAACAATAAATGAGAGCTCCTGTGCTTCGTATATCCTTGCCAGCATTTGGTGTTGTAAGTGTTCCTGATTTTGGCCATTCTAATAGGTAGGTAGTAGTATCTCATTGCTGTTTTAATTTGCCTTTCCTTGGACATATGATGTAGAGCATCTTTTCATAAGCTTTTCTGCCATCTGTATATCTTCTCTGATGAGGTCTTTTTAAATCAGGTTGTTTGTCTTCTTATTGTCAGTTTTAAGAGTTCTTTGTATATTTTAGATATCCTTTATCAGATGTATTTTATGCAATTATTTTCTCTCAGTCTGTGGCTTGTGTTCTCATTCTCTCATATCATGTTGCACAGAGCCGAAGTTTTTAATTTTAATGAAGTCCAGTTTATCAATTCTTTCTTTCATGTATTGTGCCTTTGATGTTGTATCTATAAGTCACTGTCATACCCTAGTTCAAATAAGTTTTCTCCTACATTACCTTCTAGGGATTCTACAGTTTTACATTTTACATTTAAGTCTATCATCCATTCTGAGTTAATTTTTGCGAAGGATGTAATGTACATGGCTAGATATATTTATATCTTTTGCATGTGGATGTCCAGTTGTCCTAGCACCACTTGTTGAAGAGACTATCTTTGCTCACTGTATTGCCTTTGCTCCTTTGTCCAAGATCAGTTGACTATATTTATGAGGATCTGGTTCTGGGCTCTGTTTCATTTCACTGATATTCATTCTTTCACCGATATCACACAGTTTTGATTATTGTAGTTTTTACTTCCTGTAAGTCTTGAAGTTTTGTAGCGTCAGTATTCCATGTTTCTTCTTCTCCTTTAATATTGTGTTGGCTATTCTGAGTCTCCATATAAGCATTAGAATCAGTTTGTTTAATAATTATCTAATTTTAAATACTTTTGGATACACGCCTAAGAACAAGGTCATTCCTTTGGAAAACCATTGTTCGATAAACATATTTAGGAAACTTGACATTGCTAAGATATTACCTAATATGCATATTAGATATTCATATTACCTGTAGTCCATTTTCAAATTTCACCAACTGTCTCAATGCTTTCCTTTAGAGCAATTCTTTTTTATTCTAGGATCACAACTGTGTCTATTACCAGATTTTTGATACCTTGTTTTAACTATAAGATCATCTTTCGTAGCCACACTTGTCTAGGGCAATGAGCCTTGGTGATTCAAAAGCAGGAGTCAGTGCACCAGGAGAACAAAGGGCTGCTGTAACTGCCCCTCTTCCACAATGCTCTGCCCTGATGGAAGGGCAATGCTGGTGATGGATTTGCCTTCAAGGGGGAACTGAACCCAGACTATGAGGCTCACCCCACAGCTAAGAAGAGCTAAGCCCACCATAGGTAAGGTAGGCCACCTTGTTTAGCCCTACCAACAAATTCACAGCCACTCCAAGAGGCAGTAAGGAGATAGCCTCCCAAGACTGAGTGCTATAGGTGGACTGATTTATTTGACTTCAAAGAGTTAATGTATATAAAGAATGTTATATAAAGAAGGAAAACCCTCACCAAGTTATCATCATCCTTGGTACCGTTGTTTCTATTCAGATCCTGATTTTGGTGAACAGAACTTTAATGTCCATTCACTTATTCAACACCTTTATTTAGTTACTTCTTTGTGTCAGGTAACATACCAGACACTCAGTCTATCTTCCCTTGTAGTGAACTCTTACATCCCCAGTTACAGAAATTAATTCTTGAAAACTAGTTCAATTAAATTATTCTGGAAATAGCAATCACAGAAATGATTTGCTAACCTGATAAAGAAGCAAGCACTGACATTTTTAGTGTGAGGCTCTATTTGGTAATTTACAAGGTTCAAATTTGAGTATCAAAGTTTGAGAGCTTTCTCTAGGTAAAACTTCAACTCTACCCCATCTCTACCCCAACATTCTCCTAAACATACTTCTAAGAATGCACATGAGCCACTTGATTAATTGGAAGGAGATCTAGGATTTTAGATCATGATTATATTATGCCTCAAAGGCCTTACAGAAGCAACTGTCAATTTTATTTTGGGTCACAGACCATTGTGACAATTGGATATAAAGAGTACCTCTGCTATAACAAGAGACATACATATAAATTTCACATATCCCTATTCTCAAGACAAAGTAATGGCATTGTTCATCAATTACTTAGTTTTGTCTTTGGAGTTTGGCTTCTTACTTACCTCTTTGGTGAATAATCTCTGCAACCACCTATCCTAAATGGCCTGTTTGTTCCTTTAGGCTGATTGCATTGGGGATGGAAGTTACTTTGAGTTTCAGCAGAGAACTGCTTAGTACTTACTACATAAAGGTTTATTCAGGGCTTATTAGAATCAAGAAAAGCAATGAGCTTGCCCTGTTTGGGGTGTGCTTAGCTTTACAGTTTATTTCTTATGCTGTCATTTTCTATTAACTCTGTTAAACGACAGGAAGTAAAAAGGGGTACAGTTAATATAAGCTAGATGATATAAGCTGTAAATATTTTTAACATGTAAAACAAAACAAAAGGCATACTTTAAAAGAAATAACTGGCTAAATATCTAAAGGTATAAAAAATAAATCTGTTCAAAAATAAAACAAGTCCCAAAATATAAAAAAATGAACACACATACACATGTGATAAAAAGTCAAGTAGCTATGTATGGCTCTCTAGATAGGAACTGGCAGGGTCTTTGAGACTAAGGCAGCTAAAGAACAGGCAGGATGGACTTGCTTCCCTGACCCCAGGCAAGGCCTCACTGTATAGGGGTTCTAAGGTCCATATCTTTGGTGTGACAGCTCCAGAAGGAGATTTCACCTTCACATACACATTACTATAAGCCAGATACATGGCAATCGTTTTTATTTATTAATTTTTAATTTATTTTTTCATGGCAATAAGTTTTAAATACACTTAGTTGCTTTCCCTTTTTATGTTCTAAACACTTATCTGTACCCACAACCTACCTTCTAAAAAAAAGAAAAAATGAGACAACATCCAAACTAATATTCCTAATATTATTTATTACCCAATAAACCATCAACCAAGTAGAAGTTTTAGAGGGTTAGAGTTGGCATGGTGAGAATTATAGGACTGAGTAAAGAAAGGAGCAGGAAACTTCTTAAAAAATGATTTCCCATAAATATTCAGTTGGAGGAAAGGGCCAAGCAAATCCTGTATGGGAAGGTTAGAGAATCATGCGGTTGAGCCTTCCTCTTTGTTATCTTATTAACCTTCCATTGCTTAGGAAGCATCTCTGAAACCTGTATGTGCTCCCACTGGAATCTAGCATAACCTTCTCTTGCAACACTTCTCTCTTGTAGTTACCTATTCCACTATTCTTTCATTCACCAGACAGTAACTAGAAAGTAAGCTAAGAAGATCTCTGGCCAAGCACCTATGTGCCTTGTACAGAACAGATGCTCTATAAATGTTTGTTAGCCCTGTACATGAAAATGAACAGCAAAGGCACCAGCAGGAAATGGTCTTCTTTAGAGGAGAATGAAAAACTGAGGGATGTACAGGAGCTTGAAGAGAATGAGAGTCACTTGAAGAGAATGAGAGTCTCAAAGGATAAAATAAAGAAAGGCAGTGATCTCAATCAAAGCATCATCCAGGCCCTGAAAAAGGTAGGAGTGAATAGATGTTTAGGAGGAAATTTCAAAGGGTAGAGGTAAACAGTAGGGGTGAAGCTGTGAATTCCAGACTCCACCATAATCTGGAGAGACATTTACAGAAGAAAAGAAATCCATATTTGAGATACAAACAGCCACCTGTCACATTCAATTTGTACTGTTACTAAAACTACAAACAGTACTCACATTAAAGGTGATGTATACCAGAATGTGAAGAATCACCCCGAATGTTTACTCTTAATACAGTAACATATGACAAATGTTGGCTTCAGCCTATAAGACATAGCAATTATTAGCAATTACTATTTGGAGGAAGGCAGATCACTACCATATCTAAAATGTAATTTAACACATTCAGAATAAAGAACAGTTTGATGAAGTCCCACTTGTTGATTTTTGCTTTTGCCAAAAGCTGTGTCCAAAAAATCATTGCCAAGACTAATGTCCAAGAGCTTCTTCTCTATGTTTTCTTCTAAGAGTGGTATTAGGTCTTATATTTAAATCTGATCTATTTTGAGCTAAGTTTTGTGAGTAGTGTAAGATAGGGGTACTATTTCATTTTTCTGCATGTGTTTATGTTTTCCCGAAAACATCTACTCAAGAGACTATCTAAATTTAAAGCTTCTTGACAACAAAAGGAACAGTCAATGAAATGAAAAGACAACCTGCAGAATGGGAGGAAATTTTGCAAACCATTTATTAGATAAAGGATTAATTTCTAAAAATATATAAAAGAATGCAAACAGCTCAATAACCAAAAAATAAACAATTTGATTTAAAACTAGGTAGAGGAAGTAAATAGAAATTTGCCCAAAGAAGACATCCAAATGGCAAACATTTACATGAAAAGATGCTCAACATCACTAACTATCAGGCAAATGCAAATCGAATACCACAATAAGATCACATCACATCCGTTAGAATGGCTATCATCAAGAAGACAAGAAATAACAAATGTTGGCAAAATGTGGAGAAAAGGGAGCCCTTGTACACTGGGCCTTGGAACTGGTTCAACCATTATGAAAAACGATATGGAGGTTCATAAAAAAATTAAAAAGAAATCTACTTTATGACCCAGCAATACTACTTCTGGGTATCTACCCAAAGGAAATGAAGACAGGATATTGAAGGGATATATGCACTTCCATTTCCATGTTTATTACGGCATTATTCACAAGAGCCAAAATATGAAAACGACCTAAATGCCCATCAAAGAATGAATGGATAAAGATGTAGTATATATGTACAATGGGATAATACTTAACTATGAGAAAGAAAATCCTGCCATTTGCGACAACATGGATTGACCTTGAGGACATTATACTAAGTAAGATAAGTCAGATAAATAAAGACAAATACCATGTTACCAGGAACTTGGGGATTACTAGTAGAGATGCTGTTTAAGAGCATAGACTTGCAATAAGTAGTAAATAAATTTTATAGACTTAATGCACAGTAGAGTGAATAGAGATGACATTGCATTATAATCATCAAACTTGCTAAGAGACAGGTCTTAATTATTCCTACCACAAAAAAGAAATCAAAATTATGGTAGGTGATATAGGTACTAAAAATAGCTATAGTGGTAATAATAATATACAAATGCATCAAATCAACATGTTGTACATCATAAACATATACAATGTTTCATGTCAAATATATTTCAATTTTTAAAAAAGAACAGGGACTAAGAACTCTAGATCCAGAGACATCTTCCTAAACAACTTCAAATGGTCTTTCAGATTTTTTAAAGCTCATTTATGTATAGTCAACTTTGTAGATCATATATTCAGCCCAATCATTCACACATGATCATCTCCCAAAATTGCTTTCCTAACTCCACCAGTTCCTTTTTTTCTCTGTATTCATTTTATTAACAGTAATTCAATAGAGACGGGGAACAGACTATAAAGCAGGTATATGTTAGAGGGCAGAAATTCAATGGTAGCAAAATAAACAGTGCCTTAAAGGAGATTACTATCTAGTGACCACCAGCTTTTGGTGTTTTCTGGGGCTGAGTCTATAGACACATAGATCTTCACTGCCTTCTGGGATTTTATGTCTTCAAATTTCATCTGCAGATAAAATTATCTCCCATGAAATGCTTATGAGCTACAACTTTATGCCCATAAAACAACTACTTTTCCTGTTTTCTGAATAGTTAAAAAACATCTACTTTTGTTCTATTATATTTATTGGAAAAATTTTCAAACATACAGCAAAGTTGAAATACTTGTGCATCCACTAGATTCTACCATTAACATTTTACTATACTGCTTAACACATAATCAGTCTGTTTAATGCATTTCAAAGAAAATTACTGGCATCAGTATACATCTCCCTCAATACCTTAGCTTCCATACCATTAACTAATATTAAAGTTTTTTTTTTTTAATTAAAGCATAGTTGGCATATAATATTATATCAGTTTCAGGTATACAACGTAGTGATTTGACATTTTTATACCTTATGATGTGCTCATACACTAAGTCTAGTAACCATTTGTCACTGTGCAAACTTATCACACTATTACTGACTATATTCGCATCACCTTTTTTACCCATCTCTCCAACCCCTTCCTCTCTGGCAACCATCCACATGTTCTTTGTTTCTGAGTCTGTTTTTGTTTTTTATTGTTTGTGCACTGCATTTTTTTTTTTTTTAATTCCACACATAAGTGAAACCATGCAGTATTTGTCTTTCTCTGTCAGACTTATTTCACTTAGCATAATACCCTCAAGGTCCATCTATGTTGTTACAAATGGCAGAATTTCAGAGAGTGACACTAGAAGCACGGCAGTATGAGTGGACCCCTTGAAATTACAACAAATCAACTAGCTACAATCCAACGGAAAATGCCTAGCCTAACACACAAACATGTCTGAGAGGTCTGCACATCAGAGCTTCTGAAGGTGGGTGAATCAGGCAAACAAGGGAGGCAAAAAAAGGAGCATAGCAGGGTGCTGTGGATATAGCCCGAAGCTCACTGTGGGACTCCAGGAGAGTGGAGGAATCAGCCTGTGGCATGCACTCTCTGTAGCCCCGAGCATTCCTGTCTGGAACCCAATGATCAGGGCAGAGACTAGGGAAGAGACAGAATAGAGGTGCAACATCTGTGTTCTAGTAGCCACCACTTCCAGGGAGGAGGCCAGGTCACAGGGCCTGGTCACTTCCCCCTAGCCTCCCAAATCTTGCATACCTGCACCCTCCTAGAGCTAGCAGGAGGCCCCAGGGGGAACTGCAGCAGCCAGGGCAACTGTCAGGCTGCAGAGCAGGAAATCTGCAAACACTAAGATATAGAGGCCAGGAGGCTCAAGCACTGTGGTCAATGTTACTGGAAAAGAAAACAGCTACAGGCATACCCCCACCCATCAAGGCTGATCTGGGTGAAGGCACTGGGACACCCAGGCAGCAAAAGAGTGTATCTGGCTGCTGGGGCAGCCACAGGACTTCAGGAGCAGTTTACGGGCTTGAAAAAAATTTTTTCCTTGTGGTGAGATCTCTTAGGATATACTCTCTTAACAACTTTCTCTCCTTCTCTCTCTCCCTCTCTCCCTCCCTCTCTCCCTCCCTCTCTCTCTATATATACATACACACACACATACACACACATATATGTATATATACATATATGTAGTATTATATATAGTATTTACTTATTTTATAACCATACGTTTTGACAACCTTCATCCAATTCTCACTTCTCCCACTCACCCCTACCTCTGATACTACAAACCTGATCTATTTTATGATGAGTTTTGGTGTTTTATGTTTGTTTTGTTTTTAGAATCCATATATAAGTGAGATCACACAGTATTTGACTTATTCTGACTGACTTATTTCACTTAGTATAATTCTCTCAAGGTCCACCCATTCACGTTGTTGCAAATGGCAGTATATCATCTTTTCTTATGACTGAGTAATATTCCATTGTGTATGTATATATACATATATATACACACCATGTCTTCTTTATTATTATTTTTTTAAAAATTAAGTTTATTGGGGTAACATTGGTTAATACAATTATAAAATCTTCAGGTGTACATTAATTATAATTTGACATCTGTATATTCTATCGTTTACAAACTTCACCCTACTCCTAATCCTCTATATTTGACCCCCTTTATGCCATCTACCTCCTCCTCTTCCCCATTCCCTACCCGCTGGTAACCACTACTCCATTTTCCACATCCATGAGCCTCATTCGTTTCTCCTGTTCATTTGTTGCTTTTAGGTTTATATCCCACATATAAGTGATATCATGTGATTTTCAACTTTTCTGTCTGGCTTATTCCGCTTAGCACTATTATCTCGGGGTCCATCCATGTTGTTGCAAATGGCAGTATTTCATCTCAACTTATGGCTGAGTAATATTCCATTGCATATATGTATCACAGCTTCTTTAGCCAATCATCTATCATAAGACACTTCGGTTGCTTCCATCTCCTGGCCACTGTGAATAATGCTGCTGTGAACATCGCTGTGCGAATATCTTTTTGGATATGAGTTTTCAACTCTTTGGGGTAAATACCCAGTAGAGGGATTGCTGGATCATACTGGTTTCCATAGTAACTCTACCAATTTGCAGTTCCACCAGCAGTGTATGAGAGTTCCTATTTCTCCTCATCCTCTCCAACATTTGTTATTACTTATTCTATTGATTATAGCTATTCTAACTGGTGTGAGATAGTATCTTATTGTGGTTTTGATTTGCATTTCCCTAATAGCTAGCAATGTTCAGCATCTTTTCATATATTTGTTGGCAATTTGTATGCCTTAGGGAGAAGTGTCTGTTCGGGTCCTCTGCCCATTTTTTTGATTGGATCATTTGTTTTTTTGTTGTTATTGAGTTGTACGAGTTCTTTGTATATTTTGGATATCAGGCCCTTATCGGAGGCATTGCTTGCAAATATATTTTCCTATTCAGATGGTTGTCTCTTTACCTTGGTGATGGTTTCTTTTGCTGAGCAGAAGCTTTTTAGTTTGATGTAGTCCCATTCATTTATTTTAGCTTTTACTTCCCTTGCCTTTGAGGTCAAATTCCTAAAATCCTCTTTAAGTCCAAGATCCTTGAGTTTACTTCCTATGTTTTCTTCTATGCATTTTATTGTTTCAGATCTTATATTCAGGTCCTTAATAAATTTTGAGTTAATTTGGTGTGTGGAGATAGATAACAGTCTAGTTTCATTCTTTTGCAGGTGGCTTTCCAGTATTCCCAGCACCATTCATTGAAGAGGCTTTCCCTTATCCACTGTATGTTTTTGGCTTTTCTTTTGTCAAAAATTATTTGCCCATGTGAGTTTACTCCTGGACTCTGTATTCTGTTCCATTGGTCCGTGTGTCTGTTTTGCTGCCAATACCATGCCGTTTTGATTACTGTCGCTTTGTAGTATAATTTGAAGTCAGGCACAGTGATGCCTCCAGCCTTGCCCCCCTCCCCCCCCGCAGGATGGCTTTGGAAATTCAGGATCTTTTGTATTTCCATACAAATTTGATGATTTCTTTGTTCTATTTCTTTAAAAAATGCGGATGGGATTTTGATGGGGATAACATTAAATGTGTATAATGCTTTAGGTAATATGGTCATTTAACCTATGTTAATTCTCCCAACCCAAGAACATTTCTTTCTATCTTCTTTGTTTTCTTTTAATAAGGTCTTGTAGTTTTCATCATATAGGTCTATCACATGTTTTGTTAAATTTATTCCTAAGTATTTCACTCTTTTTGTTGCAATAGCAAAATGAATTATTTTTCTCACTTTTTCTGATGCTTCATTATTAGAGTATAGGAATGCTATGGATTTTTGAACTGATTCTGTATTCAGAAAATTTACTGTATTTGCTTATTGATTTTAGTAGTGTTCTTGCGGAGTCTTTAGGGTTTTCTATATAGAGAATCATGTCATCTGCGAATAGTGACAGTTTGACTTTTTCGTTTACTATTTGGATGCCTTTTATATCTTTTTCTTTTTTGATTTACTTGCTAAGACCTCCAATGTTATACTGAATAACAGTGGCGATAGTGGACAGCTTTGCCATGTTCCTAATCTGAGAGAGAACATTTTAAGTTTTTCATCATTAAGTATAATGTTGGCTGAGGGTTTGTCATATATGGCCTCTATGTTGTTAAGATACTTTCCTTCTATACCAATTTTGTTAATTGTTTTGATCAGAAATGGATGCTGTATCTTGTCGAAGGATTTTTCTGCATCTGTTGATATGATCATATGAGTCTTATGTTGAAATTTGTGTAACACATTAATCAGTTTGTGTATGTCAAACCACCCCTGTGCCTCTGAGATGAAGCCCACCTGATCGTGGTGTATAATCTTTTTAATATGTTGCTGTATTCGGTTTGTTAGTATCTTATTCAGGATTTTTGCATCTGTATTCATGAGAGATATTGGTGTGTAGTTTTCTTTTATTTGTGTCCTTTCTCTTTTTTCTTTAGTGAGTCTAGCCAGGGGTTTGTTAGTTTTGTTAACCTTCTCAAAGAACCAGCTCTTTGTTGCATTTATTTTTTCTATCTTTTTTGTTTGTTTGTTTTCCAGCTCATTTATTTCTGCTCTGTTGATTATTTATCTCCTTCTGCTGACTTTAGGCTTCATTTGATCTTCCTTTTCTAATTTTTTCAGATGAAGTATTAGATTGTTTATTTGGGCTTGTTCTTGTTTTTCGAGATAGGCTTGTAATGATATGAACTTTCCTCTTATTACCACTTTTGCCTATCAGAAGATTTGATATGTTGTACTATCATTATCATTTGTTTCTATGCATCTCTTGATTGCTCTTTGTATTTCTTCTCTGACCCAGTTATTCTTCAGTAGTATGTTGTTCAATCTCCATATATTTGTGGTTCCTCCTGCTTTCTTTTTGCAGTTGATCTCTAGTTTCAAAGCATTATGATCAGAGTATATGGTTGGTATGATTTCAACCCTCTTATATTTGTTGAGGCTATTTCTGTGTCCCAATATGTGGTCGATTCTTGAGAATGTTCCATGTGTACTAGAGAAGAATGTATAAGCAGCTCTTTTGGGATGGAAAGCTCTGTAAATGTTAATTATGTCCAGCTGGTCTGATGTGTTATTTAAGGATATTATTTCTTATTGATTTTCTGTTTGGATGATCTGTCCACATCTGACAGTGGGGTTTAGGTCCCCTACTACAATAGTGTTTTGGTCTGTTTTTTCCTTTAGTTCTGTTAGTCATTGCTTTACATATTTTGGGGCTCTCTGATTGGGATCATAGATATTAATAAGTGTTATGTGTTCTTGGTTAATGATTCCCTTTATCATTATGATGTGTCCCTCATATCTTTTTTTTTTTTTATTTTGAAGTCTATTTTGTCCAATATTAGTACTGCTATTCCCACTTTTCTCTGAATGCCATTTGCTTGAAATATCATTTTCCACCCTTTCTCTCTGAGGCTATATTTGTGTTTGTAGCTGAGATGTGTCTCCTAGAAGCAGCATATGGTCAGGTTTTATTTTTTGATCCATTCTGCAACTCTGTGCCTTTTTATTGGTGGGTTCAATTTATTTACTTTTCTGTTGATTATTGAAATATGAGGTCTTCTTATAGCCATTTTATCTTTTGCTTTCTGGTAGCTCAGTGTTTTCACTGCTTCCTTGTCCTTGTGTTTGTTTGTTTGTTTTTTACTTTGGTTCGCTTTTGTGGATTTTCACTCAGGTTCTTCTTGCTTTATATTATATGCTTCAGTTCTGAATCTTTGGTGTGTGGTTAACATTACAAATATATAAAGAATACACACACACACACACACACACACAGTCATCCATTTTCTTCTTTGCGTGACTTCTCTCCATTCTTTTTTGCGAATTTGGATCTTTGAATCCTTCCCTTTTCAGTAATTGTTGTCTCATTTGTCCCTATGTATATTGAATGCTCATTGCTGTAACAATTCTCTTATTATTTAAGCTTATAATGCCCTGTTCTTAGTAACGGTTGCACTCCTCTGCTTCTTTTTGTCTGATAGTCATTTGACTACTATTAAGTCTTTTTTTTTAATTGTCATTTCAAGTGAGCTTACCACTTTCAGTTTTTACTATAGTGTAGGCCTCACAGTGAAGAATTCCCTCAATTTTTGTATATCTGAAAAGGTCTTAATTTCTCCTTCGTACCTAATGGAGAGCTTAGCTGGATACATTATTCTAGGCTGGTAATTCCTTTCACTTAATAGTTTATATTTGATTCTATTCCTTTCTGGCTTGTAAAGTCTGGGCTGAGAAGTCTGAGGATAATCTAATGTGTTTTTAATTATAAGTTAACATTTTCTTCTCCCTGGCTGCCCTGAGAATTCTGCCTTTGACAATGATTTTTGATAATTTTAATACAATGTTTCTTGGTGAAGGCCTTTTTGGTTTGAGGTAATTTGAATTCTGTTTACTTCTTGAATTTCAAGCTCCAGCTCATTCCTTAGATTTGGGAAATTCTCTTCCACTATTTGTCTGAAAATGCTTTCTAGTTTCTGCTCCTTTTCCTCGCCTTTGATAATGCCCATTATTCTTGTTTCCTCTTCTGATGATATCAGCTAGTTCTTGTATTTCTCTTTCATTATTTTTCATTCTTCAGTTTCCTTCTCTATTCTCCCTTCTGATTTACTTCTAGATTTCTGATTTCGATATCACTGATCCTTTCCTCCATTTGGTCAACTCTATTTCCCAAGCTTGCTATTTCATTTTTTAACTCTTGCAGTGTGTTTTTTTATCTCCAGAAGTTCTATTTGGTTCTTTTTGAGGGTTTCAATCTCCCTTCTCTGCTCATCTAGTTGTTTTTTCAATTCCTGAAATTGTTGAATGACTTGTTTCGAACTCACTGAGTTTTTTCAGAAGTACCAACCTGAATTCTCTGTCATTTAAGTTGCAAATTTTTATGTCTGTAAACTTATTTTCTGGAGATTTTTCTCTTTCTTTCTGAGATGCCTTGTCAGTTTGTTTGTTTGTTCATGGTGTATAATGGACTATTTCTCCACCTGGGCATTAATGGGAAAGTATTCTGTTTTTTTTTTTTTTTTACTGAAAGATTTATTATATAAAGGTCTCTCTTTAGCCTGCTGCAAAAAAGGCACTTTATTTTTGGTTCCCAGTAGGTGTTGTCTAAGCCTCTTTAATTCCTGCTTTACATAAAGCCTTCATAATTCCTTTATATAATGCCTTATTTTCTTGTAGATACTTAATCACACTCTTTACCATCAGTTTCAGTCCCTGTCAGTGTTAGTGATAGTTTTGGCAGTGTTTGCTCAGATTCCCCTGGTGCTCCGCGGCAGAGTCGGCAGCAGGAGAGGCCCTCTGATTTGAGGGTTAAAGGGTGGGAGCTTCGGCTCAGCCTCAGTTTTGCAACCAGTAAAAATCAACTGTTGTTTCTCTGCCATCCACTTCTTTGCTTTCTGCCCTGATGACTGGTTGCATGGAGCTCACAGCTCTCACTGGCAGGGCTGTTCAGGGAAGTCGCCTCACGCTCTCCCCTCCCCCTTCCCTACAGGGAACTCCAGTGGCTACAAGTGGCAGCTTCTTTATTTCTCCCTGTCTGCCGCCCCACACCATGGGTTCTGACCTGTGGTACCTCTTATTCTTAGATCTCATGCTCAGACATCTGGTGTGCAGTTTGGGTGTTTTTTGTTGAGTTTTAGATGTTTAGCTTATTCTTGTTTCAAAGAGAGAGATCTGGGAATGTCTCTCACTCTGCCATGTTTCCTTACAGCTTACCATATCTTCTTTATCCAATCATCTGTAGAAGAAGGCTTTGGTTGTTTCCATGTCTTGGCCACGATGAATAATGCTGCAATGAACAGCAAGGCACATATAACTTTAAAGGTAAATGTTTTCAAATTTTGAGGGTACCTACCCTAGAAGAGGGATTGCTAGGTCATATGGTAATACTAATTTTTTGAGAATCCTCCATACTGTTTTCCTAGTTGCTGTATCAATTTATATTAGCCCAGGAGTATATGAAGGTTTGTTTTTCTCTATAATCTCTCTAACACTTGTTATTACTTATCCTGTTGATGATGGCCATTCTACCAGGTGGGAGGTAGTATCTCATTGTGATTTTGATTTGCATTTCCCTAATAGCTAGTGAACTTGACGAACTTTTCATATGTCTGTTGGCCATCTGTATGGGAGAAGTGTCTGTGCAAGTCCTCTGCCCATTTTTTACCTGGATTATTTGCTTTTTGTTGTTGTTGTTGAGTTATATGACATCTTTATGTATTTAGGATATTAGCTCTTACTTGAAGAGTTATTTGTAAATATTATTTCCCATTCAGAAGGTTGCTTCTTTGTTTTGTTGATGGTTTATTTTTTTGTGTAGAAGCTTCTTTGTTTGATAGGCCCCATTCATTTATTTTTGCTTTCACTTTCCTTGCCTTTGAGGTCAAATTCATAATATTCTCTTTAAATCCAAGATCCATGAGTCTATTACCTATGTTTTCTTTTAAGTAATTTATTGTTTCAGGTCTTATATTTCAGTCTTTGATCTATTTTGAGTTAATTCTGGTGTACGGTGATAGATAGCAGTCTAGTTTCATTCTTTTGACTGTGGCTTTTCAATTTACTTATCTCTGTTTCATTAGAATTTTTTCTACAAGGTTTGTTCTTGTTTCTTTGTTTGAAGCATATTTTTTCTGTCTCCCAATTTTGTTTTACTTTTTGTGTTTGTTCTTATGAATTAGATGAAATAACTTTCCCAATCTTGAAAAAGTGACCTTTGTTGACTGTCAAGGAGTGAAATTTTTTAGAGAGACTAGGCAGGTTATGCCGAAACATGAGAAAATGTCAGGGAAGAGCTTTGGGATTCCCTTCACCAATACCTGGGTTCCGTATCCACCAAGGCAGCAATAATCACTACTGTCATTTACTAAAGTTTTCTAAAGGTAAAATTTACATGCAAAGAAATGCACAAATTTTATATGAATACATGCTGAGTTTTGACGAGTGTACACACTTGTATAAGCCAAGCACCTATCAAGGTGTACCATTATTTTCAGAAAATCTCATGCCTAAGTCCTCCTTTTTACCATTTGTCTTGGAATCTTGGAATCTAAGAGCTATATTACAATGCTCCATTTTTTTCACTTAGATATATGTACAAATATTAAATTATGTTTCTTTTTCTCTAGATTTCTCTCTTAACTACAAACTAAATGAAATATAATGACTAAAAGACAGTATTACTTACTCCAAACACTGTGATATGGAAGTTAGTTAAAAGATAATATCACTTGGAGTGCATTAAAGAGCAATGTCACGTCACAAAGATAGCTCCAGTGCAGGTGATTCTTATGCTCTCCTTCAAAAAAACGCCTCTACCTTTTCTGCAATTACCATCCCACTGTTCAGTAATCCCATGTTGGCAGCTGGCCTCAGATCTTTCATTGCCAATTATTTTGAATTAACTTTTTAGCATCCCTAACTTTTCCTTTTATACACAGAATGGTTGCATTTATCAACATTTCATCAGAAAAGTAATGGCAACGTTAATAAAATTAGTATTAAAGTGTCTAAAGTTTGCATATCAAATGACCCTGTGAACACGTGAGAATAGTAGTTTTCTTCTGGCAAACCAGCTTCATTCCCAATGAAGAGATTAATCATTATGAATGAATGAAGAAGAATCTTCTCAAATGACTTCAGAAACCAGATACTTGGACCCTTCTTGTTGACTTGGCTGGCAGACTCTTGGATAAGACAGACTCTGAAATTCAATATAGGTCGTGTGAGGAAGCACACACAAAATTCTTGCAGATCACTGAGAGAAACAAGGACACTGATCTAAGATTGTACATTTTCGGTTAATGTGAATGCAGCTATTCATTATTTCAATATTTTACACCATCCATCCACAAGCCCCTAACAGTGCATGTCACAAAGGATGCTTAGAATTTCCTCTTTGTAAGAGTTGGATAGCTTTAAGTATAAAACTTACATTTTAATAAAGTGACCCATGCTATAAATTTAGGGATTCAGGACATTTCTCCTTCGGATTATTAAATTAGGACATACTCATTTCATCAAATAGTTAATCCACACAATAAGAGACAAACATATTTGTGTCTAAGATATAATAAGCTATTCTATGAACATTGTTTTATAACATTTTAAATAAAATAACTGCTTAAACCACTTTCTTCCTAATCTTCTACTCTGGATAGTAAATCCATCTTGCCTTCTTTATATTCACGTCCACATTTTTAGTGCCCAGCACAGTATCTGACAGTAAGCAGCATTCATTAATAGTGATGAATAGTAACATCAGAAGCATGGCAGCATGAGGGATCTCCCCTGATCTCTCCCCTTGAAATGAAAACAAGCTGAACATCAACATCCCATAAATAATACCCAACCCAAAGAGAAGCATCTACGAGAAATCTGCACATCAGAGCAACTGAAGGTGGGCCAAACAAATGAGTCAGGGAGGTGAAATAGGAAAGAAGAACAAAGGTGCTGCAGAAAGCAGCCAGGAACACCCTGCAGGATAAGGAGGAGGGGAGAATTTACAGGCAGTTTCTTAGCTCTTTGAAGCCCCAAACAATCCTGCCTGAGTAATCAGCGTATTCCACATTGGGTAGCCCAGTGATAAGGCAGAGAGCAGGGCAGAGACTGAGTGTGGAGGGCAGAAAGCTGGGTCATTGAGCCTGGTCCCCTCATTCCACCATCCAGGGATGCACCCTCCACTTCCTTCATCCTCCCAGAGCTACCACCGAGCTCCAGGGGAATTTGCATAAGCAGAACTGAAACATACACTCCCTCGACCAGTGACCCAGGCGGTGATAAGAAATAAAACAGCTGAAACCAGAGGGACAACATTTCTGGAAGAAAAACAGCAACATACACTACTGGCCTCTCTGAATACTACACTCACCCAGTCAGGCTGATTTGGAAGGAAGCAGCGGACTATTGCAACTGACTCTTGGGGCAGTAATGGAACTTCAGGGTCTTTATAAAGGCTCAGACCTCCATCACCATCACATCTTCTCACAGTGGTGGAACCCTGGGACAAAGGAAACCTGGACACAGAGGAGAAAAACACCCTACCAGAGAATAAAGGGCATTTTTAACCTCAAAGCAGAGATCCAGGAGGTGTGGGCTCCACCTACTGGAAATCTAAAGCAAAACCTCTTCCTATAAACCTGCTAAGAAGAGATCACAAAAATTTTATTTTATATTTTTAAAAAAGCAGAGTACATTCCCATTAATGCCTATGAGAAGAAATAGTCTATCAAACATCAAACAACCAAGGTGACAAGGCATCTATCTCAGAACGAAAATGAAAAGAAATCAAGAATAAAGATACAGAAATATGCGATTTAAATAACAGAAAATTCAAGATTGCACTTCTGAAAAAACTCAATCAGAAGAAAATTCTGACCTACAGTTCAAAGAACTTAGAAAGAAAATCAACGAACAACAAGAATATTTATGAAGATAAAAGTCTAAAAAAGAGCCAAATAGAACTTCTAGAAATAAAGAACTCATTTAGAGAGGAAGAATGAAATAGCAATCTTAGGAAACAGAGCTGACCAGATAGAGAAAAGAATTAATGATACAGAAGACAGAAATCTGGAAATGATGCAGATCGAAGAAGATAGAAACTTCAGAGAGAAAAAAAGTGAAAGAACGCAACAAGAACTATCTGACACCATCAGAAAAAATGATATAAGAATAATAGGTATGTCAGAATGAAAAGACAGGAAGAAGGGAAAAAAGAGCGTATTAAAATAGTCAATGAAAATTTCCCAAACCTATGAAAAGAAGTGGATCCTCAAAACAAAGAAGCAAATAGAACACCTAATTATCTCAACCCTAAAAGGCTTTCTACAAGACAGATTATATTAAAAATTGTTAATAATGACAAATGATTCTCAAAGCAGCCAAGGAAAAAAAGGCAGTAAATTATAAAGAAAAATCCATTAGATTAGCATCAGACTTTTCAGCACAAACATTACAAACTAGGAGGGAGTACAGTTCTCCTTTAGATATGAAGTAGAAATAAGGACCTTTTCAGACATACAAAAGCTGAAGGAATTTTTCACCACGAGGCCTACATTATAGGAAATACTGAAGGTGGTCATTCTACTTGAAATAAAAGAACAAAAAATATATGAGTAAGATGACTAACAGAAGCAGGAAAGTACAATCTTTATTAAGAACAGGGTATTGTATTTGCACATTGATGTTCACAGCAGCATTATTTACAGTGGTACATGGAAGCAACCAAAGTGTCCTATGATAGACAACTGGATAAAGAAACTGTGGTACATATATATGATGGAATATTACTCAGCCATAAGAAGAGATGAAATACTGCCATTTGCAACAACGTGAATGGACCTCGAGATAATCATGCTAAGCAAAATAAACCAGACACAAAAAGTTGAAAACCACATGATATCACTTATATGTGGAATATAAACCTAAACGCAACAAATGAACAGGAGAAACAGAGATTCATGGACATAGACAAGAGACTAGTGGTTATCAGAGGGGAGGGAGAAGAGGGGAGAGGGAGGTAGATGGGGTAAAGAAGGTCAAATATGTGGTAACAGAAAGAAATCTAACTATGGGAGGTGAACACACAGTGTAAATATATATATGCCTTCCTGTTAAAGTGTACAGCTGAAACTTACTGGATTTCATTAACCAATGTCACCATAAAAAATTAATTAATTAAAAAAAGAACAGGGCATTATAAGCTTAAATATTACATAATGGTTAAAGGTAAAAAAAATCTTTAAAAGAGAAGAAGTCAACAGCTACTGCAACCTAGAAATGAACATACAGCATATATAGGGATAATATGAGACAACAAAAACAGAAAAGGGGAGAAGGTAAGGAACTGAATCTGCAAAGGACAATGGAGATAAGGCAGAAGCAGAAGAAAAAGGACTTCTGTATAAATATAACTTTCCTTTACAAAAACTTAATGATAACCTCACACAAAAAATCCAGAACTGAGACACATAACATGAGAGAGAATGGAGGCGGAAAACCATAAAACATGACTAAATAAAAATAATGGAAATACAAGGACAAATAACAAGGCTGGATTTACCACTCTGCCTGATTTCAAATTATACTACAAATCGACAATAATCAAAACAACATGGTATTAGCAGAAAAACAGACAGAAAGTACAATGGAACAGAAACGAGAGCCCAGAAATAAACCCACATATACATGGGTAAATAATTTTGACAAAGGAGCCAAAAATATACAACGGAGAAAAAGAAAGTCTCTTCTGGGAAAACTGAAAAGCCACAAGCTAAAGAATGAAACTACACTCCTATGTGTCCCCATACATCAAAATGGATCAAAATGGATCAAAAACCTAAATAAAATACCTGAAACAATAAATTGCATTTATTTATTACATAGGCACTATTCTCATGGAGCTTGAATTTAGAGAGGATTTTATGAATTTGACCTCAATGGCAAGGAAAGTAAAAGCAAAAATAAATGAATGGGACTATATCAAACTAAAGAGTTTCTGCACAGTAAAAGAAACCATCAATCAATCAAATTGGCGATCAATTAAGGACATAAACAAGAAGACACTTTGAGAATGGTAGGACGGGTGGAGACAAAGAATGGCTGGTTCTACACGTGTGTCCGGCAGTTAAAAATGGGGAGGGGTATCTTGGCTGTGGAGGTACCCCTTAAGGAGTGAGGGTTCCCAGCCCCACACCAGGCTCCCCAGTCCAAGGTTCCAGTGCTGGAAAGAGAAGTCCTCACAACCTTTGGCTATGAAAACCAGTTGAGACTATGGTTGAGTTCGACAGAGGGAAGCTGTTATTCCTCTTAAAGGGCCTGTACACAAACTTATTCACTGACGACTCACTTGCTCTATGCTCTAGTGCTAGGGCAGCTGCTCGAGATGCATCAGAGACATAAGGGGTCAAGCTGAGTTGTCTGGCTTCAGGGCCAGGGCTGGAGGGACAGATTTCTCTCATAAAGAAGTGCTGGCAGAGGCAATAGTTTTCTTGTTCATCCCTCCCCTCTTCAGGCTTGTAGATGCAGTCAGCTGGCATATCTTGAGTCTCCATCAACATAGTTAACACTGGTCAACCTGCCGTACTCAACTTTCAGTTCCACTGAAGATGCTTCCAGAGGCTTTTCCATACACATGGCCTGTCTTCACTCATGCTGTGGATGTTCCTAAAATCTCTCAAAGTTCACAAAAACCATTAAGCAAACAGCATCTGGCCTTTGAATGCCCTGTATCTCTCGCTGAGCAACGCCAAACCTGGCAGTAGTGGTGCCTCTCTAGGCACCTCTAATCCCAGTGCACATGGTGGCCATCTGTGGATTACTTGGTGGATCATGCCAGGTGGTACTGGGCAGGGTACAAGCTGTGGCTGAACCTGCCTGTGGCAGGCCCCTCCTGGGAGGCCCAGAGGCTAGCAAGCCAGACTGAGCTGAAGCACCATCCAGGGCTGCAATGGAGGACAACAGACCCAAAGGGCAGATTGGACAGGCATGAGAGTTCTGCTAAAGTGAATCCTACTTTGTAGGGTTAATCCTTCACTGGCCAGTCCTCATTAACTCATATACCAGGGGTAAGTCCCTCCCACTGACGTGCAAACAGTGATCAAGGCTCAACTACAACAGGAGGGTACACACAATCCATACAGAGGACATAGCTGAAACACCCAGCTTGGGTGATCAGAGAATACTGTGCAACTGGGCCCCACGGCACACCCACTATATAAGGCCACTCTACTAAGACTGGGAGACATACCAGCCCTACCTAATACATAGAAAAAAAAATGCAGGGAGGCAGCCAAAATAGGGAGACAACAAAACATGTCCCAAATGAAAGGAAAGAACAAAGCTCTAGAAAAAGCACTAAATAAATGGAGACAAGCAATCTACCAGATGCAGAGTTTAAAACACTGGTTATTAAGGAAGCTCAATGAACTGAGAGGAAGAGTATATGAACTCAGTGAGAACTTTAACAGAGATAGAAAACATAAAAGTAGAGACAGAAAACAAAAACAACCAGTCAGAAATGGAGAATATAATAACTGATAAAGAACACCTTAGGAAGTATAGACAGTAGAGTAGATGAAGCAGTAGATGAAACGATTTAGAAAGTAAGGTAAGGTAGCAGAAAACACGCAATCAGAACAGCAGTAAGAAAAAATAATCCAAAAAAATGAGGATAGTTTAAGGGGCCTTTGGTACAACATCAAGCATACCAACATTTGTATCATTGGGTTACCAGAGAAGAAGAGAGCAAGGAAGTGAAAACTTATTTCAAGAAATAACGATGGAAAAATTCCCTAACCTGGTGAAAGTAGAGATATAAGCCCAGGAAGTGCAGAGAATCCCAAACAAGGTGAACCCAAAGAGTCTCAGACCAAGATACATCATAATTAAAATGCCAAATGTTAAAGGCAAAGAGAAAATCTTAAAAGCAGCATGGGAAAGGCAGTTAGTTACCTACAAAATAGCTCGCATAAGACTATCAGCATAAGACTATCATTGAGCATCTACTATACTCACAATAGTAGTAGACATCATGAGTCATTAAATTTAACATCCACATTTAAGTATTTTTATCTCCATTTCACTCATTTAGGAACTAGTCTCAGAGATGCTTAAAATATCCCCATGATAAAAGAGCCAATAATTATAAAACCCACAGTCTCACTGAACAGCCCTGAGCATTAATGCTAGTGGCTTTTGCACTAACAGATATTAAGAGAAATAATCTCCATTAAACTGGTTATTATATTTGCTACATTATATTTTATTTCTATATTATTGCTTTGTCCTAATACGAAAACTTTTCTAAGTTATCACTACAAGATATATCAGTACTTTTCATGTGTACTGGATCTGTTTACATGCAGTACTTTGAGCCTTGACACTGACTTGTGTCTCCTTCATTACCACTGCCTGCTTGCTTCTGTTGCATGTACATTTCCACACTCACTGAATTCTTCTATTTTAAAAATAATTTAAAGTATATTTTGGAACAGCATAGGATACATAAACAAACAAATGTGAATTGCCGAGTTAAGTCTAGGAAGAACCAGAAGTAGTGGGGTAGAGGTGGTGGTCCCAGGGGTGAGGAGTCTCTGGGTAGGTGAGATAAGCAAGGGATGAGGTGCCTGCCAGGAAGGAGAAACAGAAGGCAACAAGTAGTGAACTGAATAAACCAGAATGCCACTGTTTGGGCTTCCAAGTTAATATTTCAACTTCAACTTCAACTTCAGCTTCAACTTCAGATACCATTTACTGAGCTGCCATTACTTACTGGCAGCCTTCTGGGTACTTACATATGGAATTTTATAATTTCCTTGAATAAGCAAATTAGGTAGCTATTAATATTCTGAGTCATAGCTATGGTAAAAGAGAATCTTGGCAATCAAAGAGCTTGTCCATGCATATCTAACATTCTGACTTTTCCAGCTGCTACATGAACGTTAGACTTCAAATTAGCCTGCATCAGGGAGCTAAAGGGGCAAGCAGTTAATACAGTTGATCGTTGAACAATGCAGGGGTTAGTGGTGCCGATCTCCCTACAGTCGAAAACCTGCACGTAACTACAGCCAGCGCTCCACATATGCAGATTCCCAACTGAACATGGGTTTGAACTATGTGGGTCATCAGAAAAATATCTGCATATAAGTGGACCCACGCAGTTCAAACCCATGTTGTTCACGGATCAACTGTAGTTCCTTATGAAATACTGGCTGAAAACTTTGGGACACTGAATGTTTTTGGCACACCCTCAAATAGCAGGAGCCACTAAGAACAAAGAGATAGATAACCAAGAACTCAAGCTGGGCTGATTGACAAGGTGCATCTCCTACAAGAGGCCAGTGTGTTAAGACTGGAAGAGGCGGCTGCTTAATCTAATGCACAGAAACCAAAAGAGGGGGATGGGGAAGGGGAGCGGGGAGAGACAGAGGGAGAGAGAGAAGAAGAAGGAGGAGGAGGAGAAGGAGGAGGAGGAGGAGGAGGAGTAATAAGGAACATGTTTCAAACAAAAGAAAAATATAAATCTTTAGAAAGTGACCTTGATGAAACGGAGGTAAGTGTTTTATCCAACAGAGAGTTAAAAAAATAATGGTCAAATAGATACTCACTGAGGTCAAGAGAACAATGCATGATCAAAGTGAGAGTTTTAACAAGAGGCGGAAAAATTTAAATTACAAAATAGAAATCACAGAGCTGAAGAACAGAATAACTGAACAGAAAAATTCATTAGAGGGGTTCAAAAACAGTCTAGATCAAGCAGCAGAAAGGATCAATGAATGTGAATACAGGGAAGTAGAATTCATTCAGAGGAGCAAAATTAAAAAGAACGAAAAAGGGAAGATGATTTGAGGGACTTATAGAACACCATGGGGGCCAATATATACATAATAGGTGTCCCATAGAGAGAATAGAGAAAGAAAGGGAAATAAATACTGGCCAAAATACTGGTTGAAAACTTTCCTAACTTGGGGAAAGAAACTAGGCCCAGAAGTTCCAAATGAGAGAAATTAAAAAACACACTCACTGAGACACATTATAAATAAATTGTCAAAACTTTAAGATGTAGAAAGACTCTTAAAAGCAGCAAGAGAAAACTAACTTGTTATAATAAGAGAAGCCCCATAAGACCATCAATGGATTTTTCAGTAAAAATCTAACTGGTCAGAAGAAGTAAATAATATATTCAAATGCTGAAAGATTTGAACTGCTAACCAAAAATACTCCACCTGGTAAGGATATTCTTCATAAATGAAGATGAAATAAAGAGTTTCCCACTCAAAAAAGCCAAAGCAGTTCATTACCACTAGATTAGTCTTACAAGAAATATTAAAGGGAGTTTTTTAACTGAAATGAGATAACTCTCGTAACATAAGAACATAAAAGTATAAAACTCAGATATAAAGGAAATATATAGTTAATTTAAAATGGTCTAAAATTGTAATAGTTGTGGGTAAATCACTTATAATTATAGTATAATGGTTAAAAAACAAAAGTATTCAAAATAACTACAACTATAATATGTAATGGATACAAAATATTAAAAAAATGTAAATTGTGATATTAAATGCTAAAATAAGGGGAAGTGTAAAAATTTAGTTTTTGTATGCATTCAAGCTAAGTAGTTATCAACTTAAAATAGATTGTTAAAACTATAAGATGTTTTACGTAAGCCTCATGGTAACTATACAACAAAAATACAGAGTGGATACATAAAAGATAAAAAAGAATCAAAATATACCACTATAGCAAATCATTAAATCATGAAGAGAGGTGGAATGGAAAAAAGAATACAAAACAGTCTAAAAACAATTTAAAAAAATGCAGTAGTAAGTCTATACCTATAAATAACTTTGTATGTAAACAGACTAACTTCTATAATGGAAAGACATAGAGTGGCTGATTGATTAAAAAAAGACCAACATTATGCTGCCTACAAGAGACTCACTTCCACTTTAAGGACACACACAGACTAAGTGACAGAATTGGAAAGGCATTCCATAAAAACAGAAACCAAAAGAAAGTAGGAGAAACTACACTCATATCAGAAAAAGTAGACTTTAAGACAAACTGTAACAACAACAACAACAAAATAAAGATGGTCATTATATAACGATAAAGGGATTAATACATAAGGAGGATAAAAAAATTATAAATACTTATGCACCCAGCATATAAACACCTAAATACAGGTAGTAGGGAAATTCAATACTCCACTTCCGATAATGTACAGATCATCCAGATGGAAAATCAATAAGATAACATGTTACATTAGATGGACTTAAGAGACATGCACAGGACATTCCACCTAAGAACAGCAGAATGCACATTATTTTCGGGAGCACAGGGAACATAATTCAGGATAAATCATATTAGGACACAAAACAGCTCATACTAAATTTAAGATTAAAATCATATCAATCATCTTTGCCAACCACAATTGTTTGAAACTAGAAATCAATTACAGCTAGAAAATTAGAGAATTCACAAATATGTAAAGATGAAAAAACATGCTCCTGGACAACCAAAGGATTCAAGAAGAATCAAAAAAAAAAAAAATACCTGAGACAAATTAAAATGAAATAACATACTATAACCAATAAGACACAGCAAGAACAGTTCTATGAGGGAAATTCATAGAGATAAATGCCTACATTAAAAAAAAAATCTTAAATAAACAACCTAATTACACTGTAAAAAACAGTGAAAAACAAATTAAGCCCAAAGTTGGTAGATGAAAAGAAATAACAAAAATCAGAGTGAAAATATATGATAGAGACTAAAAAGACAATAGAAAATATCAATGAAACCAAGAGTTGTTTTTTTAAAAAATAAAACAGTCAAACCTTTAGCTAGACTTACAAAGAAAAAGAGGACCTCATGTAAATAAAATCAGATATAAAAGAGGAGACATTACAACTGACATCACACAAATATAAAGAATCAAGAGATTACTTTAAACAATTATATGTCAACAAACTGGACAACCTAAAAGAAACAGGTAAATTCTAGAAACGTATATTACAACCTACTAAGATTAATCATTAAGAAACAGAAAACCTGAACAGATTAATTAGTAAGGAGATTGATTTAGTAATCAAAAACCTCCCAACAAATAAAAGTCCCGGACTAAACAACTTCAATAGTGAATTCTGCCAAACATTTAAAGAATTAATAAAAACCTTCACAAACTCTTCCAAAAAACAGAAAACAAGAAAACAATTCCAAACCCATTTTACGAAGTTAGCATTACCCTGCTACTAAAACTAAACAGGGACAATACAAGAGAAGAAAATATAGGCTAATATCCCTGATAAACATAGATGCAAAAATCCTTGACAAAATATTAGCAAACTAAATACAACAATACACATAAAGGATCATACACTATGATCAAGTGGGATTGATTCTAGGGAAGCGAGAAAGGTTCAACATCTGCAAATCAATCAACGTGACCCACCAAATTAACAATATGAAGGTGAAAAATCATATGATCATCTCAATAGATACAGAAAATGCATTCGACAAAATTCAATATTCATGATAAAAACTCTGAACATACTGTATATAGAGGAAATGTAGCTTAACATACTAAAGACTGTATATGACAAGCCCACAGGTGACATCATATTCAACAGTGAAAAACTATAAGCCTTTCCTCTAAAATTAGGAACAATAAAAGGAAGCCCACTCACACCACTTTTATTCAACATAGTACTTCAAGTCCTAGCCTGGGCAAGTAGGTATGGAAAAAAAAAAAAGACATCCAAATTGGAAAGAAATAGTAAAATGGTCTCTACTGCAGATGACATGATTTTATATATGGAAAACAAAAGACTCCACACACACACACACACACACACACACACACACGCGAAAAATCTGTTAGAACTAATAATCAAATTCAGTTGTTGCAGGATACAAAATCAACAGACCAAAATTTGTTATGTTTTTATACACTAACAATGATCATTCCAAAAGTGAAATTAGAAAAATGATTCCATTTACAATTTCATCACAAAGAATAAAATAGGTAGGAATAAATTTAATTAAGAAGGTAAAAGATGTCTACATTGAATACTATCAAGACATTTACAAAAGTAATTAAGGAAGATCAGAATAAATGAAAAGATATTCCAACCTCATGGATTTTTGGAATTAATATTGTTGAAATGTGCATACTATCTAAAGCAGTCTACAGATTCAACACAATCCCTGTCAAAATTCCATGGCATTTTCCACATAAATAGAAAAAAACAATCTTAAAATTTGTATGGAACCACAAAGACCCCAAATGACCAAAGCAATCTTCAGAAAGAATGACAAAGCTGGATTTCAAAAAACAAGACAAACAGACCAATGGAAAAGAAGAGAGAACCCAGAAATAAACTACATATATGGCCAATTAATTTATGGCAAATGAGTTACTAACATACACTGGATTAAGGAATAGTCTCATTAATAAATGTGTGTGGGGAAACAGCCATATGCAAAAGAATGAAACTGGACCCCTATCTTACACCATATATAAAATTTAAGTCAAAACAGATTAAAGACTTGAATGTAAGACCTAAAACCATAAAACTCCTAGAAGAAAACACAGGCAGTAATCTCCTTGACACAGGTCTTGGTGATGGGTTTTTTATTTGACATCAAAGGCAAAAAAAAAAAAAAAAAAAAAAGGACTATATCAACTATATCACACTAAAAAAAATCTTCTGCACAACAAAGAAAACCATCAGCAAGAGAAAAGGCAACCTTTTGAATGGGAGAAAATGTTTGCGAATCATTTATCTGATAAGGGGTTAATTTCCAAAACACATAACTAATCCCTACAACTCAAAATCAAAAAGCAAATATTTAGATTTAAAAATGGGCAAAGGAAATATAATTTTTACAAAGACTATATCCAAATGGCCAGGGGATATATGAAAAAGCACTCGATGTCACTAATCATCAAAACCACAATGATCTATCATCTCACGCTTTTTACAATGGCGATCAATTAAAAGACAAAAGATAACAAGCGTTAGCAAAGATGTGGAGAAAGGGAATCCTTATGCATTGTTTGTGCAAATGTAAATTGGTACAGCCACTATGGAAAACAGAATGTTCCTCAAAATACTAAAAATAGAACTATCATATAATCCAGAAATCTCACTGTTGGGTATATAGCCAACGGTATTGAAAATAGGATATACGCATTCCTGTGTTCATTGCATCCTTATTCACAATAGGTAATATATGGAAATAACCTAGTGTCAGTCAATGCAAAGAGTAAAGAAGATGTGTTTGGGTGTCTATACTTACAAATTATTTACAAATATACATGTATACACACAATGGATTATTCAGCCATGAGAAAGAATATATCACTGCCACTTCTGACAACGTGGATAGAACTTGAAGGTATTAAGCTCAATGAAATAAGCCAGACACAAAAATACAAATACTATATGTTATAACTTATAATTGTCATCTAACAACAATAAGTCAAACCTATAGAAACAGAGAGTAGAAAAGTGGTTGCCAGGGCTTTGGGTGGTGAGCAAGCTAGGGAGAGATTGTTAAAAGAATACAAAATTTCAGCAGATAAATATGTTCTGAGGATTTAATATAAAAAAATGATGATTACAATTGATAAAATTGTATAAAAAATTGAAATCTGCTAAGAGTAGAACTTAAATATTCTCACCCCACTTCACCACCAAAGATAAATATGTGAGGTTGTGAGGTAATAGATGTGTTACTTAACTAGATGGAGGGAAACTTTCCAAGTATATACATGTATCAATCACCATGACGTACACTTTAAATATCTTTCAATTTCAGTAGTCAATTATACTTCATTAAAGCTGAAAAAAATCACAAGGGAAAATGCCAACTCTCCTAGGAAATAAGTATTAGTAGCAGTTAGTTTTGATTTAAATATTTCCTATAAATTTTACCTAGTTCTTGTATTCCATAAAGTGAGTAAAATTGGAATGTGGTGTGAGTTTGAAGAATCATACCCAACTTGCAATCTTTATACCTGCTGGTTTTGAGATGGAGAGAGAAGTTTACTTAGAGGAATGCAAGCTTTTTACTGAGGAATGCAAATCACAGCTTTGACACTTCATACATACATATACATTATTTCTTACTTTGGTTTAAAATCTCAATGTATATTTTTACTTGTGATTTTGAGATAGCTTAAAATTTTCCAAGGGTTTAAGTCAATTTTGTTTCTCAGGTAGCAAGATGTAAAAGCTTTGTATTTTTTTCTAATAAAAGGATTTGGTCTAGTTGGCAATGAGAGAGTTGCTGTTTTAAAAAGTAATCTGTGGTTACTTTAATACACTTATTTATGTTTAAGATGTCTTTTTTGCATTTCAAGATATTGATGGTGTCATATTATTTATGCAGCCTAGTTTCTGTAGTTCAAAATAGAGTAGGTACAACTTAAAACAAGAACAGGAATTCTCATCAGCAAAACTGAATGTTAAAAGAAATCTTGAGATATACTGAGGTGAAAATATTTTAAATCAATTACTCCATATCTGGTCAGAGAGCATTCAAATGGGAGGGCAATGATATAAAAGTATCTGTAGACACACAAGGACTTAGAAACAGATCTTCTCTAGAGTTAATATTTGTTTAAGGATGACTTACAGAAAATAAATATTTGACTCAAGAAAGAATCTACATAAAATATAGACTAAACAGTAGTAATCAAAGACCCTAGTAAAACTGAGAGCTGAAATATATAGTAATTAATAAAGTTCTAAAAAAATTTAAAACAAAGTATAAAAGGTAATGAGGGCAAAGGGGGAAATAATAGTGTGCTAAGATTTTGCCTTTTTGGCAAGGCAGGATATAGAAATTAATTTTAGAAGTACATAGATTAATGAATGTTTAAATGGGCATGCTGAAAATGTAAGAATAACCACTTAAGCAATAGAAAATAGATTAAATAATTTTTAAACTCACTACAGGAAAAAATATGGGACAAAATAATGATACATCTAATAAAAAGAGGAAACATAACATAAATTTACAACAACCTAGTTTGAACAATACCAACTCAGTTTCAATACTATATAAAAACTCTGCTCTTCCATTTCCATCTCTTCCCCTTTATATCATTATTGTCACAGATTACATCTTATACATCATATGCCCATTAACAAAGACTTATAATTAGTGGCCCCCACATTTGTTTATTATATAAGAAAAACAGAGAAATTACAAATAATACCAAAAGTACCACAAGTAAGGACTGCTGGTGATAGTCCCCTGGAGTGTAGATATAAGAGACTTGGCCAACTGCCTGTGAAGCAATACTTAAACTTTTCAAAGCCTAAACTTGCAGTTCAACAGCTCTAGCAAAACTGTCATATGTTGATATAATATCTGTCAGCAGACCCAAGCATATGAAGTGAAAGCAGTAGTCTCACTGAGATTTTTCCGTGGACCACAGCCGAAAATATCATCTTTCTGTAATTTTTCAAGTTAAATCTTTGTTACAGTGGCTACCCTAAGCTGGTACTATCTGATAGTCATAGATCATTTTGATAGTAGGAACAACTTCTGTAAGAAAAACCTCAAAAAGGAAGGTAATCCAAATAACCTATATTTTCTCTTAAACGATCTATAATTTTTAAAAGCTAAGATACATAACTTTTTGTTCAAATAAAACCAGTAACCAAGAAAGTACGCCTTTCTTTCTCCCCCTCCCCACCCCCTGCCACCCGCAGTTAGAATACTGTTTCAGTTTAGGTACAGCAATCTTAACCATCTATCTCTTTATCTTTTGGTGTCATTTTATATGTGTCTTCTTGGCTCTAGTATCAACATGCTTATTATTTTCTCTTTTCCATGTTTAAAACTGGACATAAAGTCAGTATTACAATCTCCAAGAGATATAAATGAGAAGAAACATATAGCCTTTTATATAATTTTTGTTTCACAGGGAAGAATCACATTTAAATGCTCAGATACATAAGAGGTCGACACTTATCTAAAAATTATTAAAGAATAATATTCTCCTGGAAATTTTTTTTATAATAGAATTTATTTCTTAAACCAGTATGTGATTTTAAAAAAGAATGTATGGTCTTTATTTTAATTATGAAATACCATTTTAACAAACACGAGTCTGTTCCTCAAGATTTGGGTTGACTTTTCCATGACAGGCAGGAAAGAAGTTAAAAATAAAAGTGGAACAAAAGGATAGAATTCACTATACTTCATGAGTACATCTAATCAGGGTATGTTTCTGGCAAACTTGGCAGGATATGAGAGGATGGTAAACTGAGTTTGTATGCCTTTGTTGTGCCACCAGTCTACCTTCCCTTACAGCTTTCCCTAAACTAGGCAAGGGGTTAAAGGTGACATTATCTAAGCTACTTCAGAGCAGCATTTCAGGACAATATTGCTGCTTTGAAGTAATCAAAATAAAAATTTGCCTTCCTTTGCCAATAGCGTCTTCTCCTATCTCCTACTGTCATTTCTTCAGTAGTTGAACAGAATCTATGAAACATTTACTTGTAGAACATAAAGTTGCTTCCCTAAAGATCTAAAGTAACTTCAGAAATAATAATTTGTTCTCTATAACTAAGTATCCATGACACTACTGTTAAAAATAATGATAGACACAACTCAAGTAGATCTGAGAGCCAAGAATTTTGAATGTTAATTATGAGCCAGCCATAGATTGGCCCAATTGCTTTAATCAAACAACTATACTTAAATTGTATAAATTCCATATTCTCATTTGTAAAATGGAAATGACAAATTTACTTACATCCCACAAAGGAGAGTACATAACAAATTAATTCTCTATTGGACTGGATTCTCATTTCTTAAATTATTTCTAAAATCCTTAGAATTCTAGATGCCAGAATAAAATCAAAGAGACATTTATATTTTATGTTACCAGGGGAAAAGGTCTGAGGTCAACTTTGGAAAGGAAATAGAGATTTAGAACTCTGTTTTTACATTATTGACTTGTCTAAAAGAAAAAATATGCAAAATGGCAACCTGACTTGTTCACAGATCTCCCCGCAAACAAAGAGCTGCCTTTAAGTCCCATCAGAAAGCAGAACCTCTACTTAGCAATCACAAATCAGGCTTTGACTATTTTTTCCCTTCTGGTCATTTTTCTTCACCCAATAAGGAATGCTAAAGGGACTCTATAGCATCACTATGCCAGGCCTAAGAGAGAGAATATGTCTTATGTGAAAACAGCTGGAAGCCCAGTGATTATGCTTGCTTTCAGTATTTTCTTTGTCTGCTGTGCACTAATTTAGCAGGAAAGCACTGCTGTTAAGCAATGTCACCTGTCTCTGCTACTGTAAGCCTTCTGTCCTGTAAGGCTAGGGACAGAGAATGAAAACTTCCCAAGCATTTTTATCTTAGCTGGGGTAGGAAGCTCTAGCAAACTATGTTCTTTCACAGTTGCAAATACTAGCATACATACATATTCTCACTTCCATTACTGATTCCTCAAAAATGAGCTCGTTATCTAATTTTAAGGTCTTTCTGGAAAATATGAAAACTATATGGTCACACTGGTTTTGCAAAGCCAATTTTCACTTATGCCACAAATCATACTAGCCCTGCACTCAAGAAGCTCATAATATAGGAGGAAAGAACAGAAGCGTAACTATAGGTGGTTTTCTGTTGGACATAATATAACGGTGGCATGTGGAAGGCACCATGGCAGCACACAACAGAGAACAACCAAGATTGCCTTGAATTAAAAGGAAGATGGCAAGGAAGGTACAAAGAGAAGGAGCAGAAGTACAGGTTTTGTCATGTGGATGAATACCGTAGGAAAAGACACTCCTGGGAGAAAAGATCAGTGCCTACAAAGAGGGGAAAAACACAGTGAACCTTCAGTGACCATAATAAGCCATTATTATTGTGAGAAAAAGACCTGCCAAAGGCCATCTTTATTCTAACCTTTGCCTTTATCTTATAGATTATCGTTATGTTGAAAACAATAAAAGAAAAAACTGTTAGAAAAAATAGGAAAACTTCTTTATTCTGCCTGGAAAATGTTATGCTTCTATGATGTGAACTCCTAGAAGGTAGAGAACATGATTGTTTATAAAATCTTTTAAGCAAGAATAAATCTGTATTATATTATGAACTACAATATTTTTGTTCATATATATTATTTAACCTGATGGGTCACAACATGTTTGTGTATCTGAAAGAATTAGTGTGCTAAGCAGAGGGCCTTAAAGAGGGACACAGTGGGAGAGCAGTGCAGTGATACCTATGACACTTTCTCTGTCCATGAGCTCACAGGCCAGCAACTTGTGGTCAGGGAATCAGGGATTGTGTTCACCAATACCCAACCTCTGGAAGAACAGGGCCAGAAAATAGAAAATTTTTAAACAGTGAAACTTTGTTTGTTTTTCCAATCCCTACTTTTGTGATAAAGAGGACATATGGGCCAAAAGGGAAGTTATATTAGATATGAAGCATTCTATTCATTCGATAATGTTTAATATTTAACCATAAGTTTATTGCTTTAACTGCAATGTTCTTAATAGTACTTCAAAGTTAGATCAAAAGTAGCTAGTATCTCTGCAAGTAGCTGCTTGTGTTGCTGTACCAAAATTACCTATTTTGAAATCAGGGATGTCTAGCTTCTCTGAAGTAAATAAACATTCCTCTAGGTAGAAAAAACACAGTATCCTCTGGCCCTAATAAATCACTCTTTCAGAAACCAGCCAATAGAACATCTCACCTTGAGAACTTCACTTAGTTTACCCTACATGTGTGATCTGAGGAAGCTGTGTTATACCTGACCCTCTGAAACCTGTAATATTCTGCAACATTACTTCACAATTCTCTGTAGAATTTTCACCCGACTTTAACATGTTTTTCATATTCAATAACTGTAAAGTTGATGCCTCTGAACCACACAATTATAATTACGTTTCTGTGTCACAGATAAATGAAACAGTCGGGGTCATAATGGACCATTTTGTTCATTATAATTTATCCTCAGTCATCTTGTGAATAGATGCAGCATATCTCATATGCCATGTTACAAACGAATATAATAAGGCTCAAAGAAATGACTAAAAATGTAGTGTTGGGCCTTAAATTCTATCAAGTGCAACCTTGGTACTCTATCAAGGTCCCTCAAATCTCAGGAATCAACATTTCTCCTTGGTTCTATGATTTGCAAATATTTTCTTAGATTCTGCAGGTTGTCTTTTCGCTCTCTTGATACTCTTGTGATGCACAAATGCTTTTAGTTTTTGATGAATTTCAATTTGTCCATTATTTAAAATTGCCTGTGTTTTTTGGTGTCGTCCCCAAAAAATCAATGCCAAATCCAATGTTGTGAAGATTTTCCTCTCTTTTTCATCTATTTTATAGTTTTAGCTCTTAAGTTTAGATCCTTTGATTGACTGTTAATTTTTTAATATGGCCCAATTTTATTCTTTAGTATATGGCTATCCAGTTTCCCATTACCATTTGCTGAAAAGACTATTCTTCTCCATTTGGTCTTGAGACGCTTGTTGAAAATCATTTCACCATATGTATAAGAGTTTAATTTGGGGCTCTCTATTCTATTCCATTGTTTTGTTATCTCTGTCCTTACGCCAGTCCCATACTGTTTTAATTACTGTAGCTTTGTATAAAGTTTAAAAATCAGAAAGTGTGAATCTTCCAACTTGTTACTTCTTTTTCAAGATTGTTTTGGCTATTTGGCATTCTTTGATGTAACATAATTTTCAGGATGGGTTTTCTCCTTCTACAAAAAAAATGGTATTAAAATTTTAGAGATTTCTGTGAATGAAAAGATTGTTTTGAGAAGTACTGTCATCTGAAAAATATTAAAACTACCAATTCATGAACATGGAAAGCATTTTCCATTTATTTATGTCCCTTAATTTCCTTCAGCAAAGTTTTATAGTTTTCACCGTACAAGTCATGCATATCCTTGGTTAAATTCATTCCTAGGTATTTTATTTTTCCTGAGGCTATTTACATGGAATTGTTTCCATAATTTTCTTCTCTGTATTGTTCATTGTTAGTATAAAGAAATACAACTGATTTTTTGCATATTGATTTATATCTTGCAACTTTGCTGAAATTGTTTATTAGCTCAAACTATATGGGATTCCTCCATATAAGATCATGTCATCTATACGCAGAGATAATTTTATTTCTTCTTTTCTAAACTGGATGCCTTTGTTTTATTCAATTCATTCATTCATCCATTCATTCATTCATTCATTCATTTTCTGCCTAGCTGCCTTGTTTAGAACTTCCACTATTATGTTGAACAAAAAGGTAAAAGGTAGGTATCCTTATCCTAAACTGGATAATTTATTTCTTTCCCTTCCCTCCCTTCCTTCCACCCTTTCACCCTTCCCCCCCTCCTCCCTTCCTTTCTGCCTAACTGCCTCAAATAGAACTTCCACTACTATGCTGAATAAAAGTGGTGAAAGGTGGGTAACCTTGTCTTGCTTCTCAGTTTACAGAAAAAGCTTTCAGTTTGTTACCATTGACTGTGCTGTTAAGGCTGTTGGCTTTTCATGAATGTCCTAAATCAAGCTGAGAAAATTCTTTTCTGTCCCTAGTCTGTTGGCTGCTTTTAGTCATAAAAGGGTGTTGGATTTTGTCAAATGCTTTTTTTCTGAAAAGATTGAGATGATCATATAGTCTTCTCCATTAATGTGGTTTTTATGTTGATCTATTTTCAAGTGGTGAACTATCCCCTGCATTCTAGGAATAAATCCCATTTGGACATGGTGTACAATCCTTTATAATATGCTACTAAATTCAGTTTGCTAATATTTTGTTGAGGATTTTTGCATCAGTATTCCTAAGGAATGTTGGTCCCTAGTTTTTGTTTGTTTTTGGTATTGACTTTGTCTAGCTTTGGAATCAGAGTAATACTGGCCTCAAAGAATGAGTTAGGAAGTGTTCCTTTCTCTTCAATTTCGGGAAGGAGTTTGAGAAGGAATGGTTAATTCTTTTTTACAAGTTTGCAAGAATTCATTGGTCATGGCTTTTCTTTGTAGGATGATTTTTGCTTACAGATTTAATCTTCTTACTTGTTAGAGGTGTCTTCAGATTTTCTACTTTTTCATGAGTCAATTTTAGTAGATTGGGTGTTTCTAAAAATTGTCCATTTTACCTAAGTTATCCAATTTCTTTCCATTCAATTATTTATACTATTATCTTTTACAATCCTTTTTATTTCAATAAAATCAATATTTATAACTGCATTTCTGATAACAGTTTCATCTTTTCACTTTCTTTCTTAGTCAGTGTAGCTAAATGTTTGTCAATTTTGTTGCCTTTGGAAAGAGCCAAAATTTGGTTTAACTTTCTCTACTGTTTTTCTATATTCTATTTATCTCCATCCTAATTGTTATTATTTCCATCCTTCTGCTGGCATTGGATTTAGTTTGCATTTCTTATTTATAATACCTTAAGGTGTATGGATAGGTAATTGGTTTGAAGTCTTTCTTCTTCCTTAATGCATATGTTTACATCCGTAAATTTCCAATGTTACATTGATTTCATATCATAAGTTTATGTGTTCTGTTTTCATTTTCATTTGTCACAAAGTATTTTCTATTTTCCTTATAATTTCTTTTTTAACTCATTGACTGTTTAAGACCATATTCTTTTTTTCTTTTAAGTTTATTGGCGGTAACACTGGTTAATACAATTATATAATTTTCAGGTGTACATTATAATTTGACATCTATATATTCTATTGTGTGATTACCCTCCAAGGTCCAGTTTCCTTCAGCTACCATATCTTTGATCCCCTTTATCCACTTCGTCCTCCCCCAGACTCGTTATACTTGACTCCCTCTACCCTGTCTACCCCTTCCCTCCTCTGCCATCCCCTACCTTTTGGTAACCACTAGTCCATTGTCTGGTAACCACTAGTCCCTGAGTCTGTTTGTCTTGTTCATTTGTTGCTTTTAGGTTTATATCCCACATATAAGTGATATCATGTGATTTTCAACTTTTTCAGTCTGGCTTATTTTGATTAGCATGATTATCTCGAGGTCCATCCATGTTCTCTGTCACAAATGGCAGTACTTCATCTCCTCTTACGGCTGTGTAATATTCCATTGTATATATGTACCACAGCTTCTTTAGCCAATCATCTATCGAAGGACACTGGTTGCTTCCACGTCCTGACCACTGTGAATAGTGCTGCTATGAACATTGGTGTGCAAATATCTTTTCAGATATGGGTTTTCAAGTCTTTGGAGTAAATACCTAGTAAAGGGATTGCTGGATCATATGGTAGATCAATTCTTAGTTTTCTGAAGAAGCTCCAGTTTTCCATAGTGGCTATACCAATTTGCAGTCCCACGAGTAGTGTATGAGGGTTTCTGTTCCTCTGTATCCTTGCCAACAATTGTTATTACTTGTCCTGTTGATTATAGCTAGTCTAACAGGTGTGAGATGGCATCTCATTGTGGTTTTCATTTGTATTTCCTTAATGGCTAGCGATGTTGAGCATCTTTTCATGTTTGTTGGCTATTTATATGACCTCTAGAGAGAAGTGTCTGTTCAGGTCCTCTGCCCATTTTTTTTTTTTTTTTTTTAGATTGTTTGTTTTCTTGTTGTTATGGAGCTGTATGAGTTCTTTGTATATTTTGGATATTAGGCCCTTATCAGAGGCGCTGCTTGCAAATATATTTTCCCATTTGGATGGCTGTCTCTATATCTTGTTTATAATTTCTTTTGCTGAGGAGAAGCTTTTAGTTTGATGTAGTCCCATTCATTTATTGTACTTTTACTTCCCTTGCCTTTGAGGTCGAATTCATGAAATCCTCTTAAGTCTAAGGTCCTTGAGATTTGTTCCTATGTTTTCTCCGATGCATTTTATTGTTTCAAGTCTTATATTCAGGTCCTTAACCCAATATGAGTTAATTTTGGTGTGTGGAGATAGACGAGACTTAGTTTCATTCTTTTGCAGATGGCTTTCCAATATTCTCAGCACCATTTATTGAAGAGGCTTTCCTTTCTCCACTATATGTTCTCAGCTTTTTTGTCAAAAATTATTTGCCCATATAAATATGGGTTTACTTCTGGACTCTCAATTCTGTTCCATTGTTCCATATGTCTGTTTTTCTGCCAGTACCATGCCATTTTGATTACTGTCGCTGTGTAGTATAATTTGAAGTCAGGCAGAGTGATGCTCCAGCCTCGCTTTTTTTTTTCCCTCAGGATGCCTTTGGCAAATCGGGGTCTTTTGTGCTTCCACATGAATCTGATAATTTTTTGTTCTATTTCTTTAAAAAATGCCGATGGGATTTTGACGGCGAGTGTATTAAATCTGTATAATGCTTTAGGTATGGTCATTTTAACTATGTTGATTCTCCCAATCCAAGAACACAGAGTATCTTTCCATTTCTTTGTATTTTCTTTGATTTCTTTTAATAGAGTCTTCTAGTTTTCATTATATAGGTCTTTCACGTTTCATTAAATTTATTCCTAGGTATTTTATTTTGTTGCAATTATAAAAAAAATTATTTTTCCCACTTCTTTTTCTGTTGCTTCATTATTCGAATATAGGAATGCTATGAAGTTTTGAACGTTGACTTTGTATCCAGAGACTTTACTATTTTTGCTTATTGTTTTTAGTAGTGTTTTTGTGGAGTTATTAAGGTTTTCTAGATAAAGAATCATGTCATCCACAAATAGTGACAGTTTGACTCTTCGTTTCCTATTTGGATGCCTTTCATATCTTTCTCTTGTCTGATTGCATTTGCTAGGACCACCAATGTTATACTGAATAACAGTGGCGATAGTGGACAGCCTTGCCTTGTTCCTGATCTGAGAGGGAAGGTTCTTAGTTTTTCACCATTAAGTATAACGTTGGCTGAGGGTTTGTCATACATGGCCTTTATGATGTTAGGTATTTTTCTTTTATACAAATTTTGTTAAGTGTTTTGATCATAAATGGATGCTATATCTTGTCAAAGGCTTTTTCTGTATCTAATGATATGATCACATGACTCTTATGTTTTCTTTATGTGGTGCATCACATTAATTGATTTCCATATGTTGAACCATCCACGTGCCCCTGGGATGAAGCCCACTTGATTGTGGTGTATAATTTTATTAAATGTTTTGCTGTATTTGGTTGGCTAGTATTTTATTTAGAATTTTTGCATCTGTGTTGATGAGAGATATTGGTGTGTAGTTTTCTTTTTCTGTGTTATCTTTATCAGATTTTGGTATCAGAGTAATATTGGCCTCATAAAATGAATTGAGAAGTATTACCTCTTCTTTAATTTTTTGGAAGAGTTTGAGAATATGTATTAAATCATTTTTGAATATTCAGTAGAATTCACTGGTGAAGCCATCTGGTCCTGGACTTTTACTTTTTGGGAGGTTTTTGATGATTGTTTCAATTTCTATACTGCTGATCAGTCTATTTAGATTTTCCAGATCTTCTTGATTCAGTCTAGGAAGATTGTATTTTTCTAAGTACTGGTCCATTTCTTACAGTTGATTAAATTTGTTATTCTATCTTTTTTTCACAGTATTCTTGCCAGATCTTTTGTATTTCTACAATGTCAGCCGTAATTTCCCCTCTTTCATCCCTGATTTTATTTGTGCACTTTCTTTTTTTTCTTTAGTGAGTCTAGCCAGGGGTTTGCCAATTTTATTAACCTTCTCAAAGATCTAGCTCTGTTGTATTTTTTTCTTGTTTGTTTGTTTTCAATTTCATTTGTTACTGCTCTAATTTTATTTCCTTCCTTCTGCTGACTTTAGGCCTCATTTGTTCTTCCTTTTCTAGTTTTTTTAAGATGAAGCATTAGTTTGTTTATTTGGGCTCATTCCTGTTTTTGGAGATAGGCTTGTAATGATATGAACTTTCCTCTTTTGATGCCTTTTGCCACATCTCAAAAGTTTTGATATGTTGTACTATCATTATCATTCGTTTCTACATATCTCTTGATCTCTCTTTGTTATTTCTTCTCTGACCCAGTTATTCTTCAGTAGCATGTTGTTTAATCTCCATATATTTGTGGTTCTTCCTGATTTCTTTTTGCAATTGATCTCTAGTTTCAAAGCATTATGATCAGAGAATATGGTTACTATAATTTTAACCCGCTTATATTTGTTGAGGTTATTTCTGTTTCCCAATATGTGGTCGATTCTTGAGAATGTTCCATGTGTACTAGAGAAGAACGTATAAGTGGCTCTTTTGAGATGGAAGACTTTGTAAATGTCAATTATGTCCAGCTGGTCTAATGTCATTTAAAGATGTTATTTCCTTATTGATTTTCTGTTACGATGATCTGTCCATATTTGATAGTGGGGTATTTAGGTCTCCTACTACAATAGTGTTTTGGTCTGTTTCTTCCTTTAGTTCTGTTAGTCATTGCTTTACATATTTTGAGGCTCCCTTATTGGGACCATAGCTATTAATAAGTGTTATGTCTTCTTGGTTCATGATTTCCTTTATCATTATGAAGTGTCCCTCAGTATCTTTACCTTTTTTATTTTGAAGTCTATTTTGTACAATATTAATACTGCTACTGCAGCTTTTCTCTGAATGCCATCTGCTTGAAATATCATTTTCCACCCTTTCACTTTGAGTCTATATTTGTGTTTGGAGCTGAGATGTGTCTCCTGGAGGTGGCACATGGTTGGATCTTGTTTTTTGATCCATTCTGCAACTTTGTGTCTTTTTATTGGTGATTTCAGTTCATTTACATTTTGGGTGATTATTGAAATATGAGTTGTTCTTCTAGTCATTTTATATTTTGCTTTCTGGTAGCTTGGTGTTTCCATTGCTTCCTTGTCCTTGTGTTGCTTTTTTCTTCTTCTTCTTTTTTTTTTTTTTGATTCACTTTTGTGGGTTATGCCTCTGGTTCTTTGTTTTATGTCATACTTCAGTTCTGAATTTTTGGCGTGTGGTTACCATTACAAATATGCAAAGGATAGTTATATATATATAGTCATCCATTTTCTCCTGCACGTGCCTTATCTCCATTCCCCTTTAAGAATTCAGATCTTAAATCCTCCCCTTTTCAGTTACTGTTGTCTCAGATTCTACTTATGTATGCCAAATATTCATTACTATCTTGCTATAGCAATTCTCTTCTTGTTATTTAAGCTTATAATGCCCTGTTCTGAGTAAGGGTTGTACTCCTCTGTTTCTATTTGCCTGATAGTCACTTTACTCTTAATTATGTTTTTTTTTTTTTTTGTTACTTTGTTTTAATGAGCTGACACCTTTCAGTATTTCCTGTAGTGCAGGTCTTGTAGTGGAGAATTCCCTCAATTTTTGTTTGTCTGGAAAGGTCTTAATCTCTCCTTCATATCTAAAGGAGAGCTGAGCTGGATATATTATTCTAGGCTGGTAG